>CM035443.1:18911748-19071748 GCA_020310875.1 Ceratopteris richardii | reverse complement strand
GTTGCCGAAGGTAAGGTTGTTTGCGTTGGCGTAGTCGGTCGGCGGGTTCGTATACCAAGACTCCTCGTCGTTGTGAGCCGACAAGCAGATCTCGATGGTCGCACGATACGGATTTCGGGGAATCCCGACAACCTCCTTCGAAATGGTCTGGGGATTGTCTCCTGCATCAACGCGACGCAGAAGCAACACAGGTAGTTCATTACTTCACATTAAAGATCGTGCTTAATTTCCTACTGCATCAAAGCCACGCAAAATCAACACAAATAATTCATTAATCCACATTAGAAGTTGGTGCTTAATTTCCTGCTTCATCAGTGCGACGCAGAAGCAAAACATGGAATTCATTAATTCACATCAAAGGATCGTGTTTGATTTCCTGCTTTCCATGCACCAGCTCGACACAGGAGAAATCGAAAATTCAGATAACAGACTTTTCTTATGTAAATATGATCTTTCTTTGCGGCTAGCGCAGTAGGAGATAATTCAGATTTGAAGACGGAGCGGAGCATCTCCGTTAGCTCTTCCGAGAAACTCGAAGAAATTTCTTCTTCTATAACAATGTGAAGCAGAATCAACAAACATAGTTCAATACTTCACATTAAGAGCTGCTCTTAAATTTCATAATCAAACGCATTGATCCTTTCATCAGCCTGAGGATTTTCTTATCCTGATTAATGAAGCAGAAGCAGCAATGGTGATTACTAACACCTGATGAAGCAGAAGCAGATTAATGAAACAGACGCGCAAGCATAAATGACGATAATCTATACATAAAGAAGCACTGTTTTTCTTTTCAATCAGCCCATTAAATATCCTGAGGCAAACAGTATTGCTCGTCAAGATATGAAGAGAACATATGTCTCCTTCTTTAAGCATATCAAATTCCTAATCACTGCACTTTAAGTGAGATTACTTGATTACCATGTTATAGAATGAAACTCTGTCAGAGATTACCTCCAAGATGGAACCAATAACCGCCGTCTTTTGGATTTGGAAGGGAGATGGCCTTAATTCTGTGGCTCGGTGCGACTGAGAGATCCGGCGACGCATACTTGCGCTTCGTTCCCGTTTGGTAGAAGTCCAGATACACAGAGATGTTGAAGAACCCACTATAGTCGACATCCAGAACGTTGTTGAGCTGGAGAGCCACCTTGCGCACCGTCTTAAAGAGGCATGTGAAGCGCGTAACATCTTTGTCCACAGACCAGCTCCCGCCTTCATTTGCGAACTCCGGCGTCGAGGTCCTCAGCAACTCTATGCCGCTCATCCACAACGTGGAAATGCGCGCGAATTGCCGGCTGCTGCAGGTTCCCCGCCAGCGAAGAACAACCCGGTCGAAAGGCTCGGTTGTGCATGGCGCGAACTGCGAGGTAGACGGATCCGACTCACCGGTATCCTTGAACAAGAAACTCCGTATGAGTGGCGCTGTGCATATAAGCTTAGATTCTGAGGGCATGTCTACAGGCCTTGCCACCTCGAAGAAGCCTGTGCTTACGGTGGAAGAGGCATCATCTAGCGCCTTGGGCCGCGCCCCGCGTCGACCCTTGCCAATCATCCAGTGCCGCGCTTTCATGGGGTACGGGATGAAGTCGGCCCCTACCACCGCAGCTGACAGTGTGGCCATACATACCATCAGCGTGATGATTATGTTCTGCATCATCGTATGGAAAGCTCTACAGGAATCGCAGAGTACTACAATGTCTGTCAGGTACAGGGAGCCTATGGGTGGTAGGTCAGACCTAAAGAACCCTAACGAGCTGTCGTCGAAAGCCTTAACGAACTGTGAAGTTTCTTGATTCTACGTCAATAAAAAAACCTTGCTCATCAGAAATTAGAATCCCTTCAAGCCGCCATTAGATCTTGAGATGCGGCGCGCTGTGAGTCAGCGAACCAGAGTCCTTCTTGGCTTCGATAGTCAGCAATGTTGACACACATGGATGTGCGTCAAGACTCAAAAGAGAGCAAGGTGGACTGCCGTATTCAGTTCGTTAGATTGGCGTTTATATAATATATATCCTTCCACAGAGAGAGAGAGAGATCAGGCAAGCCTTTACAGCCCGGCAGGTCTACAAACTCCCACGCTGCTGGGCACGTCTAGCGAAAGCCGAGGAACATGCGTGCAATTTCCCAAGCATAGGGCTCTCTAAGACCAATGGATCTTCTCGCTCACCTGAAGGCTTGGGACTCGGGAGAGCTACATGCGCGTTTGTTTACGTATCACGAAATGGCCTCTAGATTATACGCAGGTCCTGAAGCAGATTGCCGGTTGTGTGCTTGTGGCGTATCGTCATCTCTGCATCGATTACCAAAATACATCCTGGTGGAAGGAGAGCTTCTCCCCGACGGTGTTACTCTTCAGAGATGGTGACAGAGGTAATCTCTACGTATGTTGGTGACATTATAAAGGATACGTTCAGTGTATGCAGGATGTGCACCACTAGGTGCATTTTTTGTCGGATCATGTTCTTACTTCGGAGCTTGTATATGGATGATCCATATGAGTATATGGCAATTGAACATCCAAGGAATGGACAATCTTCACACAAGCTATGAGTCATAAAGAAGTAATTGAGTTGAGAAACCATAATGGACATGCACCAAAGAGTATGAAGCATACACCAAGTGAGTTTCAAGACTCTTCCCTTAGGTACACAATGGATCGGAACACCTCATGCACACATTGGAAGCGCACAATGAAGATGAAGATGAAAGAAAAGTAGACCAAAAGCAAAAGTGAGGGCATTCCTTCAAAATGACTCAAAAAATTTAGTACATTGTAGTTCCATTATCTTTTACATAAAAAATGGCCCTTTCCAAACTTACAACTGGCCATAACTTTCAAAAGCAATTCTTAAGATTAATTTATACCAAAAAAAAGTTCTAGAAATGAGAGAAATTAATAAAATAGCTAGAGTAAGTGCTCTGAGGCTCAAGAACTCCTTGAACTTTACAAAATGAAGCTTTCTTACAAAACAAACAATCAAGGATTCACACTAAGGACATGATTCTAAATTTTTGTAACATTGTTTGATGCCGAGAGCTACTCTCTCCAATAAGTATACGAAGAAGTAACATTGTTTCAAGATGTCCAAGGATCCGTATCACAACAATTAAGTATATGTTGTGTAACGGAATTAAATACGTTACAAAAGACTTCCTTTTGGAGGACATAAAACGATGAGAGTTAACTATTTTTCTAGAAAATAATTGGAAAATATATAAGGATGAGGAATGAAAATAGGGTTCATGGAAGGTTGAAGCGGAACTATCCACATATTTTAATAAGCATGCATATCATAAGGATGATAATTATAAGGAACCTAGAGACAAGACTAAAACTAGGATATACTTAAATTTCTTGAAGCGTATGACGAAGATAAAAGCTAGATCAATCTAGAACTCATTTACTCTAGATCTTGTGTTTTTGTATGGTACGTTTATTTTCTCCTTTCCTGAAACGTTTTTCTCATCCCTAGGTCTACGTGTAAATATGCAGAAACTTCCTATGGACTGGGGACCCCAATAGGAGGGGAATTCCCAAAATCAAAAGGGAAACTTGCATTAGCTTGAAAGATGCAGGGGCCTGGGAATTTTGGATATCGTTGGGTTGGCTGACAAACTAGCCGTTAAGTGGCTTATCAAGGCTTGGAGCAATAGTGAGTCCTCTTGGGCTAAATTGATCTTCAGAAACAGGGAAAACCTTACCTTAGTTGGCCTTCGAGGTTGGAAGGACATAGGGATTCTCACGCTTATGTTCTCCCCCCACCTGGTGTCCCCTAAAGGCTCTAGCCTCGTATGTTCGTTATGGAAGAGTTGGAACAAGGCCAAACAATTCATTAGAATCAATGAGGAGTGGAAGTGGGCCGCTGGGATAAGACAAAATGACTCTATCTAGTTCCCGATCGGTGGCATTCGAGAGGTGGAGTCTTGGAACCTCCAAACTGCTAAGCGTCTATGGAACAAGGGGTTCAAACACTGGAAACAACTCTGGAAACAAGAGACCAGCCAGTGGATTAGGTTCGAAGACTTAGACACGAGACTTAGAGTTACCCTCGAGGAATGGACGCTTCTTCAAGACAGGTGTTTTGCTTGGGACCACTCAACTACCCACCTTCTCTGTGGTCAGGATCTTCCTTGCTTGGAGGGCCTCAAATGGAGCAATGGTAAGAAACTTGCCACAATCCCTAACTTCAAAGAGAACTTAGATGTCCATCACTCTCTTAACAAGAGGTGGTGCCTTTCTTGGACCAAACTTCGATGGGAGCTAAAGTTCATGTCTATTTGGCACCCCCTAATTGAGATCAAAAAGTCCGTTCTCATGTGGCGAATCTTGCATAAAGGTATCTAGTCCAATGCAAGGGCTAACAAAATTTGTGGTGTGCCACCATGGTGCAAGCGGTGCCATCGATGCATCGAAGATTTAGTTCACTTGTTCTTCGATTGCCCCAAGTCCCAGGTTATCTAGCATAATGTGACACAGGTATTGAGACTTAAGAAACAAATCAATTGGCAACAAGTTGTATTGGGCGAGGCGATTGGTTGCTCAGCAAGACTCTGGAATGCCATCAGAGGTGAGACTCTTTGGAAGATTTGGAGGGAGCGATGTGCGGTCAATTTTGGCCAAACTCCTAAGGAATGGTCGATCGAGAAATCCTTGTTTCTTCTAGGTAAAAGAATCTCCCGAGATAAGAGATCCCCACTGTTTAGAAATCACTTTATTTATCTCCTCAAAAACAACAAGTTGAAACCCAATTGGGTCCCACATGAGGGGGATAATAAATTTATCCTCCTCATTTGTAATGCCCTCTAGCTTGCCGTACTCCTCCCCTGGATTGTGGGATTT
Source organism: Ceratopteris richardii (assembly GCA_020310875.1). Taxonomy (NCBI): domain Eukaryota; kingdom Viridiplantae; phylum Streptophyta; class Polypodiopsida; order Polypodiales; family Pteridaceae; genus Ceratopteris; species Ceratopteris richardii. The sequence continues at coordinate 19,066,905 of CM035443.1, read as the reverse complement.
GGGGGGTCCCATGGGCACTAGTCCCATACACTTGTAACTTTATTCTTTATTTTAATTAAAGTCTGGGAGAATAGGCTAAGGCCGAACTTCCTTTTATTAAAAAAAAAAAGATATAGACCCATGTACTACAATATTTGGAAATTATCTCATTACGATGGGCTGTGTGAGAAATTATTCTCTTCAAGAACTTACCATTCATCCACCGAAACGAAGAAATCATCAAGAAACACAATGACCTAATGAATGTTTATTACTCAAGATATGTTGTTAGCTTGGAACAAGGGGTCCATCCTCTTTATAATACTTAGGGAATTCAAAATGGAAGAATATGAGGAGAAGACGAAACAAAGAGTAAAGCAAGAGGCATACAACGACCAGCTGAAAGAGTGAGAGCAAAGAGCTCTATTATTCACAGAAACTCACAAACACGAAGAAGAGAGCACATAAGAATGAAGGAATAGCTCTATTATTCACAAAAACTCACAAATAAGAAGAATACAACACATAAGCATGAAGGGAAATTCCTGCTCTTGTTCTTATTATACAAAAGATAATTACAAAAATGAGCACATTGATCATAAGAAAAATATAGCCAAAAGGAAAATGTATAAGAGAAACCATATGTTGGGGGATTCTTTTGTGGAAAGGCACTTGAGTATTTGTGGGAGAAGGAAAAAGAAGAAGAAGTGAAACACAAGTACCAAAAGCTTTGGTATAAATATAATGATGATGTCTAGAACAAGACCAAATTTTCTTTTGTGCAGAGTTGTTAACCCCCAAAGAGTATACACACACAAGTTTACAAGATACCAAAATTGCTTATGGCGCCAACCTTCTCTACACGAGACCTCCAGCCTCTCTAGTGGCTTGCTCTTCTGCACACCTTGCACTTAAGCTCCAATAGGGTAGGAGGAAACGACACCTTATGTGAACATGCATACCTCCTCAATGGTACCTTATGCCACCTTGATGCCTTCCTCACTGGTTCTCTTCACTCTCTCTCTATGCACACTTGATCACCTTTCTTGCACACTTGTCTCTCACTTCTTCTCTACAGCCCATTGGTTCAATGTCTCTTGCTCTTCTCTCCTAGTGTAAACTATGCTCTCTATTGCTTTGTGGAACTCCAAGAATGCTCATGCTTGTGGTGAGTGTTGATTCACTTACGTACCTCCCTTCTAACTGATACAGTATCTTGGTGCTCACTTTGATGTCCAATGAATCCCTATTTTTTCATGTAATGACTTTAGAAAAAGACAAAATTTTATATGGGGGCCATACATAACTTTTGCATACCGCTTTCTATTCATATGACTTCACTTTTGACCTTGAGTGACTCAGTATGTGTGCATAAAGAAGGAGTCACTTGAACCTTTCAAACCCTTGAACACCTTAGAGAAAGACAATCTGCAACCCACATTCTTCTGCAAAACCATAACAATTGTGAATAAATTGTTTGTGCAGTAAATGTGCACCTTTTTCGCGACCAGTTATGCACCACTTGTGCACCATTTTGCACTTTTGCACCACTTGTGCATCACTTGCAAAGTGATCAGTTTGATCTTTGGCCCGTTTTTTTAGTTGACCACTTTAACTTTGATCATGTTGACTTTGACCACTTTGACTTTGAGCAACATGACTTTGACTCCTTTTACTTTGAGTGGCTCAATAGTTTCCCACCACCTAATGGGCTCTCCATCCTAGAGAGCTAACAACGAAACCATGAGAAAAGAGGATCATCATGATACCTATTGTGCAAAATCTTCGAAATGACAATTGAGTAGCTACCAAGTCCACTAGGAGCATGAAAGGACAATCCGAAGAGAAGAACCAAAACTGGATACTAACCCATTGAAGAAGCAAAAGCTGGATAATGGAGGGTAGGAAGGAAAGGTTAGGGAGGGTTGAAGGCCTAAGAAGGATAGGGCAAGGAGGGGGAAGGATGGGGCTGGGTGGAGATATAAAGCGAGGGACATGGGTTATGGGTTGGAGTTGTGGATAGGGAAATATTGCCCAAATATGGAAGCTACAGATGTTTCATATGGAAACTTGTGAAACATGTGGAAAAATAAGGAGGGAATAGACCATGTGCACCGTGTCTGGGATAAAAAGCACATGATACATGTCTATAAAACATGTGGGTTTGGACCGAATGTAGATGAAAAGTCTGGATTTTGGTAAAAAAAATGCAAAAATTGAGTCCAGTAGTGTCAAGAAACATGAAAATGACCCCAAGTTTGAAAAAAATGACCACTGAAGGTGCAATCTAGAGGCAAAAGCATATCACCAATGAAATTAAAAAAAAAAATAGTAGGCACACCATAGGATAAAATTAGCCTATGGTGGGTTGGGGGGCGCGTGGAGGGGGGCAAGGGGAGGGGGGGAAGAGAGAGAGAAGGAAGAGAGGGGAGATAGAGAAGAGAGAGATGGTAGAGAGAGAGTAAAGAATGAGTAGACTGATGGTAGAGAGAGGTAGAGAGAGGAGAAGAGAAAGGTAGAGAGAGACAGAAAAGAGGTAGAGAAAGAAGATAGAGAGATATAAAGAGAGGTAGAGAGAGAAGATGGAGAGAGGTAGAGAGAGAAGATGGAGAGAGGTAGAGAGAGAAGGTTTTGTTTTTTGGAGTAAAAATAAAAGAGGGGGAGAGCTGCTTTTTTTGCAAAATGTCTAAGAAAATAGGTAAAAAATCCAAAAAGCTCCAAAAAAATAAAAAAAATCTCAAAAAAAAATTTTAGTTTCTAGATAGCTTGCCACACTCATAAACACAGAGATCCTCCTTTTCTTCCCTTTTACCAAGAAAAATAGCATTGAAAAAATATAAAAAATTCTAAAAAATTTCAAAAAATTCTTAAAAATCTCCAACAAGGTGTTCATAAAAAGGGCTATGAAATGGCTTCTAAATTGCATTAAAAAAACTTAGAGAACGAGCATGAAAATGATGAAAAACAATAAAACTTAAGCAAAAAAAATGGTACGAGAAGACTATGGACAACCAGGGTAGATTTTGCAAGTTCCAAGTCCTCTAGAAAGCTTCACTTTTGTTGGTGATAGGCCTCGAGCCTGGATATGATGACTAATTGAAGCCCTTCACCCTCCACACTCTCTAATTGTATCGCACTTGATTTCAATTATCTTCCCTTTAGGCACACTAACCATGGGATAAGACCACCCTGAATCCTTCGTTAGAATGATATTTCCACCATACTCCATCTTTTGTATCTTTGTTTTAGCAAATTTTTTATTTAAATTATAACATTTCCATCTTATTATTCTAGCTTCTTTAGCCAATGGAATCTTATGCTTCCAAAGACATGTAGGTACTCCTTCCACATCCTTGTAAGGCCCTACACTTAGTGCCATAAAAATTATGATAAAAGATGATATCCGTACCATTATCCATAACCAAGTGGCCATTGATATAGGATTTGAATCAGCATCAGCAATGTTGCACTTAAGGGACTTTCTTTTCTTCTCTCTTCTATGGCCTTTGATTGGTTTTCCTGAATCAGCACCCTGAGTGATCTCCTCTTTCCCTTCATAGACTTCCTCTCTACTTGAGCTTTTTGGAAAAATTCCATATGAGAAAGATGAGTCGCCTACTTGTAGCAAAGCCAACATGTTCTTTTATTCATATAAATCTGCCTCTAGGTTGTCTAACATATCTTTTTCCATACAAATACCAATTTTCTGCATCGTGCTAGTATGTCTTTGGTTGTCTGGTCCTTCTTCTAAAAATATCTATTGCAACTATTTTCCCTCTTGTTTTACTCACATAGTGTCCTATCCCCAATCATGCAGCACATTGGCATGCCTTAACCAAGGTCTCCCAATCAATAGTGGGAGACTTCCATCTACTTGTGGCATCCATAAGACAACAAAATCCAAGGTGAAGATGTTACCTTGTATCTCAAGTGGGACTCCAGGGACCACTTCCATAGGTCTTAGTATGCTTTGATATGCCAATGTCACAATTAAGGTGGAAGGTCTCGAAGGTTGGAGTCCAAGCTTTTTCATGGTATGTTCAAACATCAAGTTAATGCCAGAACCTCCATCCACAATAACTCCTTGTAAGTGATGTCCTCTAATAGTGAGAGTTAAGTGTGAGCTCTTATAATCTATGTGGGGGGCTTCCCCTACAAATATATCCTTATTCATAGCAACAGTCTTTGCCACTAAAGTAGTTGTGGAGGCCTCATCAATGATGTGCAAGACCTTTGATCTGCGTTTTGCATCCATATTTATTAAATAAAAAATATTGAACTCCTTTTTAATTGATTTGAGTAGTCTTGAAGCCTCAGATTCCTTAAGATAATGGGAATATTTGAATGCTCAAACTCCTCACGAGCCCTACTGAATGCATGCCCACTGACATCACTAATACTTCTGAGCTCTTTTTTTTTGTCTTGTATCTTCACATGTAATGGCTATGTTCTCTTGTGTCCCTTAATAGCAAGTTGTAGCAAACAAGAACTATGTCATAAAAAGAGATTATGTTTCATTCCTAATTTATACAAAAATTTCAAACCACAACTATGCTTAACAATGTCCAATGCAATTTGTCTATCTGAAGTAAGGAATCGAAATATTCTTTGACTTACTTTATGTTGGAGTTAGACTTCTGCGGAAGCACGCGAACAACACAAGGAAGAAGAAGAAGCTTGGAGCACAACACACAATACTGAATGTATTACTAGAGAATGTACAAAGATAAGTAGCCCATTAGGGCAATAGGCATATATACAAGCCGAGGGAAAAAAACCTCCTAAAGAGGGAAAAAAGTGCCCTGTCGGTCCTAGTGTGTTCACACACATCACTACCTAAATATATCAACAAATCCCCCCTGTGAGTGATGCGGGGAACAAGGAGCTGGCACTCATGTATAAGGAAGTGCCAAGCTATGTGGAAATCACTCCACAAAAGGAAGTAAGCCCAAAGCTTTGAGGAAAGCTTCAAACTTCTCCCTAGGCAGAGCCTTCGTGAAAAGGTCTGCTATGTTCTCCTGCGTGGGCACATATGCCAAGCTGATCTCCCCAGCAGAGAACCTCTCCCTGACATAGTGATAATGCACCTCAATGTGCTTAGTGCGAGCATGGAACATAGGGTTCCTCGCAACTGCCAATGCGCTCTAACTGTCAGTGAAGATGGTGGTGGCAGAAGACTAGCCAACACCCAAATCAGCCATAAGGCGTCTGAGCCACACACACTCAAGAGTCGCTATGAAAGCTACCCTATACTCAGCCTCACAACTGGAAGTGGCCACAGTAGGCTGCTTCTTGCTCAACCAAGATATACATGAGCTACCAAGCATGAAGCAAAAAACACTGGTGGACATACAAGTGTCATAGCAACTAGCCCAATCTGAGTCAAAAAAAGCATGCAAATCTGACACTAGTGATCCCCCCTTGGGATAAAACAACCCAAGTAGCCGAGTACCACTCAAGTAGTGAAAAATGTGCTTAACCGCCTTCCAATGTGTGACTCCTAGGCAATGCATAAACCTGCTCATCTGTGAGATAGCAAACTGAATATCTGGCCGAGTAATGCATAAATAAATCAAGCATCCAACAACCTGCTGATAGAGAACAACATCAAGCATCATGAAGGCTCAATCGTAAACCTGTCTCCATAGGAGTAGTAATAGGATTACAGTCTTCAAGGCCAAAATGCTGCAATAATGTGTCAATATATTTTTTTTGACACAAAGCCATCGCACCATCAACTTGCATAAACTGAATGCCCAAATAGTGATGCAAATGCCCCAAATCAGACATCTCAAATGAGGCATGCAAATCAGCCTTGAAATCAGCAATATGCTTCTCAATAGGAACAGTGAGCAGCATGTCATCAACATAGACAACAATGATCAGACGCACATCATTGACACGCTTAACATATAAGGTGCTTTCAGTTGGACTGTTGTCAAAACCATGTGCAATCAGATAGGCATGTATCTTCTCATACCAAGCACGTGGTGCTTGCTTTAAACCATATAATGCCTTCTTTAACCTGCACACATGGTTTTCATGCCTTTTCTGCACAAAGCCACGGGGCTGAAAAACATACACTTCTCCATGCAAGTCACCATTCAGAAATGTTGTTTTAATGTCCAATTGATGTACATTCCAACCATGATGGGCTGCAAGTGCACAAATGCTCCGAACAGTAGTCATACGGCATGTAGGTGCAAAGGTCTCATAAAAATCAATGCCTCTTTCCTACGCATAACCCTTTGCAACAAGCCTAGCCTTATACCTCTCAACTCTACCATCAGGTTTACACTTCAGCTTGTATAACCACTTAGTGCCAATGGCCTTCTTGCCAGAAGGCAAGTAACATAAAGACCATGTACCATTCTTCATTATCGCATCATATTTAGATGGCATAGCAGCCATCCAATTTTCTGAATTTTGTGCTTCATCAAAAGAAACAGGCTCATTCTCATCACAGAGACTAGACACAGCCATAGCATAGCAATCTGATGCAAAGGAGGCAATATGAGAGCCTGAACGAGTATGATATGACAAAGGTGTATCTAATTTGCTATCACGCAAAGTCTGCACCAGGCATTTTGGCATAGTTTTTGCCTGCTCAATATCAGCTCTCATATCAACAAGTGCATCATGTAAATCTGCATCAGAAATGGAATGATCTGCATCATCATATGAAACCTGCAAAGGCTGAGAAGTTGCCTCATTAGGACCAACACTAGATTGTCCACCTGTAAAAAGAGGCATCAAAGTATCATACATGTCTTTGGAGCTAATAGATGTCTCCTTAGTACATGAAAGCAATGGCTGAATAGCATCTTCCAAAAAGACAACATCACGGCTAACCAGAATGCATTTAGTCTGTGGATGATACAGACGATAGCATTTACTTTCAGAACTGTACCCAACGAAAATACATTTTACTGCCTTATCATCCAATTTTCTGCAATGTTGTTCAGGCACTAATGCATATGCCAAACAACCAAAAACACGCAGATGAGCAACAGATGGCTTGCGGTCATGCCAAGCCTCATATGGAGTGATAGACTGCAACGCTTTAGTGGGACACCTGTTAAGTACATATGCTGCACACATGACAGCCTCAAGCCAGAAACTATGTGGTAAAGCCTGACTCTTGACCATACACCTCGCCATCTCCATGAGTGACATGTTCTTCCGTTCAGCAACTCCATTCTATTGAGGTGTATACGGCACTGTACATTGGTGTTTTACCCCACGTTCAGCCATAAATGCATTAAATTCAGAAGACATATATTCCCCCCCTCGATCAGAACGGAGGGTGCCCATTTTACATGCTAATAGATTTTCAGCCAAAACCCAAAAACTGTTTGAAGCACAAAAACACTTCGGACTTTGCCTTCAATGGATATACCCATGCATGCCTGGAAAAATCATCAATGAGAGTTACGAAGTAAAGATAGTTTCCAAAAGAAGGTGTCTACATAGGACCACAGACATCACTATGTACAAGCTGCAATTTCTGCATAGCCCGAATTGAACCATCTTTTGCAAAGGAGGAGCGCTGCATTTTGCCCAAAATACAGCCTTCACATACATGTTTTCCAGGTGCCTCAAGCTTGGGCAAAGAAGACACCATATCAGATTTCTGCAGGCGTAGCAAACTAGCAAAATTCAGATGACCAAAGCGTGCATGCCAAATCTTTGCATCTGACATAGCCTGAGAATCATGAACTGCACATGCCAAATCATTCACAGATCTTTCATAGTCTATGAGCTTATACAGCCCACGACATAAAATGCCAGAAGCAATAATAACATTTCCATTTGACAGATCATGAACTATATATCTGTCATCAACAAATTTCACAACCAAGCCAATCTTGGCTAATGCAGAAACTGATAACAGATTCTTCTTGATCCCTGGCACAAATAAAACATCAGACAAGGTGAAAGAACTAGCATCAGCAGTAGTCAGAATGATCTTACCAACTCCCATAACAGGATAAGAGGAATTGTTGGCGCATGCGACAATATTTCCTGTAGGGGCAGGCTCAAGTGATGAAGAGAAGAAACTGCACTGCGAGGTAATATGTTTAGTCACCCCACTCTCAAAGTACCAAACATCTGAGTCCACTGCAGACATGCACTGCTCATGAGAAGATGGGTCAAAACTGCAAACAGTAGTAAACGCCCATTCTTCTTCTTGCACAAGATTAGCAAACTCTGCTTTTGGTGTAGAGGCTTTTGCAACAACCGTTCTAGCCTCCTTTTTCTTTGCCTCTTTTGCAGCCAGTTTTCGACAGTTCTTTATGATATGATCATTCCCTTTACAGTACCTACAAAACAACTTTTGCTTTTGTGATTTCTTCTCATCTTTATCCTGGTTCTTCGAATGTGCAGCATTTGCAGATTTCTGCTTACTAGTAGAAGAGCTCCATTTTCCTTTGCCCTTCTGACTAGCCAGGAAAGCTTGATCTACAACACGCATAATGGAACTAATCTGTTTGGACTGATCTTCCTGCAACATAACAGAAACTACCTCCTCAAATGATAAGGCATTCGGATTGCCTTTCATCATCAACCGAAGAGTAGAAGCAAAACTATGGTATGAATGAGGAAGACCATTCAAAATGGTCTGCACAAGTGATCTATCTTGTATAATCTCATCAGCAGAAATCAACTGTTCCTTCAAATCTTTGATCTTCGTTAGGAAACTGTCCATAGGATCACCTTCATTCATGTGCTCACTCTCCAACTGTTTTCGAAGCTAAGCAACACGAGCCTCATTCTTAGCTTGGTACAATGTGGTAAGTGTATCCCAAGCATCCCTAGCTGTTCTACAAGAGTGAATGTGAGGAATAATGGCACGTTTGATAGACAAAACTATCAATGCATGTGTCTGGGCATCTCTACTATCCCAAGGAATCTGCTCTGCAGTAGGTGCAACAGAAACAACAACACGAACAAGAATCTGCACAATATCATCTTCGACACCATCTTCATCAGCTCCAACACCTACATTCGTAGTACTTGTTGTTACAAATGTAACAGGACGTCTTTCAACACCCTGCACAATGTTCCACAATCCTTTTGCAACCATGCACAATGTTCCACAATCCTTTTGCAACCAATACATGTCACATCATATAAGCCCATAATGGGTAGTTGGTACCATCCAACTTATCCTCAACAGCCAACATACGGAATATATCACTGCTTTCAGCCATGGCCGGTGACTAAAATACCTTGATGCAGAAAATTGATTGTATCTCAAAAAGTTGAACAGAACTTCCCAGACGAGTTCTACTAGACCTGTAGCAGACTTCGAGACGCTTAAATTGGCGAACAAAAACTGGTGTATACCTTTGGCACAAAAAGAAGAAATAGCCTGCACAAGCGCTACGATAGTGCGTTCGGAAACACCCTGAGTATGCTCACCAAAATTCATATGATTCTGAGACTGCAAACGGAGGAGTGTCAACGATGCCCTAGATGAAGCGACGACCTGCTCTGATACCAATTGTTGGAGTCAGACTTCTGCGGAAGCACGCGAATAGCACAAGGAAGAAGAAGAAGCTTGGAGCACAACACACAATACTGAATGTATTACTAGAGAATGTACAAAGATAAGTAGCCCATTAGGGCAATAGGCGTATATACAAGCCGAGGGAAAAAAACCTCCTAAAGAGGGAAAAAGTACCCCGACGTTCCTAGTGTGTTCACACACATCACTACCTAAACATATCAACACTTCATAAGGCCTTCACTTAAAACACCACATGCTTTGTATACTCTCTCTCTCTCTCTCTCTCTCTCTCTTTTCTAACATTCTTTGCTCCACATGCACTTGAATCTGAAGAGAGATCAATCGATAAATGGGGTTCAATAGATGGATCCGATTGAGCATTGTTGCATTGAGAATCTAGCTTAAATGACTCAACTGAGAACACAAAACCATTGATACATTCTAAGCCATGGACATCATTCATGAACGGATCCATTGAAAATACTTAATTTGAAAGTCTATCAAGATCACTAGAGATAGGTGTTGCCCAAGAATCTACCAAAAAGAGAGAGCTCATCTTCATTGACAGTGGAAGTGTGAGAGCATTCCCTTTATAATATACAAATAGTGGAAGTGGAACATCAAGTAATTATATTTCCCAAATCACGTATCTAGATAATTATGAAAATGGATTGTGCCCATTATTATGGGTTGTAGGATTTGAATTTATGTCACAATCAAGAATCATTTAGAGGTATAATTTCATTGCTCATTAAAAATTGGTTAGGCAATCCATCAATGACTATGTAGGATCCATGTTTGAAATTTATGACGTATTGTATCATATCTTCAAGCAAGTAAATTTATGAACTCTTTCTTTATGTAATGATTTATAACTCTCAATAGCTTTTCAAACAAAAAGTTTGCAAATCTTGCAACTTCACAAGGCATATGGGATTTATGCAATTAGTTCTACTCTATCATCACCCCACACCTTTTCCAACTTTGACATGTAGATAAAGATGAAATATGCCTTCAAATTATATTCTAATTCTAAATTTATGATATGTGTTTTTTGAGAAATGCTTTTGAGGTGGATTTATATCATGCTAAGTATAAAGGTGGAATAACCATGTAAAAACCTTTCCAAAATTGAATACCCATGTAAAGTTTTCAAGGAGATCTTCAATCCAAGATGATAACTTCTTCAATATGGAAAGGCACAACCTTGGAAAGATGAGCAAGCGCTCATAACGAACCTTATGAAAAGAGAAGTTGATGAATTACTTAATGGGCTTCAAAACCTCATGAAAGGATAATATCTTTCAGAATATACTGACCCATCACATCTTCCACCATTGGGTTTTGGACTTCATATTAATAATGGATCAAAGATCATCGTCTTCATCAAATCAAGGGACATTATCAATTGGATTCCCTAGTTTCACCATAGCCATTTCTTATGGGTTGATTGTCCATTGGTGAGCAGTTGAAGCTGGTCCTCTTTGTTCTGATCTCCAATCAAGCTTCTTAGAGGATCCCAAAGCTTTACTTTAGGTTCACTTTCCTCAATTTCAATCCAACCATTTTTATCTTGGATTCAAAATACTCACAAGTCCCTAAGCATCTCAACCCATAACCTTTAAAACATCTAATTGTCAAATCAGGATCTCTTAGAGATTTATAACCAAATTGAATATCTTTATCTCATTCATGACATCCATTATTAGTCTTTTATTGATACTTAAATGATATCTCATTCTGACCAAGCTTGCCAAATGGAGGGCATCCAATGTTTGCTCCATCTGATTTTAGCTTGAATGAATTGAGCTGAAAAAGATTGGTAATGGTTATTCCGTTTTGGTGGACTTGTGAATGTGCACTAATCCTTATGTTCTAAATAACACAAGCCTAGAATTTATTTGACTCTAATTAAGATTGACCAGTATTTTTGCTACCAACTTATAGCAATTCTCCTAGCATACAAGATGCACAATGTTGCGGAGACAACTTACACTTCAAGTAGCTTTAGGTATACCTTCATGATCAAGTCCATGGCCTATCAATTTACTACATACTAGTTTTCCCAACTTCTTATTTGGTGGTCTCCAATTTGATACGGAATCACATCCTAAAGAGAGCAAAGGAGTGAATGTTTTAAATCATGATTTCTTAGAATTAATAAAATACCTTCCACAAAAAATCCATGGGGAGGATATTAGATGTTGAAACAAAAGCTTTTGAACGTTTGAATTACCTTTCTAATTTCTGGCATTTTTTTTGGATAACCAAGTTTGATCTGGCGAAAATTGATGGCTTCCTGCTTCAATTCTATAGTCCAGTTGTGCCATCAAGTTACACCTAGTTTGATTTAGTTATATCAAGTTAGTTCCTGGTTCAACTTATCCAAATGTCTGTAAATAGATTATAGGAGTCAAGACTCATTTTCAAATGCCCGAGCCAAGATAGAGCACAGAGAGTAAAAGAGCACAGAGAGAAAAAGAGCAAAGAAAGCTGAGGAAAAGAAGAAACTCAGCAATGGAGAAGAAGGGTGCTAGCAACATGTCTCACATGTAACCCAAATTTACCCAAAAAATAAAGATTCTGAAAATATTCCTTTGTAGAACTCTAGAAATTTTAGTATTTTGTTTGAAAGAATTGAAATTTTGGTCCAAATTCAGGGTGATGCAACTTGATGCCAAGCATTGAGATTGGGGGGAAAATTGATGCCAAGCATGGACTTTTCGGGCCAACTTGATGTGAGGCATCAAGTTTGGGGCCAAGTCAATGTTAGACATCAAGTTTGTGGGGCAAGTCAATACTAGGCATTGATTTTGTGGGCTAGATTGATGTGAGGCATCGACCTTGTAGTCCAACTCAATACTAGGCATCAAGTTTGGAGGCTAGGTCGATGCGAGGCATCAAACTTCTGATCCAACTGGATGCTTCGCATTGAGTTTGTGAGCCACATTGATGTAGGGCTTTGAGCTTTTGGTCCAACTCGATGCGAGGTATCAATTTTGCAGGCAAGGTCAATGTCTGGCATCAACTTGGCATGCAAACTCAATGCTTGGCATCAACTTGGCCTGCATAAGTTCATTGCCTGGCATTGAATTGACGTGCAAATTCAATGCCTAGCATCGAACTAGACTAGAACGTCGATGGCTCACATCGACTTGGCCCCTGAACTCGATGCTTAGTATCGAGTTGGACCACAAGGTCGATGCCTAGCATCTACTTGGCCTGCAAACTCAATGCCATGCATTGAGTTAGACCAGAAGGTTGATGCCTTGCATCAACTTGGCCTTCAAACTTGATGCCTTGCATCGAGTTGGAACACAAGCTTACTGCCCTGCATCGAGTTGGTCCCCAAAATTGATGCCTAGCATCGAGTTGGCGTTGGCTACGATTAATGTCATGCCCCATGCCAAGATAAATTGTATAAAGTCCATGTGTGTATATGTGTGTGTATGTAAGCACGCATGTGTGTATAGGTGTGTGTATGTAAGCATGCATGTGTGTACATGTATGTGTGTATGTATGCATGTGTAAATGTGTAAATGTGTGTGTGTATGTATGCTCTATTTTCCTATCTCTATCTTCCTTTCTTTCATTATTCTTTATCTCTCACTTTGTCTCTCTCTCTCTCTCTCCTCTCTCTCTCTTTCTCTCTCTTTCTCTCATCTCTTTCTCTCTTTCTCTCTCTCGTTCTCTCTCTATCAATAGAGAATAAAACAATCACTTACAAGTATGTCCCTCTTTTGGATCGTTCTCAGCAAAGCGTAATGTATGTCACCTATTCTCCAATTCCAAACAATCGATGCCAGAGAACTTCTGCAAAATCAAAGAAAAGAGAAATTATAAAACCTAAAGCATAGAGAAACACAAATGCTAACAGTACATGCAGCACTTACCAAGATGTGAGATCTAAGCCGAGAGAGAGTGTGCGTGTGTAGAAAGAGAGATCTGTGTGTGTGTGCACAATACAATGCAGGCCGCAATTCGGTTCATGCGTGAAAGTTTGACAAAAGACCAAAAGTGCTCAAACACGCGCAAAATGTGAAGTTTTGCTCTTGAGTTCACGATATGTTTAAAACTCACCCTTGGTATATCCGTCGGTATATACATCGGTATGTGTGCCGATAACTTCTAGTAAATTACCGACGCTTATACCGACGCATATACTGACACACATATCGACGGCAGGGGGCCACACTGACGATCCGTTTAAAACGGTCATACCGACCTAAGTGACATTTTCCAACGCCCATACCGACGCCGAGTGTGACCATCGGTATATGCAGCGTCGGTATGCCCCTCATATGTTGTAGTGCATCCTTTCTTTGTTCTCTAAGCATATAAGTAATCCAATGGTCTTATCATTAGGTAGCCATAGCCTTGTCAAGCCCATTCAGGAAGAGGTAGTCAAAAAAGATAAATCCAAAGAGACTAAAGTCAGTAGGAAAGATAGACCACTTTGACACATGACAAACCTGGAGTGGTGCCTTCAATACATAGAGGAGAAAAATATCACCTTGCTTGTATTTGTAGGGGGCTACCATCACCCAGGTTTTCCAATATGGCCTAGTGTTCAAGAAGGACTATGAAGCCAAGGACTTAGATAACCGCCTTTTCCTAGTACAGACTCCAAAAGGATTAAAGAATGCAATTTTCAAAATGGAACTTCTTTTTACAGAATGTTGTGTGCGAGAGAGGCTCACTCAAATTTGTAGGGATTCAGGCAATTTGATTATGGATCTCTTGCCATAGATACAGGGAAATATCATGCCAAGTCAGCAATCGAAGATGACACTTGTTAAGTCAAAGGGTAAGTAGCCCATTAGAAAGAAGCTCCATAAGAAGACCAAGCCCGCTCATGTGGAATCAATAGAAAGCTCAGACTCTTAGGATCATATAGTTGCCCCTAGAGAAGAGCTTGAATGTGGGGTTTTGCTTATAGAAAAGAATAAGATTAGGGAGGATATTGTCAAGAGGAAGCTGATGAAGAAGGGGCAACTTTTCCACTTCCCCATTACCATCATCCACATACCCCCTATTGAAGCACTTATAGGAAGGAGGCCTCTTGAGATAAGGGAGCCCCATAATCTCCATGTGTAGAATCTTAAGAAGAAGATGAAGATAAACACGCATGCAACTATTGTGCTATTCTTGGTAATGGTTGATCCAAGCAAGTGCGGCTTAGTGGAGCAAGTCAATGACCGATTGTTTGAGGACTACACATACTATGTTATTGGAGGATCACACTCTATAGAGGCCCGAAGATAGATTGTAAAAGAGCATCCAACTACATACTTCTTGAGGTATGTAGAGTGTAAGATCTACATTCGTTTGACTACAAAGGAGGTCAAGCTCCTAGCTTAGGACCACAACAATGAAAACGATCATAGGTAGAAGATGTCATCCATTGAGCATATATGTTTCTTCCACCATGAGTATGTTGATTCCCTAAGGGCAGATGGTTGAAGGATTCATCCAAATTTGAGAAAGTAGTGTCTGATAGAGGTTGAGATTGCAGTGGATGACAATGTGAAGTTAGATGCATTCCGTAAGTTTGACCCATGGTTCCAACTCCTCTTCAAGGCAGGGGAAATTTGGAAGCTCCAAGAGAAAATCTTCACAATGTGGGAGAAAAGGAGGTGAAAGGCAAGAAAAAAAAGAAGGCAAAGCAAAATCCTTAGGTGGATGTAAAGGAAAAGGGATAGAAAATGGATCTCTCAATTGAAGAGGCTACTGAGGATATGAAGTTGACACCTTGGAGAGCTTTGCAAGGCATTAAGGATGACACTTTGATAATTTCAACATTATCAAGGGTCATTACCAAAGAACTAAGCATTGAAGAAATTTTCATAGAGCTAAATAAGTAAGTAGAATCTTATCATTCATTGGTTTTACTTGCTCCTTGTGTAACTTATCATGTACCTTTAAACTTCATAATGCAGTCACAAGGTTTATATGAAGAGTACCTGACCACCTCCTCATACAAAGCATTATTAAAATACTTTATATTGTTATATGATTGGGTGAGTTTTGTTGTTCATTAGAATTTAGCAGGATTATGTTTGTCTAATAGTTGGTGTTATTCGATGTGGGGCATCAAGCTATACAAATAGACATGCTAGAAGTGGATGCCTAGCATCCGATGTCACCAGTATTTCTATGCTCAGGATGGAGTCTTAGTCAAAGTTCAATGCTAGACATCAAATTTTAGTAGGATTCTGATGCTAGGCATCAAATTTGAGCACAAACTGGATGCCAAGTATCACTTCTCATAAGTAGTGGATGCCAAACATCACCTTCAGTCAATGCCAAGCATCAGAACGATTCATGTATGTTGCACTTTGTAAAAAATCTTTGAGTTGGCACTCGTGATTTATTTGTTGAAACCTCAAAAGGAGAGTGGTGAGCTGAATGAAGATTCTCTTGCTGCCTTCCTCACTTATATCCAAAGTGCAAGGCATGATAAGTCTAGAATAAAGGCAAAGGAGATGGAGCTCAAGGATCAATCCTTCAGACTAAAGGGATTATGTAAATAATATATGTACAGTAGTACCTAGGAAACATTATTTCCCTTCTAATAGTAGATATCCCATATGGCTTTAGAATGAGTGGTTCTATTAATGATGATGAGCCATTCAAGCTCCCACATATACAAAAGATGGTGATAGATTTTGCTTAATTGACCACTATGAAGGATGGTCATGTTTCATAGCAGGGCCCAATCCTTCTCTGTCTCGAGAGCGTTAAAGTCAAGGTGTCATGTTATGGAGTGTTTTACATGGTACTATCTTTGCTTTTTGTCTCTATGTTGAAATTTCATGTCACATTGTACTTGTAGTTTTAAATTGATAGGATAAAGACAAATGTAAATCACACCCTAGGACATAGGTTTGTTAGTGCTACCAAGTGCCTTACACTCGGATACTATGATGAAGTTAGTAAAAGAAGGGTTTTATTAGAAGCCCCAAAATCTTATACTGAGGTTGATCCAATTGTTCTCTAATGATGATGATTGCATCTTGGACTTATTCTCTAGCACGTGCACTTCTAATTGCAATGTAGCTCATTGACACTCTTTTGGCATCATATCTAATTCATTTGTTTATTTTCAAGGACGACACTCGCTTGTGCGCTCAGAATGTTTAGGCACTACATAGTTTTAGAGAAGGATGAAGCCCAAGTTAGGTTCATTAGGATGCGCATCAATGGCTTGAATGAATCCCAAGACAAGGAGCAAGATATTGGGAAGAAACACATAGCTGACATAGAGAGATTCAATTCCGCATCATGGGAGCCTGTGCCACCATTGGTAGATGAGCTAGCAGACATAGTTGAGCTTGAGGGGCTAGTTCTAGAGAAAAAAAAGCCTTTGGAGACTTCTCAAGTCCCTAAAGATGATGTTATCCATGAGGCCGAGCAATTATATGACTAGCTTCTATTGTAGAAGGGATGTTGAACTTTGTAAACATATACTTTTGTAATGATTTGATTATTGGAATATAATGCTGAAATTTTTTGTTATTGTGCTTAGCTTTAATTGTGTTGGATTGGTGTGTGGTTTCCTTTACATTTATGGCTGATTAAGGTCATATTCTTGAAGTGGTGATTGGAACAGCTTTGTGAGATAGAATAGAAGTATGCAAAAAAGTTGCTCCAATGTTTGTACTACTATCAAATGATGTGATATTATATATGTTGAGCCTTGAAATGACTATTTTATTTTTCCATGTCTAGTTACTCAAATTGTAAATAACAATGAGAACATATATCTCTTGTCTAGAGTGCCAAGCATTATATCAAGAGGTTGTATTTCTTTGTTTTTGGTACTATTTCCAGTACTTTTTGGAATTGGAAGCTCTGATAGGAGGTACTTGATAATTAGATAGCCTTTTCTACCATCGAATATAATTTAGCTACTTATTTTGTGATACTGATGCATGAAAATGGTAGTTTTTCATGGTACTAATTGAACAAGAAATAATGTTTTCCATTGTGGGATACAAAAATGATCCTTTTTTGCAACATTTCATGCATTTCTTCTCAAATAAAAAAGAGAACCTGTCTTTTTCTCATCTTTTTATGACGTAGTGTTCCTTTTCTCTTGTTTAGTTCACTAGTACCTGACTATTGGTCTATGTCTATTTGAGCCTTCCCCTTGCTTCTTGTCTGCATTACAAAAGAGTCAATTTCCTCTAATTGTACTACTCTGGTATATGGTGATGGCACAGACTTCTTCTACAACTTTTTTTTTGTTCACAAAGACCATTTGTATGTGAGGCCTAGATGTAGATGTGTGGTTCTTTCGAAAACAATTGGTATAAAGATCCCTAGCCTCTAGGTAGTTTCTACAAGGAGGGGCATCCTGGTAGAGGACACCTGCTCTTGTGATGCCCACATTGCCACAAATGATGAATCTCCAAAAGAACAAGTTATCCTTGATGTTAGAGCACCTCTATATCAAGAACAACTCAAAACCTCAACCAATTTTCGAAGACTAATGCCAAGTTATCAAACTTTGAACTAACTGTGAAGAAATTAATTATTCAAAAAAGTCTGTTGCACTTAATTTACTCATTGATTGACCAAATGTGTAGATTTTTCAATGAACCTTTATACAAGGTGTCTTCTCCTAATGTTTTCACACCTTCTCCAAGTCAAATCTCTTCAAACAACTCTGTAGATCTTGAGATTTACTTCAAACAATGTACCTATGTTTGAAATTGTTCTTCTTTGTAGTCAACTTTGACACCTGCAACTTCTAATGCATGGTTCTCCAAAACTAGACCCCCTTTAATCGAATGCTTTTAGCCACAAGTAGCTTACCTTTGAACTTAAAGAATGAGTGCCTACTTGCTCAAAACATTACACTGTCGAGGGAGCTTTCATCAAAACATTGACCATCGGGATTGCACCTATTCATGACTTCACTTCTTCCATTTACACATGTAAATGTTCCTATCTTCAATTCTCTCAGCCTGATTACAATTAGACTCTCGAATCTTGACCATAGATGCATTAAATATGGAGTTAGACATCTACAAAAGGATTTATGAAATCTTCTACTCATCTATACTTGGTATATATCTCTCCTCTCTCATTTTTCCCACCTCTATACTTGTATATATAGGCATATATGTACAAAATCGTCACCATTACAAAGGTATTTGTGGACTAATTTTAAGCTTAATGTACATGTATATACAAGTATTCATCTTCTGACCATGCACTTATCGTCAAGCCTCATATGTTGATCTTTGCTTCATTCTTTGACTTCAAATCTTTGTCCAAATCATCAATTGATGACTTTCTTGCACCAAGAGCTCCACCTCAATCTTCAATCGTGATTTTCTCCATCTTCTTTATACCTGCCATATCTTTGAACCTCTGCAACTTAGGTCCATCCAAGATTTTGGTTAACATGTCTGCAATGTGATCTTTTATTGAAGTATGCATGACTTCAATTTCTTTATCAATGACCTTCTCTACCAAGAAATGATATTGAATCTCAACATGTTTACTCTTGGCATGAAATACAGTGTTAGGAACTAGATACAATGAACTCATATTATCTCCATGAATAGTGGGTGTACTCTGAATGATGTCAAAACTCTTCATAAGAGTGTTCAACCATATAACCTCCTTTGCAGCTTCAGCCATACCTTTATACTTTGCTTTTCTGGACAAAAAAGAAACTGTATGTTTCTTCTTAGAACACCAAGATATTAGCTTATCTCCCACATAACATAGATATCCATAGGTTGATCCCCTATCATCAGGATTACCTGCCCAATTTTTATCACTATATATCTTGATGTTTGTATCTGATGTGAATCCATAATACAAACCTTCTTTGAGTGTACCCTTAATATATCTTAACACCCTTTGTCCTGCAATCCAATGTTGTTTCCTTGGATAATGCATGAATTGAGACAACACTCCAACTGCATATGAGAAATCAGGCCTAGTTAATGTAGCATAGATTAAACTACCAACCAAACTTTGATATAGCTTCATGTCCTTGAATTCTTCTCCTCCATGTCTACTCAGTTTGTGATTCACCTCTGTTGGAGTAGGTGCTACCTTGCAATCTTCTATTTTAAACTTGATAAACAAGTTCTTCAAATACCTTTCTTGAGTCATATATACTCCATGTTGAGTATATGAAATCTCCATGCCCAAGAAATATGACAAGTCTCCCAAGTGAGTAATCTTGAACTCTTTCTTGATTTGCTTCTTAAGACTTTGTATGCCCTTCTCATCTCTACCTATGAGAATTATGTCATCAACATATATGCACATGTAAATGGACCCATCATCACTTGCTTTAACAAGCAAGCTACTATTTGCCTTAGACACTTGGAAACCAAGCTCTTTTAAGAACTTCACAAGCCTACATACTCTAGATACCTTTTATTCTTGAAACCTTCTGGTAGCTCCATAAAAAGATCATTTGAAATGTAGCCATTTAGAAAAGCATTCTTCACATCTAATTGACATATCTTCCAACCTTTACATGAAGCAATAGCTATGAGAGTCCTTATAGTTGTCATCTTTGCCACAGGACTATACGTCTCATCATAATCTATATCATATGTTTGAGCATACCCTTTCACAACAAGTCTAGCTTCATATCTAGACACACTTCCATCTACATACCTCTTTGTCTTGTAGACCCATTTGCATCCAATGATCTTCTGACTATTTGGTTTAGGAACCAAATCCCATGTCTCATTCTCCATCAATGCATCATACTCCTCCTGCATAGCTTTCTACTAATTTTCTTTACCTTTTGCCTCTTCATATGTACAAGGGTCTTCCTCTGCTTTCACCATATAAGCATAATCTTTAGTGGTAAAAAATGAAGTATCATAGCTATACCTTGTAGGTTTCCATTTGTGCCTTGATGATCTTTTGAGTTCCCCACTTCTTGAAGTTTCTAGTTCATCACATTCTAGATCAAACCTTCGCATTTCTTCAACTTCAACTGATGCTTCAGTATTCTCTGCTTCATCAAATATTTGAACCTTTGATTTACCTTTCTTCTGATTCAATGTTTCTTCATCACCTCCATTAATGTTAATTATACCTGCATACCAAGTACCTTTCTCATCAAATCTAACATCCTTTGACACAAGGAATTGCTTTGTGGATGGAATACACAACCCATAACCCATCTGCTTTTCATCATAACCAATGAACACATACTTTTCAGCTTTAGGTTCCAATTTAAGCCTCAACTGAGATGGCACATATGCATAAGCCAAACACCCAAACACTTTGCAATGATTTAAGGTAGGTCTCTTACCCCACCATGCCTCATAAGGTGTCATACCCTACAAAGGTTTACATGGTAGCCTATTAACCAATTATGTAGCTGTATTTACAGACTCAACCCACAAATAATTAGGGAAATTTTTCTCCTTCATCATTGACCTTGCAAACTCAACAAGAGTTCTATTTTTGCTTTCTGCTACACCATTTTGTTGAGGAGAGTGCCTACAAGTAACTTCTCTTTTTATACCTGCATTCCATAAGTAATCACCTGGGTTGTATTTATTCGACTAAATAATAAAAAATACCGACTATGTTTGTTTTATTCCTGGTTTTCTGAATAAACATAAAAAAGAACCCGAGACAGATACTTTTTTGATCGAAACTTTTCGATCGAAAGCACTTTGGATTGAAATATTTTTCAATCTAAAGCATTTTCAATCGAAAAGTGTTTTCTAGCAGGAAAATATATATTTTTAAATTCAATCAAAAATCTTATTTTGCATGTGCTTCATTGATATTCTAGAGAGATTTAATCCTACAATTTTGATCATAGAGAGATTCCTTCACCATATCATTGAGGTATTTGTTGGAAGCAGCCAGAGGCACAGACGACACGGAAGCATGTAACGACAGAGCAGGGAGCCAGTCGAATCGTTTTTCAAATAATTATGTTTTCAAATACTTTCCAAAAACCTCCAACAGTGATTTTTATCACTATTGTAACATATGTAACATAGAAAACCCCATTTTGTAATCCATAGCTCCATTTTGTGCAAGCCGAGCAGTCCTCGAGCTTGAGGAGCTTAGGTAGAATGCGCGTACCAATTTTTGTTATTTTTAGATACCGTTTACCCTTCCAAATAGCATCTAGGACCTAATTTTTAACTATGCCGGTCACTAGATGTGAAACCGGTCAAAACTAGTCTAGAAACTATAAAAAGAGCTAGAGAGCTCATTTTTGAGGTTAGCTTGTTGGCTAGTGTGAGCTTAGAGCTATTTTGAGCTTGTAATAGTGTTCTTGAGTAATAGAGTTGATTTCTCACCTTCCATTGTGTCTTGCTTGTCTCTTCGTAGTGTGTGTGCATGTGTGTGTGCATTTCTATGCTTCTCACCTTCACTCTCACTTCATCTCACATTCACGATATTCATATCACTCCTATCTCTTCCGCGGATTGACATTAAGGAGGTGGAGCTTCTTAACGTGGTTCTCACCATTGTGCTAGAGCAACACCAAATTTGGCGCCGTTGCCGGGGATCGAGTCTAGGACGAATGTGTGATGGTAAGAGTATAGCAAGAAGTGGCGTTGGAAGGTAAAAATTTCAGTTTTTGTTGTTGTTTTTACTTAGTTTTTAGTGTTTTTCACCTCCCCCACACTCCATCTTCATCACCGCATCATCATCTTCATCTCCAAAAAAATCAGAAAATTCACCATATCCACCCATTCTCCTCATTTCCCCTCATTTGTGCATGCGAGAGAGTGAGAGAGAACTTTTGTGCTTGTGTGTACTTTTGTTTTCTTGAGTTTTCTTGCAGGTACAGAGCTCCAGTGCATCAGGAAGGCTGCAAAAAGGTAAAAACTTCAGTTTCTGTCAGAAATTTCCGTCTGTGTCAGACCATCGCGATGGTCTGCAAAGTTCGGAATTTGGAGAAGGCGACCACACGAGCGTGAAGAGCACACCTGCGCCTACAGGAATCCATAGCTGCATTCACAAAATTTGCATTTTGGTGGACCATCGCGACGGTCTCTGACCATCGCGATTGTGTCACACCATCGCGATTGGCTCACACCATCGCGACGGCTTGGCCGGACCATCGCGACGGTCTCTAACCATCGCGATTGTGTCACGCCATCGCGATTGGCTCACGCCATCGCACCGACGGTGCCACGTGGCAATCTAGACCATCGCGACGGTGCACTTCAGACCATCGCGACGACACCCTCACACCATTGCGACACTTCAAAAATTCAGACCATCGCGATTGGCCCACGCCATCGCGCTCAGACCATCGCGACGGTTCACTTTGGACCATCGCGATTGTCCACGTTGACCGTTGACTGACGCCATCGCGACGGTGCACTTTCAGACCATCGCGATTGTGTAATTTCACGCCATCGCGATTGTCCACTTTCACGCCATCGCGATTGTGCACTTTCAGACCATCGCGACTGTGCAATTTCACGCCATCGCGACGGTGCACCCTCACGCCATCGCGACGGTCCCAGACCATCGCGATTGTCTCAGACCATCGCGATTGTGCACCCCCATCGCGAATTTTAGGGTTTCATTTTTTGGCCAATTTTGGGGCTATTTTTGGGAAATTTTTGGGTGATTAGACTCATAGGAGACCCCTTAGCTCATATTTGGAGAGAAACCTGTTTGTCAGTTTTACCCCCCAGGGCCTGAACGGTCATAACTTTTTCATGCGAAGTCCGTTTTTTGAGCTTAATAGCTCGTTAGAAAGCTCTTTACGAGTACTACGTGACCTCAACTGTTTTTTTTCTTAAAGGATACGTCTATTTTTTGACAAGCTATTTTGAGGTTGACCTAGTTTGGGACTTGAAAGCCAGGGGGCAAACATTGAAAAATTGGGCAAAAGGGAAGGGACTTAAAAGGTGTATATACTTAAGTGCTTGATCATCCAACTGTGAATTGGTCTAATATTGGATTTGTCCAGGTCTAGCAAGGGCAATCGAAGGCAACCAAGGCAAGGCAGTGAAGGGCATAAAGCTTGGGAAGCGCGGCTTCTTGGGCATCAGAGCAACCAGAAAAGCTGACTCGAGGTTGGAAGATTACTCAACCCCCTCAGTCAATTCTTAGCTTAGGCTAAATGTTAGCATTGTGGATTAAAGACGATAGGAACGCCTCACGTTCAAGATATTTAATTCTTTCAAGTCTAAGACTACAAGTAAAGGTGTGTGTGACAAAAACCTAAAGGAAAGAACATAAGTCTGATGGAACGAGAACTCAAAATTACAACAGAAAGTTGAATTCCTGACGCATACATTAAGACAAGAATCTAAAGAAATCTAAAAAGAATCAAGAAATTAATAACAAAGAATCTTTGACGATCTGAGCGTGTACTGAGTGTGCAAGGAACAAAATTAATGAACCTTAGATCGGGCAAACATATAGGTAAGTCAGACCGACGAAGCCTTAGATCATCAGAGGCAAGTGTAAGAACTACTGCATGATCGTGGGCTCAACAATTGAACACTAGTTACCCCTACGAGAGCTCAGACACTAGTGATTCAGAAATGGCATTTAGCACAGAAAGACCAGAAGTAGGGTCAAATGTAGCATACTTAGAAAAACCAGAAGGACCCTATAGAACACAACTAGAGTTTCTCCGAACCAACCGATTAGGTGCTCGCATCTATGAGGATGGTTTCCGAAGGCAAGTGGTGCAAATGCACAACCCCGATCAACCCATTGGATTGGAACGTCCAGTGGTGAAATTCGAGAGAGACGCGTACATAGACAAGGAAGGAACAATGTACATATTAAGTACGCAGCCAAACAATACCAACGAGTTTGGCGTGATTCAACCAGAGACGGAAGCAAAATCTGAAGGAAAAGAACCATTAGAAGAGCCTAGAACACTTAGAGGGAAATCTGTACTAACACGAGTACTAATCCCAGATTGGATCCCTCAGGACAACAGAAGCATAGAGTTGTTTGTAAATAAAGAAACTGATGAAGCCTTTTGGAGATACAAGACCGAAATACTTAGTGAGGTAGGTATCATCACTATATACGAGTTCAAGGACCCGGATACACCTGGAAAGGTTGTATACCTGGATGAGACTTCAGAAAGAGTCTTTGTGGTGCCTGACCGCGCTAAAAACACATACACATGGAGAGGTGAATTGGTATTCCCTCCATCTAGAACAAACATGAATACAAGTCAACAAGGGGCAGGAACATCCTCAGCCCATGGAAATCAAAGAGAGGGAAATAAAGAGAGACCGGAAGTAAGCTTCACTCATCCCATAGGGAGAGATAGAACAACCACGGACACTAATAGAGTAGATAGACAAAGAGATCATGGAATACTAGGTGGTAGAGATGATTTTCCTCTACCTAGACCACGCGAACACACAAGAATATTGAGACCCACTCAGTTAGTGAAATCCATGAAGAATTACTTTGATGGGAGAGGAGATCCCTATGACCATGTCGCAGAGTTCAAGCAGGTACTAAGAGCCGAACAAGTTGAAGACATGTTCACACAATACAACGCATTTGGACTAACGTTAAAGAATACCGCTATAACTTGGTTCCAACCTCTGCAACAAAGGCAATT
Organism: Ceratopteris richardii; assembly: GCA_020310875.1. Classification (NCBI taxonomy): domain Eukaryota; kingdom Viridiplantae; phylum Streptophyta; class Polypodiopsida; order Polypodiales; family Pteridaceae; genus Ceratopteris; species Ceratopteris richardii. The sequence continues at coordinate 19,041,835 of CM035443.1, read as the reverse complement.
TAGAGACATCCATCACTTTTTAGAGTCATTTATCACTGAATTCTCTAAAAGTGGGATTAGACATGACACGTCTTCGTTGATTCATAGCTTTAAACAGACCCCTCAAGAAACAGTCAGACTGGCAGGACGTAGGTTTAGACAATATGTTGAACGATGTCCAATGCAAGAGCTACCCTCACAAGCCAAGCAAGTGTCATTGTTTCTAGATGGCTTGTTGAGCTCTAAACTACGCTCCTATGTGTACCTAAAAGAACCCAGAATGCTAGAGCAATGTGTAAGAATTTGTATAGACATTGAGGACAACTTAGGAGACGAGTTGGAACTCTCGAAGGTCTATAAGGACTCAGACTGTTCATCTCTAGCATCCACAAAATTTTCTAGCTCAATAGAGGACCTTGCAGAAAAAGTGGCCCAGAAACTAGGAGTTTCTAGTAAACCTAGGGTGCTAACAAACAAGCGTTGTTACACCTGTGGTGGTGACCATATGGCAAATGTGTGTCCCAATGCACCACAACCACAAACCAACCCTAGTGGCCAATACTGTACAATTGAGAGAAGATACACGAATCATACGGCTCAGGACTGCCCATACAACAAACAAACCGTGAGACAGAACTACCCGCAGCCAGGTAGGTATCAAGGCCAACACAATGCTCAGCCTTATTACTATAGGCCTCCTCAGAACTACCCATACCAGGCTCAACAGAGACCTCAACCTGTCTTAGCTCAGCAGCCACCCCCACCGGCGAATGTCATCTCAGTCAAATACGCTGCTGCAGAAGAGAACCTAAGTAGGGCATTAGTGCCTTCTTCACCTTTGATCACATAGAGTGACCCACACTCAAACAGTTTTGACTCCACTCATGTAGATAGTCCACCCGCATATTACACAGAGTCACCAGAACATGTGGAGACATATCATTACGATAGTCCACCAGTGGAACCTAGTTGGGAGCCCGACTATGCTAATGTGATGTACACAAACCCAAATCCACGGCCCCAATTAAGACAACAAAGACCACATGGCCCTAGAGGACCATGCTTTAGGTGCCAAGGAGACCATTTCATAAAGGATTGTCCACATCCCCCGATAGCAGGACAGTCACAGTACTATAACATCCAAGGCTTTTGTGCCGATTGTGGCAAAGAGCACATCATCAAAGATTGTCCTAAAAATCCAGTTAACGCTTCGAATGTGACACCGATCAATGTGATAGGTATTGTAAATAACGCAGATGGATCCAACCCTACATACGTGCCTATCCAAGCTATAACAAGAGCCAAGGCGCTCTTACAGAACCAAAAGCTTAATCAGGAGAAAGTAGTCGGAAGTAGTGAAGTTGTAGAATCTAGTAGTAAAAAGACGAAATCTTGGAAAGATTCTAGAGAAAGGATAAAGAGAAAATGGAGTAAAAAGATAAGTGAGTTGGAAGGAAGTTTGAAGGAATCTAGAGCCAAAATCCAAGAATTGAGTTCACAAGAATTGAATCAAGAGAATCCAGCTCAGAAATGAGGATCAGTTTTAGCGGAACCCATACCAGAAAATCTAGACATGATGTTTCGTGCATATCAGGCTAGATTAAAAGAGGGACCTCAGGTAGCTGAAATGAGCAAAAACTACCCTCGAGCTGATCTAGAAATTGAGAGAACTAAACTTTGCATGAAGATGGTAGAATTAGCACAAGCTTTGTTTGAAGCCTCTAGATATCTTAATTGGAATAACATGGCAAAACCGGAATTACATTTTCAAGGACTAATGGAGAGGCTAGAATATTTGATTGAAAGCAAAGAGAAAAAGGATCAGCCTAGGAACCCTATTGCCCCAGAGACACAGGAAAGGAATGCGCCATCCCTGTCTCAAGTACCCAACACAGAAAGTCAAGACAATTTGTCTTCCATATGTTACAGCAAAATGACCTTGCTGTAACAGCGAAGATGAGGAAGGGAGATAGAGTCGTCATATGGTGTGGAGGGAACGCCTCCATGCAATCGTAAAGAGAGAGAAAGAGAGGTCGCCATAGCTACTCGAACACGAACACTACACTACAGTAAGTGCGCAAAACTAAAAGAGAAACCCTAAAAGTCATAAAAACAAGAAGAACAAGAACTTAAAAAAACATCGGATGCCATTTCAAGCGACGAAAATCAGAGAGAGAGAGAGAGTGAGTCTTTTCCATTAACCAAATGCCCTTTTTATACAACTAGATGTGGTCCTTAAGGCTCTTCCCACTCAGCCCTTTCTCAACCCTTCAAATGGACCTTAACCAATTTCATAAATGGGGAACGTGCCTCTAACACTGGCACGCACGGTGGACTCGAACCCGCAAGTGCAATACTGTTGGTAATGTCCTTTTGCCTGGGCTATCCACCCCCTCAGCAAGATGAAAATTACATGGGAACCATTTATAGGCTGGGAACCTTTATACAACATGTTATACAACCATAGGAATATCTCAATTTTGAAGAATGTTTCAATCTGCGAGCCTCCACATATGAAAATATGTATCCCATATCTGCCATCATCCATCACTTAGAACATACAAAAAAGAAAATCAGTGAATGCTTCTGCCGAATCAACGCTACCTCACATTCACTATCTACATGGAGTGTTTCTGCCGACTTAACGCTACCTCACACTCGCTCATTACCGAAAAAGAACACAAAAGAGTGCTTCTGCCGACTTAACGCTACCTCGCACTCACATCATACTACCTCATTCAGACTATCCATATCTCATGCAACAAGCCAAAATATAGGATACAAATTTTCATGTGAGAGAGTTTCCATAACTCATGCCCAGGACACCGGTTCCATCAAGTGAAGTCCTCACATCAAGGCCACAACATATCCAAACAAAGTCTAAAGATGAGAACCCAACCCATATACAGTCCTCATATACATTTTCTAATGCCAGAGTGGTAGCACCGTTCTTGGAATAGAATAATCCAATGTCATAGCAACCTCTCAATCCAAAGTTGTATGTGCTCACACAATTATGCTCTACCCTTATGAACAATACTTGCAAACCAAAGTGCATGGTTAGACCATGGTATGGAATGCAAGTAAGGCTCATAATGATTCCAAAATCAACAGCAATGTGAGAGGCAAAGTGAAGTGCCTGGAACTTAATCCAAGGTTCACAAATACCACTCACATAACCCATGATCTTGCCCTCCTATATGCATACAAGTGAAATGCAGGTGTAGCTCATTTATACCATACCATCAAGGGAGACATCCTAAGTTCGCATGTATAAAATGTGGAAAAATCATGAAATCCAATGTCTCCAAACTTTTCATTATGTGCTCTATTTCCGTGTTTCTACATTGCTCCCATTTTACTTAACGTCAATTTTAAAAGCTCCAAGCAAGGCCATGTTTTGTGAATGAGTGATAAAGGAGAGAAAGCATCGTCAGCATATAGTATGGCCAAATCAAAGAGGTAAATGGTCAAAATGCCCACAATGTAAATATATACCATGAGTTTAACTACTTCCTGAAGGTGCAAGAAGTATAAACAGATCACAAATGATGCATAGAAGAGGATTAAACTGTCAAAATGCTACAGAAAATTAGAAGCCAATATGGCACACTCCTCAAGTTTAGGAAATACAAATAACCCCTGTGTCTAGCCCTTGGTTTCCCTAGGCTGCAATAAGAGCATTCCATGATACTATATCCCGTTCAAGAAGACACTCAAATACACTGCACGCATGCTCTAAATCGTTAGATTTTCCCTACAGATTAATAAGTGCAGTGGCAACAACAAAGTTGAGATGAAGACCAACAGAGATGGTATGAACGTGAATGCTCTTTGCCTCACGTAGTGCAGGCGGATTGTTAGCATACGCAGACAATATGCAAACATATGTACATTTTTCCAGAATAATACTTTCCTACAGCATTTGGCCAAACAGGTAAAGGACTTCTTTGTAGTAAAGAAGCCCATCATATACTTTCAGCAGAAAGTTCCAAGTGAAGAGAGTTCGAACATTCATAAAATCAAAGCAGAAGCGTGCATCATTCAAATCTCCACATCGGACATACAATTGTACAAGCAAATTTCCGAAGGGGTCCCCATCATGACCATGCCGCACTATATGGTCGTGTACCTGCTGTCCAGCTAATCGGGAACGCAAAATTACAGGCGAACGCAGGAGAGGCGCATTGACCACTATGTTGCAGTAACAAGTTGAAAATATCGACGCAAGAGCCAGGACAATAGACACTACTGGACAATAGACAATAGACACCACAATAGCACTGTAATAGCACCGTAATAGCACCGTAATAGCACCGTAATAGCACCATAAAAAAAAAGAAAAAAAAAATCGGAGTATGGTGGTAACACCGGAGGGAATATTGAAGCGATAACACTGTTGTGACTGGAAGGGATCATATACGCGCAGCTGGTCACCGGACAACTACCGGATAGTTTCAAAATCGGCGCTGCTCGCTTTAATTTGGTGCAGCATCGGAATGCGCATGGCAACCGTGATCAGCACCAGTGTGCGAGGAGCGAAGCCATAGATTCCGGTGAGCGTGTAATATTGTTCAGCGAAGCGTCGTCTTCTCCTACTGTCGGACACACGTACGTATGGCTAAAACTTTCATGAGTGCAACTCTACAGTACACGAAGCACCTGATCATGACATTCCAAACAAACACATTTTGAGAAGGCGTTGTTGAAGAAAACATCCTATATGTACTGTCAGCATCACCGCATCTACAATACGTTTGGATAAGTTTGCTAAGCACATCTGGGTCACGATCCAGATCAAATTTGATGCTGCAGTGATAGATGCACATTCCAAGGGTTAGAGGCTTCACATTTCCACAGCATTGGAGGAGGGTAGCTACGGAAACTTCATTAGATAATTGTATGCTAGTGTGTAGATCAGTGCTCTGAAAAGAGAATTTGTGATGCCCCTTCCAACTTTCCATAGTATGAGGTGAAGCACCTGAGTGGCGGCTTCCAGCTAGTTTTAACCAGGATAGATCTCGAACATCGAATGAGAAACAATTATCAGATTCATTGCAATCAATATCACAACAGCCACAAGGCATCTCAACATGTATGCAATCTTATCAAGGAGGCCATGTATTGGACCAAAGCAAAGGATACATCCGTGAAAACCCCTATGACCATCTGAAGGCTCGGAGTAGCCAGCCAAAGGCGGAGATGGGCGTTCCGAATGTTTGTGAGCTGTGTGCAAATTCTCCTCCCAGTCCTTCAATACACATCGTCGTTCATCTTTCTCCGAGCCAGCATCGTGACAGCAACTGAACTGGCGACTACAGATGAACCCTTTCGTTCCACCATGGATTTCCATGAGTCGCTCTGTTGAGCTTCGTAAACATGGATCTCGGTAGACAGGCATCATACAAACTGATTCGATGAGGTAGCATGAAAGACAGCCCTTGAAATGACCGTATGCAAACCGCAATCAAGTGAGGATTACACACTATAGCAACATAGGAATTCATCCATGTCCATAGATACAAAGACGAATATTTGCGAGACAACGCAATTAAGCAACAACACACATGAATTTGATATGCATCGTATGTTACCGTAGATTCAAAAAAGTACGGATACATAATCAATAAACCCTCCACTTCCAGGCGATAAAGTGAGTTCGTGATCACTTTCTAGCATGACGTCAGGCAAATCAGTTGCTTGGATGCAGAAGAGGTGGAAGTTCAACACTTCACAAAAGTAGCTTATATGCAAGATCAGTGATGCAAATACAAAGTCGAGTGGTTCTTAAGGTTTACATCAGACGCTCTTGCATTTATCAACCAAGATGCGTGTCCGGGGTTGCGATTTGGCATGATCGATTGCTATGAGAGTCAGAAAGTGGACAAAAACCCAGACTACTTTACAGGTTTGAGCAGATGCCGAAAATACTCAGCCTGACAAGTATGTGAAGGTTGAAAGCCAACGATAATCCTGAAATTCATTGTTTGATGCCCAGATGTCCCGCTCAGGTGTTTGCATGCATGAAATCTTATAAGGCTGGCAGCTTGGAAAATCATAACTTCCGATGTGACAGGCAATGACAGTTTGTCAACTAAAATAGAATCCAGCATAGTTGAAATAGCCAATAACAAAGTAGCAAATCGAGCAACTAGCTGATGTACACCCCCAAGATCAAGAGCTCAGGAATATACAATGAAGCGCCCATATTTGATTTGGTAATTGACATAAAACCTACTCAGATACCAGTTACTATATCAATATATTGCAGTAAACCAATGGTCTTCTTCCAATTGATCTAGTACGACGCATACTGAAACCCAGACTAAGGAGGACGCCAAACTACCCAATAGGTAGCACGAGATCTACACTGATATGAAAGACTCCTTCGGCAACCACTCTGTAAGCGAAAAGGAACGCTGCAGAAAGAAAGGAAACGGTTCCTGAAGACAGATGCGAACCCTAGCGTCGGGGGGAGAAATGATGAACAAAGACGAAGCTGGGCACAGCCAGGATGATGACAAATATGAGAGCGTGACTTCGTCGTTAGTCATAACATAAAAATAATCAACCACATACGAAAATAGTTAGCAAGAAAGATATGCGCCTCCATCATCTGTGCCAGACTATGCCAGAGCGCAATTATCGTGCACAGGCCTGCACATGTAGAAGGAGGAGGTCCGCATCAGCGACTGACGGCAGAAGCCTCAGATTATCGTATACCAACACAACACCTCCGATGAGCAACACCCGCAAGGAGTACACGTACAGGGCAGCCGGTAGAGCTATAGGGGGTATTCCGTAGACGGCGCCAAGTGTTACAGCAAAATGACCTTGCTGTAACAGCGAAGATGAGGAAGGGAGATAGAGTCGTCATATGGTGTGGAGGGAACGCCTCCATGCAATCGTAAAGAGAGAGAAAGAGAGGTCGCCATAGCTACTCGAACACGAACACTACACTACAGTAAGTGCGCAAAACTAAAAGAGAAACCCTAAAAGTCATAAAAACAAGAAGAACAAGAACTTAAAAAAACATCGGATGCCATTTCAAGCGACGAAAATCAGAGAGAGAGAGAGTGAGTCTTTTCCATTAACCAAATGCCCTTTTTATACAACTAGATGTGGTCCTTAAGGCTCTTCCCACTCAGCCCTTTCTCAACCCTTCAAATGGACCTTAATCAATTTCATAAATGGGGAACGTGCCTCTAACACATACATAGGTACTCACATGAATTTTTGAGAGAAATCCAAGAAGAAAAATGGACAAAAGAACAAGGAACCCATCCTCCTATTCAAGAAATAGATGACTTGCAGGAACAATTTCCCCAAGACATCCCCTCTATTTACGATGATGTAGAGGAAGAACAACTGAGTGAACACACAAGATTTGAATCTAATTCTTTACAAGAATTACCTCAGTTCACAGGACCTTGGGAAGCAAAGTCTATTAGTATGAGAGCACCCACGATAATACTGAGGAATGAAGAATCAGTAATCCCTAGAAACACGGAAGTGATCAAGAACACTAAAGTACAATGTAATCTCACTCTAGAGGAGTTGTTGAAGGTAAAACCAGAATTGTGGAAACATGTAGCAAATCAATTCCCCGAGCTTGCTACTACTCCCTCACAAATAGGATCACAAAATGAGGTACCAGAGATACCCATAGAAAAGATTGGAGATGTAAGCGAAGGAGAGGAAGGTAACACTTATCTTCCGATAACCCATCAGGGCTACACCATGAAAGCCATCCTACATTCAGGAGCTGGAGTAGCCATAGCTACCACCGCCTTATGGAAACGTTGGGGTAAGCCAGCATTGAGACCCACCAGGATGAAGCTACAAATGGCCGACGGACACATAGAAAAACCATTAGGCTTACTAGAAGGCATATCTCTCACCACTTGTGGTGTAGAATTTGAGCATACCTTTTCCATTTGTGACTTTGCAAAAAACCATGCTTATGAGATGATATTGGGACGACCATTCATGCGTCAGTTGCAAATTGTACAAGATTGGGGAACTAATTCTTTGTACTTGCAACATTTAGGAGTGACTACCACAGTCAATCTTAAAGACTATTCACATCGAGATGTACCCCCAATACAATGGAATACCATCCATAAGACACCAGTAGAGACAGAATCCGTGCACTCATTAGAATCAGATCCTTCTTGGTTGCATGAGGATACTCATTTATGGATGTGTAAAGTAGCCAAACAAGAGGAAGAAAGGTTAGAAGCCAGGACCTTAGGTGCAGAACAACATCCACGAACCCTTCAGGATCCAGCCTACGCACCTGTAGTATTCCCTGACGAAGAGTTTGAACCCCATGGTTGGGCAGAAATCCTAGCAACCATGGATGTAGCCATCAATGAAGAACAATGGACACCCCACTGTGACGAGGATGGCTATGACATATCAGTTTTCACGATAGAGCCAATCAGGTGCGATGCAATTTTAGAAGAGTGTGAACCTAACACTGATGCATTTGAGGATGCAAGCGATTTTGATTTAGAATCAATTATCATGGACCCACCCTTTGCATCAGAGGAAGAATATTTTTTCGAGGTAGAGACTCACACTCAGAGACACGAGGAAATTACGAATGAGGTGAGGTTGCCACTCAAGTGACTACTAAGAGTGAAGGCAAGAAAAGAAAGAAGAAAGAAACCACAACAGACAAAGAAGAATCTTTATTTGAAGTACCCGAGAATTTCAAGAAATATGAAATCGAAGATAGAAGAATCATGGTACGAATGCCTAATAGAAAGGCGAATGACGGACAAGTATATGATAACCGGGAGAAAACCAAGAAAATAATCGTAGCCATAGAAGGAGACAAAGAAAAATGTACATACATAGGGCACGATTTGACAACTGAAGAAGAAGAAGAGCTAGTTGCCCTATTGCGCGAATATAGAGATGTTTTTGCTTGGAGTTACAAAGACCTAAAAGGAGTAGATCCAGATATATGTTCTCATAGAATCCCTATGACTCCAGATGCAAAAACTACGAAGCAGAAACCTTACACGTACAATGATAACTACGCTGCGAAGATTAAAGAGGAGATAGATCGCTTGATAGAAGCAGGATTCATTTACGAAATTGAGCATACCGAATGGGTATCCCCTATTGTGGTTGTGCCCAAGAAGAATGGAAAATTGCGTGTGTGTATTAACCTTAAAAAAGTTAATGCCGCAACGATTCGGGATAGTTATCCTCTTCCTATCACGGAACATCTATTGGAAAGAGTTGCGGGCAAGGAAGTTTACAGCTTTCTTGATGGATTTTCAGGCTATAATCAAGTAGCCATTGCTCCAGAAGATCAACACAAGACGACATTTTCCACTGAATGGGGCATATTTGCATTTCGTGTGATGCCATTTGGCTTAACAAATGCACCCGCCACTTTCCAGCGACTCATGTGTCATGTTTTTAAGGAATTCTTACGCAAGAGTTTGGAAGTTTATGTCGATGACTTATGTGCACATTCAAATGTAAGACAGACACATATCCCAGAGTTAAGGCAAATATTTGACAAATGTCGAGAATATCAGGCTTGTTTGAACCCAGAAAAATGTGTTTTCATGGTCAGAAAAGGCAAAATTCTAGGACACATTGTGTCAAAAAATGGAATCTCTACGGATGAAGAAAAGGTGAAGGTAATTGCAGATTTACCTAGACCAACTAATGTGAAAGAGGTACAGGCATTTATGGGCCATTGCGGTTATTATAGGAGATTCATACACATGTATGCAATCATAGCCAAGCCTTTGTACTCTCTTTTAACCAACTTTGAATGGACAGATGAATGTGAAAATTCATTCAATGAACTTAAACGACGCTTGTGCTCAGCACCTATATTGACAACCCCAGATTCGAGTAAGCCATTCCATGTACATGTGGATGCATCCAATTACGCCATAGGATGTGTGTTAGCACAACCCACGAATGAAGGTAACATAGATCTCCCCATAGCTTACGCGAGCAGACAATTGAACGCAGCAGAAAGAAATTACACCACAACGGAACGAGAAGGATTAGGGATGATCTACGCGGTAAAGAAATTCAGACATTATTTGTTGGCCAACAAATTCAAGTTCTTTACGGATCATCAAGCCCTATTGTACTTAGTCAACAAACCATGTAACACAGGACGATTGATACGTTGGTTTCTATTACTCATGGAGTATGATTTTGAAGTCGTAGTCAGGAAAGGAAAGACACATCTTAGAGCTGACCACCTTTTGAGATTAACCTCAGGAGAAGCTCCTCAAGGAGTAGCAGATGATCTACCAGATGCATACTTATTTAATCTTGAGATAGCACCAGAATGGGCTAAGCCGTTAGTCCCTATTCTCACATATGGACCCAAGAATCCTAGGATAAAGATCAAAGAGGGAGAGATTACCAAGTCTCAGAGATACCAAATAATGGCAGGAAGCATGTATAAACAGGATAATCAAAAGATTCTTGCTTGTTGTGTAGATGAATCAGAACATGCGAATTGGTTGCAATTAGCACACATAGGTGCCTTAAAGCAACATCATTCAAAACATCGAACATTACAGACTCTGCATAGATTAGGAGTATATTGGCCTACGATGGAAGCAGATGTCTACAAGTTGTGTGAAGAATGCCATGATTGTTGTGAAAGACCACCAGTAGAGCATGCTACATTATATCACGTGTCTCTCACACCAGACTGGAGTGAACAATTAGTGACATACTTGAGGACGAACACATTCCCTCAAGGAATGACTTTAGCACGACAACGCAGTCTAGAGCAGGAAGCTCAAGACTATTCACTTATTGGCGATAACCTATACAAAAGAGGACGAGATGGATACCTAAGATAATGTGTTCATGAGAGCGATTATCTCAGCATACTAGAGACTGCACACCAAGGTGTTGCAGGAGGTCATTTTGGACACGATAGGATAATCAAAGCCATCCTCTTTGCAGGATTATGGTGGCCCACTCTTCACATGGATGCTCATACCTATGTCAAGAGATGTGATGTGTGCCAAAGAACTCAGTTTCCTACTCGTAGAGATGAAATGCCATTGAAACCCATGATGGGCGGACGTGCATTTTCCAAGTGGGGTATAGACTTTGTAGGACCCATTAACCCCCCTGCAAAAGGTACACATGCTGAATACATTATTGTTGCCACAGATTATCTTACGAAATGGGTAGAGGCAAAAGCCACGAAAAAGAATGATGCACACACAACTGCAAAATTCTTATTTGAGAATGTCTTTACAAGATATGGACTGCCTATAGAGTTAGTGAGCGATCGAGGCACTCACTTTCTAAACCAAGTCATTGAATATTTGTTACACGATTTTATGGTGATTCACAAGAAATCCGCACCATATCATCCTCAGGCCAATGGTCAGGCTGAAAGCACTAATAAGATCCTTTGTAACGTACTGACAAAACTCGTGAACAACAAACGTTCAGATTGGGAGAAACAGCTACACCACGCTGTTTGGGCATATCGAGTGGCCTACAAGACCGTACTCAATGCAACTCCCTTTCAAATGGTTTTTGGTCAGAATGCTGTGCTCCCTTTGGACTTCTTGATACCGACCCTTAAGGTTGCACAAGAACATCAGTGGACCGGCCATGAATTATCAGCGAGAATAATGGACTTGGAACGATTAGGTGAAACCAGGTTAAAGGCAGCAGCAGGAATATATGCAGCGAAGAAGCGACAGAAAGCATATTTTGATGCACATGTGAAGGATAAAGGCCTAAAAGAAGGAGATTTAGTTCTAGTATATACGCTAAAGCAACACGCACGTAAGTTAGAAAAGCGAGGTTATGGACCTATGATCATTAACAGACTCTCAACAAGTGGAGCAGTACAATTAGCCACGTTAGAAGGAGATATAATGCCTAATTATATTAGTGGCTGTAGAGTCAAGCTATATCTCTTACTGAGGATATGCTTAGACGACTCACGTTAGCAAAGAAGCGTAAGGAGGAAGAAAATAGAATAGGAGCGGAAGCTCAGGCAGAAGCAATAGAACACATTAAACGCATGAAGTTAAGAAGACAAGGACTAGGGAGAGAACATTATACCCATCTGGAAACGAGACCCAGATACCCCATGGCCATGTGTCAAGTAAAGTCAACCACTCATCCTAGCATAGTGGACAGGAGACCATTCATTACAGTCAGGTTAGAGCACGGCAACCCTTGCCAAGAGCTCAGGGCTTTAATTGACCCAGGTGCTGCGACTAGTGCGATTAGATGGTCCCACTATAAGGATTCAGGAATAGAAATGCGGCCAATTGAGGCATACCTCATAGGCCTAGGAGGCATGGAAACCCCTTGCATGGGTGAGGTGGACCTTCCTATCCTCATTAAGGATGTGACCATGACAGCGAAGCTACTAGTGTGCCATGATGACGACCTGATAGAACCCCTAATCCTTGGTCAAGATTGGCTATACGATCACTCAGTGGACCTAAATCTTAGACAAGGCTCCTTACAGATTGGAACCTTAGAACAGAAGCGAGTGATACCGCTTGACTTCCCTAACGGCATTCCGATTGAGGTTTGTAACCCTAGACCCTATGAAACGCATGCGACGGAAGACCGGAAGATCTTGGGTCAGACCAGTCACGTTACGTCTACTCCAACCCACTCGGGCTTGGCTAGGGACAATTGTCAATCAGAAGAACGACAGGAGATCTTTCCTGGGGCTTCCTGCAAACTAGAAGGGGCAGCTACCCAACCGCTAGGGCAGATGAACACAATCAGCGGTCAGGTGGGTTGCATCAGCGGCCAAATGAGCACAACACCCTGCGGTGCTTGTAGCTCAGTGATGAGTAGCACCTCCTTTAATGTCAATCCGGGAAGACGTGAGGATGGTATGAAGACCTCGAGCAAGTGGCGGCACAAGTGCGTGAGTGAGAAGCACGCAAGCATGCACACACATACACACACACGCGCACACACGGCAAGACAAAGAGAGAGAATCAATGGAGTGCTTTAGATTACTTTCACAAGCTCTTACAAGTTCGTTTCAATTACAATCTAACCTCAAAAATGAGCTCTCTAGCTCTTTTTATAGTTTTTGACTAGCTTTTGGCCCTGTCCAGACCTAGTGTCCGGCCTAGTTAAAAATTAGGTTCCAGGGCTTATTTGGGGGCTCAAACGAGATCTAAAAAATACGAAAATTGGTACGCAACTACTTCTAAGGCTCCTCAAGCTCAAGGACTCCTTGGCTTGCACAAAATGGAGCTACAAAAATGTGAAATGATATTTACAATGATGGTTAGTGATAAAAATCATTGTTGTTGTAGGGATTTCTTCTAGTGGTCTGTCATACATATCTTCGAGCTCCCTACTTGCTCTTCCTCCCTGCATGTCCATCTCTTTGTCTTGAAAAAATATTGGCCTACTTGCCAGATCTTCTTTGACTGCCCTGTTTGCTTGTGTTGTCCCTTCGCTCTGACTCCCTTCTTTGACTTTCACGTCTTGTAAGTCTTGGTGTACCAAGGCTACTGCCAACACCCCCCCCACTCTCGCGTCTGTCGCCCCTGACAGACCCTTGTCTAGCTGCTTTTTGGACGTAGTATTGTACAACATCGGCGGCGAGGTGGTGGTCTTCTAACCTGAGTCCCCTTGCTAGATCTGTCAGCAATGCATCCCAATTGACTAGCCCTGGGACATCTGGATGTGGCACCCGTAACTGCTCTGAGTGAATGGTTCGCTCCACAGCAAATAAATGGAGGAGATGTGAGGGTCTGGGTACAAATATTTCTGAGTGGTATTCCCAGAACCCTGTTATGAACATCTCTTCGAATGTTTGTTTAAAGCAGGCTGGGAGGTATTTTATTCTGGCGTGCCAAGCGTATATCACCTCGATGGAAGGAGTGGTGCTCATGTCATAAACTAAATCTTGGTTTCCTGTAAGGAATCCGATGCCTGAGAAGTGTGGGTCCTTGATATTCTTGAATGTTCTGAATGTAATGAGCATTAACTCAAAAATTTTCATGCACATCTGGGCCATTACGTCAGGGGTATTCTTTAATCGGATGCTCCAGTGCCGTATAGTGGAAATCATGTAATTGACGGTGGGAGGTCCTTGAAGGGGTGCTAGATAGACGTAGTTTAACCATTTGGCGCATCCCTTGATATTCTTGACTGCAATGGTAAACTCTGGCCATGTGCGTCTGCGGAGTACAGGAACATAACAAGGGTTATATTTAATAAAAAGAGGCATATTCGTCCAGGTGCGAACCATCTCCGGGTAGGTTTCGAGGAGTCGGATCCTCCAAGTGGGTTGATGAATGGATCCTTTTTTGGCGCTCTCTGGGATATCATCTGGACCAAATTGTGTAGCAAACGTTGGAGGTTTGCCACATCTATGTTGGATTTCTGCATTGTAGTCCGCCAGGAGTATACAATATGGCACGTATTCATCATCATTGGTTCCGATCCATCTATGGTGGGACATGCTGCGGAAGTATTCTGATTTAATAATAGTGTCCTCTATCTTTGCCATAGATTGGATCTGAACTGCCACTCGATCTTCATGAGTTGATGCCGTTTTCTCTAGTGTTTGGAGCCACTCAGGTACTTCGATTTCTAACGTATCCATTCCTTCTGCGGTTTGCTCACCACCTGGCATTGGCATAGGAACGTAAGGTTCCTCATACGTCTCATCTACCTCGATGGGTACCAAATCCTCGGGTTCTGGTTCGACAACTGGAGAGGGTTGCCTTTCATGTGTGAGTAATCTTGCCTGTAATTCGGCCACCTGCTCTTTCAATGCCTTGACTTCCTCTGAAGTCGTGGTCGTTTCTGTGACTTTGGGTGCTGTCTGTTGCTCTTGGAGTTGATTGCGCAGCGCATCCCGTTCCTTTTCCAAGTCATCATGAGCTTCTAATAGATCTGCATAGCTGTCCAAGATGGTCTTCATTGTCTCTGAGGGCACAGCTTTGAACTGCTCTGGATCAATTTCGTGTGGAGAGCCTTCCATTGCAGCTTCTAGATTTGCTTCATTTTGCTGCTGCAGCCTCTTGTTTTCTTCTAGGGCGGCCGCCATGTGTTTTCTGAGAAGTGCCAGGTTACGCCGGACTTTGAGATTATCGGCTTGGTATACCTCGAGCAAAGCTTCTAGTTGTTTGGCACCTGATTCTGTCGATGGTTGGGGTGCCGCCAATAATGTTTGGTGAGCCTGCTCAAGCGTCGTGTAGCGTTGATTCAGTTCTGCATTTTCTGTTTGTAGAATGTGAAACTGTCTTTGTAAGTTTTGATGGTGCGTTTCCAGTTGCTGATACCGGTTGTCCAGAGCTTTGTACTCATTCTGGAGCTGGTATACACATTGGTTTAATGCTAAAAATATGTTATTTACATTAAATAATGCTGGGAGGGGTGAAGATGCAGGGGGAATGGGGGCGGGAATGGGAGAGGTGAATGATGTGGATGTACGTGGAGATGTGGGGGGAGGGGGTATGGGTGGTGAAGGTGGCATGGGGGGAGGGAGTGGTGCTGTGGCAGGTGATGTTTCCATCGTGTCAACTGTTTGAGTGACGGTGTAGATGGGAATCGTGGGTGGAGTGGATGTGACATCGGTGAACAGGGTGGTGAAGGTGGGCATGGTGACTCCCCCGTATTGGATTCCCGGAGAGAGTGGGATGCCCATGACAATGGTAGTGGTAGTGGATGTGGTAGTGCTAGTGTCCTGTGGTGGAGTGAATTGTGTAGTGTGAGGTGGGGATGGTGGTGACAACGGTGCTTCCTGATATTCTTCTGCTTGCGCTGCCTCGCCTGGTGCTGATGTATTGATGTGAATTTGCTTCCCGGACCTCCTGGGACGAACGGGAACTCTTTTTTCAAACCTGTGGATGTAGGCCATTGCCTCATGAATGGCCTCGTCCAGTCCTACGGCGTCAGCATGAAGGTTCATGGACTCAATGAACAACTCGTCCACACCTTCCTCAGCTAGCAAGTCGTTCATGAGTCTTTTGCCCTGTTCTAGAGACATCTGATGCTGTTCCTGAACCAATCGCATGGTTCGATATAGTCTCTTGATTTGTGCCGAATATGCTGGGGCACTTGCTAACTCGGAGAGTTCGTCATATTCTTGATGTTGTTCTTCGTCGGCTTCTTCTTTGTCTCCTCCTGCCCCTTGTTCATCTACATCGACTTCTACAACTTGTGGTTGGGTGGGGGCCGATGTTGTTTGGGGTTGTGGTTCCTGAGCTCGTGCTGCTTCAGCTTCGAGGTTAGAGTCATAGATTAATCTGGCAATTTCTTCATCCGTGAGGTCCTCAAGAGTAAATCCCTGCGGGAATTCCAAATCGGATGGAATGGGTGGAAACACCAGATTAGGCCCCTCTGTGCTTGGTCTTGGTAGCCGGATTGTGAATGGCCTAACTCGTCGTGTCTGGGGAGGGGTGATTTCTGGTGTAGCGGTAGCTCCCCTTGGTTGGGCACAGGGTAGTTGGACTCCCCCCCTCATCTTCTTTGACGGGGGACCTGCTGCTGATAATCTTCTCTGGAATTCTTGGACTCGGGACCATAAGAGTGCCCGCTGAACAGGCACGTCATAAGCCAAGCAGCTATAGATTATTCTGGTCAGAGCACAACACCCGTGGAGCACATTCTTCTGTTTCTTGTTCCACCTTTGATGCGCTAGGTGGATCTGATCTATGATCCAGTGTGGCACATTGATGGGCAGGCTTTCGGTTTCTGCTAGATATAAACTGAACCATATTTTTTTCGGGGGCATTGTGAATCGTTCTTGGGCGGGAAAAGCAAAATGTTGCATGATGGTTCGCAGGTGAAGCGCAATGGTAGGTGTCATCGCTACCATGTCCTTCAGCTTATTAAGATCTTTGTGCTTCATTCGACCTGGAACCATGGTTTCCTTTTCTGTTGGGATGTGCATGCCATACATACCCAACGCTTCTCTTACCAGATTGAGGGTCAACTTGAATCTTTTAAGCTCATTACCCGGCAGCAGTGATGGCAACACAAAGGTGCTGTCGCCGCCCTTGGCTCTGCTTGGCGTGATGGTACTGATCAGATAAGAACATCGTAAAAAATCTCGCTTTGGTAAGTGAGTCCTGAAATAACTTTCCACACCTGCTTTGATCCAAACTGATCTCATGACCTCGGCATTTTGATAGCTTTCAAACTCGCGTGCGAAAAAGTGGTATCGACCCCATTTGCCATTGAATTCCAATTCTGCTTCCCAGAAATAGGTTCCATCGCCCAGTGGTCCAGCAACATCACTGAACCAATGCGCATGCTTACCTACTTGAGAAGTGTGTCCTTGAGGAGGATCCTGGATGGGGAGCACATGCACTGCTTGAAGCTCTTGCGGTCTTGCGGTGAGACGAGGCTCAAGGAGAAGTGTTTCTATGTCCACAATCTGGGCACCAGATCCGGCTTGAGAACTAGTACCTGCTTCTGCCATGGCCCTGTTCGCTGGTTGGTTCTGTGAGAATATAGAACCGAGTGTTAACATCGTAATGGACAGAATAAATCCGTTGTTGTCCCCGTTACAACATTAACATGAGGTGGATGATGAGTTAGTGGTTAGTAAGTGCATGAAGACAGTGTGTGTATTTAGTGCTTGTGTTGTCCTAGGAGACTACTGCAGTTAGTAAGTAGGTATGGATTTACAAATTGGGGTCGGGGGGTTTATTACAGGCCCTAGGCTGCCAAATGCAGTGAGTGGGCTTTGCCTTCGGTTTCGGAGAGTCTCTACAGAGCCTTCTCGGTGTCGTGGTTTGAAGATGAGGCCTTTTTGGGACCCATTTACAATTGATTACATGTACGCTCTTGGGTTTTGGTGTGTACATGAGTGTCGAGAACGAGTGAAATCTGGCAGTATGCGTCGCTGCGTTATGCTGTTTAAGTTGTGACCTCAGCGTAGCTACTTGTGCCATCAAGCAAGCCTTAGGCACCCAAATTTGTCTTGATTGTGGGCTTGCCTTCATCGACTTCTTGGGCACCCAAATAGATTTTACTTTAGCAGAAGAATTTCTGAAAGACTTCTTATTAGCGTTGCGTTGTTGGTCACTAATAAGAGGCTTTGCCCCTGTAGTTGACGGTGGTGCAACCGGTCGTTCGCCTTTCCGCACCCATACCTGGTCTATTTTCTAGGCTGTTCTGCTGCGCAGGTACTTTTGATCTCTGACATAGGTAGTACCCTGCTTCTTCTGCCTTTGATCCACCTTGGGTTGCTGCTTCCTTCTAGCCTTTGGAAAAGAAGGGAGTTCCGTTGCATTCCTGACTTCTTTTTTGCGAATATCATTCCTCTGCAACACATAGTTTTGGACAAGAACAGCATGGTCATCTTCATGTGTACCCCTGGAAGGACCAGGAGTCTGTGCCTTTCCTAGTTCCTTGAGTGCTCCATTGTCTAATTCTACTGTAACTCGACTATGATTGACCCAAACCTGGAGAAGTCCACTTCTTAGGTTTAGATTGACTGCTTGGTCATAGATCCAATCCTGACCCAAGAGGAGAGGTTCAGTGAGATCCTCATCTTGACACACTAGTACTTTAACGGTCATTGCCTCCTCGTGAATGTAGAGGGGAAGTTCCACCTCGCCCATGCAAGGGGTTTCCACGCCTCCCAATCCTATGAGGTATGCTTCCACAGGATGGACAGTTAACTGTAACTCTTGACAGTAAGACAACTTAACAGCGCTAGTGGCAGCACCTGAGTCAATCAAAGCTCTTACGGTCCTTGTACTCTTTCCTTGTCCTATGTCTATGGTTATGAAAGGACGTCTATCAATTATTCTATTCGAGCTTGTTCCTGCAACTTCACACATGGCTATGGGAAATCCTTGGTCTGCAGAGTCATTCGCTCCAGGCTGATCTCTACCTTGCCTTCGTAATTTCATCCTTCTGATGCGTTCTAAAGCCTCTGCTTGAGCTTCTTCTCTAATTCTCTTTTCTTCCTCTTTGCGTTTCTTAGCAGTGTTGAGTCGGCTAAGCATTTCCTCCGTGAGGGGTTCCTGATACAACTTGACTCTGCAACCGCTAATATAATTTGGGAGAACATCACCCTCTAATGTGGCCAATTGTACCGCTCCGCTTGTGGAGATCCTATTGATGATCATAGGTCCGTAGCCTCTCTTTTCTAGCTTCCTTGCGTGTTGTTTGAGTGTATAGACTAAGACTAGATCTCCTGCTTTCAAGCCTTTATCCTTCACATGGGCATCGAAATATGCCTTCTGTCTCTTCTTGGCGGCATATATTCCTGCAGCGGCTCTTAGTCTTGTTTCCCCTAATCGTTCAAGGTCAAAGATCCTAGAGGAGAGTTCGTGACCTGTCCATTCGTGTTCTTGTGCTACTCTCAATGTAGGGATTAGGAAGTCCAAGGGTAGCACAGCGTTTTGGCCGAATACCATCTGAAAGGGGGTGGCTTGGAGTACCGTTTTGTAGGCAACTCGGTATGCCCAAACAGCATGGTGTAGCTGTTTGTCCCAATCAGAGCGTTTAGTGTTCACTAGTTTCGTCAGTACATTGCATAAAATCTTATTAGTGCTCTCAGCTTGTCCATTAGCTTGAGGGTGATAAGGGGCAGACTTCTTGTGTATTACCAAGAATTCTTGGAGCAGATTTTCAATTACTTCGTTCAAGAAATGAGTGCCTCTATCGCTTACAAGCTCTATAGGTAGCCCATATCTCGTGAATACATTCTCAAACAAGAATTTGGCAGTTGTTTGAGCATCGTTCTTGGTTGTAGCTTTTACCTCTACCCACTTGGTGAGATAATCTGTTGCCACAATGATGTATTCTGCATGAGAACCCTTAGCTGGGGGATTAATAGGACCTACGAAGTCTATTCCCCACTTAGAGAATGCACGTCCACCCATCATAGGTTTCAGTGGCATCTCATCTTTGCGTATAGGATACTGAGTCCTCTGACAGACATCACACCGTTTCACATAGGTATGTGCATCCATGTGAAGGGTAGGCCACCAGAAGCCCGCAAACAATATTGCCTTGATCACCCGATCTGGTCCAAAGTGTCCTCCTGCTACACCTTGGTGAGCAGTTTCTAAGATCTTAAGATACTCACTTTCATGGACACACAGTCTCAGGTAACCATCCTTACCGCGCTTGTATAGATTATCACCAACGAGTGAATAATCCTGGGCTTCTTGTTCCAAACTCCTTTTTCTAGCTAGAGTCATGTCTGGAGGGAATGTGTTTGTCCTCAAGAATGATACTAGAGGTTCACTCCAATCTGGCACAATGGATACTTGATAGAGTGTGGCATGTTCCACAGGTGGTTTAGTGCAACAGATTGGGCATTCCTTGCACAACTTTTGGACATCCGCTTCCATAGTTGGCCAATGCACTCCGAATCTCTTTAGAGTCTGCAACGTTCGTTGCTTTGAATGGTGTTGCTCTAACGCACCTACATGTGCTAATTGCAACCATTTAGCGTACTCATCCTCTTCTACGCAACAAGCCAAAATCCCTTGATCTGTGTGCTTGTACATGCTGCCTGCCATGATATGGTACTTTTGGGCTTTTACTATCTCTCTACTCCGTGTGTTCACCACTGGATGATTAGGCCCGTATGTCAGTACTGGTACTATTGGCTTGGCCCACTGCGGCACAACTTCCAAATTAAACAAGTAAGCATCAGGAAGGTCATCTGACACTCCTTGTGGGGCTTCTCCCGATGTGAGTCTAGAGAGGTGATCTGCTCTCAAATGAGTCCTACCCTTTCTTACCACAACCTCAAATTCGTATTCCATTAGCAAGAGAAACCATCTTACTAATCTTCCTGTATTGCATGGCTTGTTTACAAGATATATCAATGCCTGATGATCAGTAAAAAATTTAAACTTATTTGCAAGCAAATAATGTCTAAACTTTTTAACCGCATATACCATACCTAATCCTTCGCGCTCTGTAGTGGTGTAATTCCGTTCAGCCGCATTCAATTGTCTACTGGCATAGGCTATTGGAAGATCCATATTACCTTCACCAGTAGGTTGTGCAAGCACACATCCAATAGCATAATTGGATGCATCCACATGAACATGGAATGGCTTATTCCAATCTGGTGTGGTCAAGATTGGTGCTGAACATAATCTTCGTTTAAGCTCTTGGAAGGAATTCTCACATTCATCCGTCCACTCAAAGTTTGTCAGAAGTCCGTACATGGGCTTTGCAATGACAGCATACATGTGTATAAATCGTCGATAATAGCCACAATGCCCCATGAAAGCTTGTACTTCCTTGACATTCTTTGGCCTAGGTAGCTCTGCTATGGCTCTCACTTTCTCCTCGTCAGTAGATATGCCATTCTTTGACACTATGTGTCCTAGAATCTTACCTTGCCTTACCATAAAAACGCACTTTTCTGGGTTCAGGCAGACTTGATATTCTCTACATTTGTTAAAGATTTGTTTGAGTTCAGGAATATGGGTTTGCCTAACATTGGAATGAGCACAGAGATCGTCAACGTAGACTTCTAAACTCTTCCTCAGGAATTCCTTAAACACATGGCACATCAGCCTCTGGAAGGTGGCTGGTGCATTGGTAAGCCCAAATGGCATTACTCTAAAAGCAAAAATGCCCCATTCTGTGGCAAAGGCTGTCTTATGCTGATCCTCTAGAGCTATGGCTACTTGATTGTAGCCCGAGAATCCATCAAGGAAACTGTACACTTCCTTGCCTGCCACTCTTTCTAAGAGATGTTCTGTGATGGGAAGCGGATAGTTATCTCGGATTGTGGCTGCGTTAACCTTTTTCAAGTTAATGCACACACGCAGTTTGCCATTCTTCTTGGGCACCACTACGATAGGGGATACCCATTCAGTGTGCTCAATTTCATAGATAAATCCAGCTTCGACCAATCTATCTATCTCTTCCTTGATCTTAGCAGCATAGTTATCGTTATATGTATAAGGCTTTTGCTTAGAGGGTTTAGCATCTGAGGTCATGGGAATGGTGTGTGAGCATATATCAGGGTCAACACCTTTCAAATCCTTGTAACTCCAAGTGAATACATCTCTGTATTCTCTTAGCAAGGCAATCAACTCTTGCTCTTCTTCTTCTGTCAAGTCATGGCCTATATACGTGCATCTCTCCTCTCCTTCTTCTATGGCCACTACTATTTTCTTAGTAGTTTCTTTGTTATCATAGGCCTCTCCTGATTGTGCCTCTCGTTTAGGCATTCTTATCATGACTCTCCTGTCGTCTATCTCATACTTCTTAAAATTTTCGGGGACCTCAAACAAAGATTCTTCCTCTTCTGGTGAGGCTTCTCTCTTCTTTCGTTTCTTCCCTTCTTCCTTCGGGCTCACATGTGTTGCTAATCTTACGTCATTTGTCAGCTCTCCATGCCTCTGGGTTTGAAATTCTACCTCATGGAAGTATTCTTCATCTGATGCAAATGGTGGGTCCATAATGATTGACTCTAGATCGGAGTCACTTGCATCCTCAAATGTATCAGGGCTAGGTTCGCATTCTTCTAGAACTGCCTCTCCCATGATTGGCTCTATGGAGAAGACTGAAATATCATAACCATCCTCATCGCAGTGAGGTGTCCATTGTTCTTCGTTGATGGCTACGTCCATTGTTGCTAAGATTTCTGCCCAACCGTGAGGTTCAAATTCTTCGTCTGGAAAAACTACAGGTGCATAGGCTGGGTCTTGAATGGGTCTATGAGTTTCGTTCGCACCTACCTCTCTGGCTTTCTCTCTCTTCTCTTCTTCTACTGCTACCTTGCACATCCATAAGTGAGTATCTTCATGCATCCATGAGGATCCAGACCCTATGGAATGCACCGATTCTGTATCATCTTTGGCTCTATGGATGGGATTCCATTGGATAGGAGGGACATCTCTATGAGAATAATCCTTGAGATTGACTTTGGTTGTAACACCTAAGTGCTGCAGGTACAAAGAATTGGTCCCCCAATCCTGTACCACTTGCAACTGTCGCATGAATGGTCTTCCTAAAATCATCTCATAGGCATGATTTTTGCTGAAGTCACATATGGCAAAGGTATGTTCAAACTCGACACCACAAGTGGTGAGAGTTATTCCTTCCAGCAATCCTAGGGGTCTCTCTATGTGACCATCGGCCATTTGCAATTTCATTCTTGTTGGCCTGAGAGCTGGCTTGCCCCAATGCTTCCATAAGGAGGTAGTGGCAATTGCAACTCCTGCACCTGAGTCCAAAATTGCCTTCGTGGTGTAGTCCTGGTAGGTGATGGGAAGATAGGTGTTCCCTTCTTCGCCTTCACACATATCCCCTATCTTATCCAAGGGAATTTCTGGCACTGTCCTATGGGATCCTACCTGGGAACGAGGTTTTGCTATCTCTGGTACTTGTTTGGCTACATGTTTCCATAATTCAGGTCTAACCTTGAGTAGCTCTTCTAACTTGAGATTACACTGCACATTAGTGTTCTTCACTACCTCTGTGTTCCTAGGAATGATTGAGTCGTCGTTCCTTACCATGACTGTGGGTGCTCTCATACATGTGGACTTTGCTTCCCATGGGCCTGTGAAGTGGGGTAGCTCTTGTATGGAATTCGACTCAAAGTCTAATCTCTCGTGAGACTGAACACTCTCATGATCCCCGTAAATAGATGGGATGTCTTGTGGGAATTGGTCGTGTGCATCGTCCACAAGTTCAAAAGGAGGGGTGACCTCGCTTTCGTTATCCCATTTGTCTTCTTGAATCTCTCGTAGGAAGTCTGGTGCAAACCGATTCATAGAAGAAGAAGTGTCTGGCTCCGTAGAATTGGGCGCATAAGCAACCTGTGAAGGAGGGCTGATTCTATTGTTGACTCTCTCCTCGTTCTCGCGAATGGCTGGAGCACAAGCTTCTTGGGGAGGATTACTTATTCTATTACTTTTCCGAACAGGCTCATACGCTCTCTGGAAAGGAATGTGGGTTACCTGTGGAGGTACATATGCTTTCGAGGGAGGCTCTTGTGACCTTTGGGGAGGAAGATAGGCTCCTTGAGGAGGCACATGGGCTTCCTGAAGAGGCTGGCTTACCCGTTCTCTTGCCCTTTCCTTTCTTTGAGGGGTAGGTTCCTTTTCTGGCTGTGCTATTGGCCTCTCTATTCTTTCTAAGGAGGGGAAGTTGTCCGGTTTAGGGGCATTGGCCACATACACTTCTGATTGGGAATGATTCCTGTTTTTGCTTGCTTTTTCTTGGTCTTGATTTTTTTCTTCCTTGTCAGATCTTGCAATTATCCTCTCTAACTTCTCTAGGAATCCATCCAAGTGTAATTGCGTTTTGGCTGAGCCTGAGTAATTGAAAAGGCGACTGGCTTCAAACATAGTCTGAGCCAATGCGACCATTTTCGCGCATAGTTTGGTTCTTTCTATCTCTAGGTCAGCTCTAGGATAGCACTTGTCATGATCCGTGACGTTTGGCCCTTCTTGGATTCTGGCCTGATATGCTTTAAGCATCATGTCTATGTCTTCGGGAGTGGGATCAGCTAATACTGATCCTGTTTGGGGTGGTGGGTGGGTTGCGTGGACTGTCTTAGAGGGTGAAGGGATGGAGGGTGATGTGGATGGTAGCGGTGGGAATGTGTGAGAGTGCGGTTGAGACGTGATCTCTATGATTTTAGCCTTGGTTTCTCGTAGACTTTCCTCAAGTTCACTCATCTTCTTTGCCCATTGCCTTTTCATGCGTTCGCGGCTATCTTTCCAAGCTCTTGTTCTCTTTTTATTTTGGCTCTCAGTATCGCTAGCATCTAGGCTCTTTTCCTGGCCTACCCCTTGGTTTTGCTGCAATGTCTGAGCCCTAGTGACTACCTGTACTGGTGCAGTGGAAGTGACGCTTCCTGAGGAGTCTACCACTAACCCAACAACGTTGATAGGGGTGATTTTTGGCATGCTATTGGGGTTCTTTGGGCAATCTCGTAAGAGATGCTCTTTTCCGCAATCTTGGCAGAAGCCTTGGATCGTCACCGACTGGGTTTGCGTAGGTGGAGGCAAGGGACAATCACGAATGAGGTGATCTCCTTGGCATCTGTAGCACGGTCCTCTAGGAAATGGTGGTCGTACTTGCCTAGGTTGAGGTCTAGGGTTGGGGTTTGTATACATGATGTTCGTGTAATCTGACTCCCAACTAGGTTCGTTCGACTCTTCACCATAGTAGGACTCTCCATGTTCTGGGGACTGCATGTAGTAAGCCTGGGGGCTATCCACATGGGTAGAATCAAAGCTATGGTCACTTGGGTCATTTTCAGAGATCAAGGATGTTACAGGGACTATAGCTCTATTCAGGTTCTCTTCTGCAGCAGTATACTTTACCGGAATCACATTAGCTGGGGCAGGGGGTTGTTGTGCTAGCACAGGCTGAGGCCTTTGTTGGGCCTGATACTGTGGTTGGTAGGTTTGTTGGGGTCTAGCATATTGTGGTGGTGGATTTTGGTTCTGGTATCTGCCTTGTTGGTAGGGTTGCGGATAGGGTTGCCTAACTGCCTGCTTGTTGTATGGGCAGTCTTGTGCGGTGTGATTGGTGTATCTCCGTTCTATGGTGCAGTACTGGCTACTAGGGTTTACTTGGGGTTGAGCCATAATGGGACAAACGTTCGCCATATGGTCACCACCGCATGTATAGCACCTTTTCACAGGGGCAAACCTTGGGATTTGTTTGCTAGTTACACCTAGTTTCTGAGCTACTTTTTCGGCAAGTTCTTCAATTGATGTGGCTTGTGTGGAAGATTGACTAGATGCACTATCTGAATCTTTGTAAATTTTGGACAACTCTAGCTCTTCTCCTAGGTTATCTTCAATGTCAATGCACATACGTACACATTCTTCTATAGTCCTAGGGTCTTTCAGATACACATAGGATCTCAATTTTGGGCTCAGCAATCCGTCAAGAAATAAGGCTACTTGTTTAGCAGATGTGGGTAGCTCCGAAATAGGGCACCTTTCAAGATATTGTCTAAATCTTCTTCCTGCAAGTCTCACAGTCTCTTGAGGGGTTTGCTTGAAGCTGTGAATCAGTGAGGAGGTGTTGTGTCTTATGCCGCTCTTAGAGAACTCTATAATGAATGCCTCTAGGAGTTGATCTATGCTCCTGAACTGGCGTTCATCTAATGGCTGAAACCACGTAAGTGCTGTGTTCCTAAGGGTTAGACCGAAGGCATTGTACTGTGTGAACAGATCCTCCACTTGTTCAGCTCTCAAGACTTGCTTGAACTCCGCCACATGATCATAGGGATCTCCTGTGCCGTCAAAGTAGTTCTTCATGGACTTAACTAGCTGGGTGGGTCTTAAAGTTCTTGTGTGCTCTCTAGGCCTCGGCAGAGGGAATCCATCTACATTTCTTTGGTTCCTGTGGGCTCTATGCATCTCAGGTTCTACCCTATTCGTCTCTGTTCTCGTTCTTTCTCTGCCCACGGAGTTGGCGAAACTTACTTCTGGTCTATCCCTACTTCTATCTCTTTGCGT
Organism: Ceratopteris richardii; assembly: GCA_020310875.1. Taxonomy (NCBI): domain Eukaryota; kingdom Viridiplantae; phylum Streptophyta; class Polypodiopsida; order Polypodiales; family Pteridaceae; genus Ceratopteris; species Ceratopteris richardii. The sequence continues at coordinate 19,015,409 of CM035443.1, read as the reverse complement.
ACCATGAGCTTGGGAAGTTCCAGCCCCAGGGTGACCATAGGATACATTTGATCTTGGTTGGGGGAAAATAAATTCACCCTTCCAAGTGTAGGCATGCCTATCATTTTCTGTCACCACGAAGATCCGTTCTGAAGCATGATCTAGATAGGTCACTCTGCCTGGGCTATCCGGATCCTTAAGCTCATAGATCATGATATTTCCTATGTCTGTTGGCTGATTAGACTTATACCTCCAAAAGGCTTCATCAGTTTCTCGATTGAGGAGCAACTCTATGCTCTTGTTGTCTTGGGGGACCCATTCAGGCGTGATAATCCTAGTGAGAACTGATTTACCTCGAGGGGTTCTAGGTTCCGCACCCATGTTCCCTTGCTCCAGGTCACCTAAGTCCGCTTCTGAGATTACATTCCCAAAGTCATCGGTCCTATCAGGGTGACTAGTGACTACATATATAGTTCCTTCTTTGTCCAGGTATGCACCATTTTCAAACTTGACAGCTGGGTGCTCTAGTCCAATGGATTGATCCGGGTTTTTAATCTGGACCACAGATCTTCCTAAGCCGTCCTCATAGATGCTAGCACCTAATCGGTTGGTCCTAAGGTACTCCAGCTGCGTTTTGTAAGGGCCTTCTACCCTGTATAGGTAAGGCACTCCTGAACTTCCCGTAGGTCTGTCCATGCCTTGAGACATCCCTGATTCACTGGTATCAGAGCTGGGGTAGTGAGAGTGGTGGCTCAACTGCTGGGCCCAAGACCTTGCAGTGTGATTGACACTAGCCTCTGAAGACCTAAGGCTTTGTCTTTCCCTTGCTAAATGTCGTCCTGATCTAAGGTTCATATGCCTAACTGATTAACCCGCTTTTTTCCAGAGTATAACCTCGTTGCCAATCAATTGGTACCAGTCACTTGATTCTTTTTAGTTAATTATTGTGTTGATGGTCTTGTCTGATATCACGTCGTCAGGAACACTTGAATGTTCTTCGTACTTTAGGTTGATCGTTCCACGTTAGGTTCTTTTCCTTTATGTTATCGATAGTGCAGAGATTAAGTTTTTAGCTTGAACTTGAGTTTTTAGGTACTCTTCAACTTGATAACTGCCTACCGTCGCTCTAACTTGCTCCTACCTCTCGTCGTTCTTAGCCTAAGCTATGAATTGACAGAGGGAGTTAAAAGTGTCCAACCTTACTTGTTGATCCCTTGCTTTATGGTGCTCAAGAACCCGGTTCTCAAGCTTGCAAAGAAACCTTGCTTTGTACGCTCTCAGTTGCTCTCAATGGACCTATAAAAGACCCACGGTTAGCTCAATGCTTATATTCAAAGGACACAACCAACCACTTTCATTCATGTAACATAAACACATATTTGCATTGTGAATTTTAGAAAAATAATTCTAAAGGCCCCTGACTTTGATCCCCCTGGGTATGGTCAACTTCAAAATACCCTCTCTGAAAATCAACGAGCTTTCCAACAAGCCCAAGAGCTCAAAAATTGGATTTCGTATGAAAAAGTTAGGACTGTTCAGGGTTTAGGGCGTTAAATCAGGATTCAATACAAGCTAACAGTCAAACAGGAATACTCGAGTAGCTTGTGGCACGGCCTAACGATGCAATACTACACCCTAGTGTTTGTCCCACACTCAATCAAAATTTAGACCAATAATTTTGCCTTGAAAATTTGACCTAATTTGCCCTTCTAACGCGTCCGCAAAGTCTGTCGGTCGCGATTGACAGGTCAGTCGCGATCGACGTGTCGATCGCGATTGACAGGTCCGTCGTGGCTGTCAGTCGCGATTGACTGGTCAGTCGCGATTGACAAGGGTTACGAAAAGTCAATCAGTCGTGGTCAAAGGGTCGTTGACTCTGTCGGTCGCGATTGATGAGTCGATCGCGATTGACAGGCCGGTCGCGAGGGTCTGTCGATCGTGGTCAAACAGTCGTTGACCGTGTCGGTCGCGATTGACAGAGCCGTCGTGGTCTGTCCGTCGTGGTCAAACAGTCGTTGACTGTGTCGGTCGCGATTGATGAGTCGATCGCGATTGATGGCTCGATCGCGATTGACACGTGTCACGCGTATGGTCAGTCGGTCGTGGTCAATCGGTCGTTGACTCTATCGGTCGCGATTGATGGAGCCGTCGTGGGCTGTCGGTCGCGATTGACGTGTCGATCGCGATTGACAGGTCTGTCCGTCGTGGTTTGTCGATCGCGATTGACAGAGCGATCGCGATTGACAGAAATCTGTGGAATTTCAAAAAACTAAACACATTTTTGGGAAGCCCTTGGCCTGTAGGTCATGGATATGCACTTTGTTTAGCAATTAGAGCAATTTTTCTGTCGGTCGCGATTGACAGAGCTCGGCGACACACAGACAGTTACTCAGAATTCCGTACCTGCGCAGAGTGCTGGGGATGATGATGCGGCCTGTACCTACAGAAGGCTCACAAAACATGCAAAAAACAGCACATGCAAATTCGCTCTCTCGCTCTCTCTCACAAGTGAAATGAGGGAAATGAGGTGGAGATGGGGATATAGTCAAAAAACTGAAATGTTCGCGATGATGGAGATGGATGTGGGAGATGGTGATGATGATGATGGTGATGAAGATGGTGAAGAAAGTAAAAGAAAATCGATGAGAGTGAAGAAAATACCTACAACTCCAACGCGTCAACTCTACGTCTTACCATCACACGCTCGTCCTCAAAGCTCGATCCCCGGCAACGGCGCCAAAATTTGGTGTAGCTCAGTGATGAGTAGCACCTCCTTTAATGTCAATCCGGGAAGACGTGAGGATGGTATGAAGACCTCGAGCAAGTGGCGGCACAAGTGCGTGAGTGAGAAGCACGCAAGCATGCACACACATACACACACACGCGCACACACGGCAAGACAAAGAGAGAGAATCAATGGAGTGCTTTAGATTACTTTCACAAGCTCTTACAAGTTCGTTTCAATTACAATCTAACCTCAAAAATGAGCTCTCTAGCTCTTTTTATAGTTTTTGACTAGCTTTTGGCCCTGTCCAGACCTAGTGTCCGGCCTAGTTAAAAATTAGGTTCCAGGGCTTATTTGGGGGCTCAAACGAGATCTAAAAAATACGAAAATTGGTACGCAACTACTTCTAAGGCTCCTCAAGCTCAAGGACTCCTTGGCTTGCACAAAATGGAGCTACAAAAATGTGAAATGATATTTACAATGATGGTTAGTGATAAAAATCACTGTTGTTGTAGGGATTTCTTCTAGTGATCTGTCATACATATCTTCGAGCTCCCTACTTGCTCTTCCTCCCTGCATGTCCATCTCTTTGTCTTGAAAAAATATTGGCCTACTTGCCAGATCTTCTTTGACTGCCCTGTTTGCTTGTGCTGTCCCTTCGCTCTGACTCCCTTCTTTGACTTTCACGTCTTGTAAGTCCTGGTGTACCAAGGCTACTGCCAACAGTGCTCATCCTTCCAAACTTGCTGCGGACTGGCCTAGATTAAAGATAAAGAACGAATCACTTCCTAATGGGCAGGTCACGCAAGTATTGGATCTCCCTTCTTTTCCAAAGCAGAGAGTCCAATGGACCTCTCAAACCCAACCACGAAGGATTCAACCACAACAGAGGAACCCAGACCGACGACACCACCAGAGAAGGCAAAGACAGCAGTATCAGCATCACAGAACAAGTGGCACGAGACAAATATGGGTGCCAAAAGGACAGCAACCACAGGCTATTGGCAACACTGCAGACAAGAACAGGACAAAGTTTCAACAGAAGCAGCGTCAGCATCCAAAGTCCCCTCGATCTTCTTCTACAATTACTCGACAGATTTGGATCGCCAAGAAATACCTTATCCATAGACCCACACCCATGCAGATTTGGGTACCCAAACAATGTATTATAGCCCAACCCTCTAGCCATGTAATATATACCCCTCCGAAATCTTTTCATCCTTCAATACCACCAAACCCGATACCACTTTTTGTCCCTCAGCAGAAACATACCATCCACTCAAAGACTCTTAGGAAATGGATACCGAAACGTATCCAGACGTCTTCTTGTACCCCATTATCTAACAATTTTCCCACCCTGTTTAAACTCCACCCTTGTACTAATTCACCTTCAACCAAACCTTGTATAAATTCATACACCCAAACCCCACATCATGCATAATAAAAGCTCATCAAGAAATGTATGCATAATCTGACCATGTAGGCGTCTAGAGACCTGCATTAGTTTTGCAAATAATCATTGCATCAATCACTTCACGACACTTGGCTACACGGGTTACACATCGGTTATGGAAAGGGATTTGGTCTCACCTTAATGGGATCATAATTAATTTCCATGCTAATGTGTTAATCTTTTGTAGCAGATCTTTTCCATTAGCTCATCAGTCATCATGCAAACCGAAGCAGGACCATCAGATGCTGGCCCCAGTGCACCGATGGCCACTATTGGAGAATTACTAGCGGAATCTTATCCGACGATGCAACCACCCGAGTTTCAAGGTTTTCCAGGACCCATGCCAATCGATGATCCTCCTAGAGGATACACCGAGAAGATTCATCGTAATTCTCATTGGTTCCAAGGCCTAGCAGGACCATTAGCTGATGCTGACTTCATTTTTGAAGCAAATATGACATTTGATGACCGCACATGGGGCAAGTATCAATTCTTCTCAAGAGAATTCGAAGGCCTACAGAACACCCAGGACTTAACTCATGTTTGGGCTGGAGCCGGCTTCACGGAGTATTTCAGTGATCCTCTGCCCAAACCTGACTTTTATAGGTGTTATTACTTAATCACCACTTTGCTGGCCTCAGAGAATAAGGACATCCCAGGAACCTTTATTTTGCCTTCTTTAGTGGATGATCCACCTTACAAAAGATTTTATCTTTCGAAGGATTTAATCAGAGCGGCCATCAAGATACATGGAACACATAATCCAACCGAGAAAGAACGGCTAGTCCCAGAGCAGATGAAGCGTGATGACGTAACTAAGTGGGAGGATATTTCTGCTATAACACCTGAGCTCTCTAAGCCATTACGGATATGCATGCAGCACTTTGCTTTCCCAGCTCAGGATCGTTTTACCATGCCCCACAAGAGAATCTGGTTCGGATTATACTTAGCATGTACTGGACCGCAAACGGTTGATCTAGCCAGCTGGATCATTGATCAGCTCTATTTGGCACAACATAGGTGGGAGCGAAAGAAGGTAATCAATGGGTGCTGCGCCCTCACCAGGATCATATATATGTGCTTGGCATATGATTTACCCGTAGAGCGTGCCATGACCAGTGAGGAACTGAAAGCATTTAAAGGCACCACTAGGAAGGCTAGAAAGTCTAGCAAAGGCAGAGCCGGAAAACGCATGAGAGGTACTATCCCGTGCCTACAAGTCCCAGAATCACCCTCGCCACAACCATCTCCAGAGCAGTCACCAACAGCAGCCACTCCCACAGTACAACCTATTCGCATAAGGTTATCTAGACCAGTGGTAACGGAGGGCACCACCAGTACTGTCGCACCTCAAGCAGCCACAACCACAGAACCTATCACCACAACAGCTGAACTTCCCACCACTATCGGTGCGGAAGCTTTCTCTTTTCCAATACCGCATTTAGAACCAGGACAAGCAGAGCCACTGGACCAAACTTTTGATTTTGAGATGCCCGATGCATTCTCCAATGAGTTCCAGTTTTCAGAAGGGTAAATGTTTTCTCAAGAATTTGAAAGGCCTAGCTACCCTACCACACCCAGGGATCAGCCACAAGGACAGGTCGTGTCTAGCTCTGATGACGAAAGGACAGCAACCAATGACGACGAAGGAGACGACGAAGCTAGCCAGGGAACACATGAATCCCTAGAGCAGGATCAGACAGATGGCCAAGGCCAACAAACCGACACACATGGCCATACAAGTACCCATGAAGATGAAACTTACGAGGCAGCAGCTTACACTCTAGCTATCAAGAAGCTGTATAGAACTATGGAAAAAGTTTGGGCACGCAAGAAGCTGACAGAGGAAGAGAGCCAAAAAATAATAGAACAAGAACTTGTCACAGGCGGATTCAAAGATGCATATATCAAAGGATTCAAAGAATTAGTCCAATCACTAGGCTCCAACGAGGCACTCAGGTACTTGCAACGAAAGCCACTGCCACAGTTTGACCCCCGCAGAGTACGACTACTTTCAAAGCCCGGCGAATACATTCGTGTACCAACCGGAGCACAATCTTCAGAACAAGCCAGGGAGGCACGCCTCGTCCCCGAACGTTCATTGGCCGTAGAAACCATCATTGTAGATTCCCCACCCTGCGCTACAACTGTACCTACCTCAGTAGTCAATGAAGTACCGACCACCCCAACCGCTCCTCTCTCACCACCCGTCCATCCAGCCTCCCCTCTTCACCCTCCTTCCCCCAGACCCACATCTTCATTCGCTGGTGGTGTTGCAGAAATCGTCTTTACGACCACTCACCCCACAATTCCCGCACCCATTAACCCTAGTCTACCCCCTCCCACACCCACCTTTCTACCCAACCCATTCCTTCATCAATCTTTTCCAGCTTTCCCCACAACTCCACGACCCCTTTTCCCATTCCCCCCGCCCTTAACCTTCTCCCCCGTCTCACCTCCCCGACCCACTGTAACCCCTCTTTCCCCTTTCCACCAAGCTGCTCCAGCCAGCCCCCCTGTAAATTACCCCTCAACATTTGTAAATCCCGTATTTACACCAGCACGCGCACCCACGATCACACCCATATTCACGGTCACCGCACTAGATACGTCCACTGACATGGACATCTCACCACCCGCTGCACCATCACTCACTTCACTCACGGCACAAACATTTTTAGGCACATCACAATTTTCAACAATCACTACATCATCCACCTTCCCATCCCCATTCCCCCTTCCCGTTGCATCTACACCAACTGCATCTTCATTTAGCACCCCGTTAATACTATCACCCACTGTAGATAATGCATTCCGACAGATGTTCATGTGTATGACGCAAGTAAGAGATGAGTTCACATCTCTTGGCGATAATTATCAGCAGCTGCAGAGGACAACCAATGACTTACAGTCGCAGCTTAACTTATTGTCTATTGAGAATGCCTCTCTGAACACCCGCTACCAAGAATTACGCGAGGCTTATCACAAATTGGAACTAGAAAGCGAAGAAAAGACCAAGGAAGCAACTGCTGACCTTGATAACTTATTAAGAGCCCAGACAGTCCGCAATGCAACGCTAACACGAAACATGGGCTTACTACGAAGACACCTAGCAGCCACCAAGGAAGAAAACCAGCGCTTACAAGATCAGAACCGAGAAAACTTAAAAGCAGCGCTCGACCACCCAGACCAACCACTCAGTCCTAGCAGGTTCAAAGCCATTCCTTCAGACTCGATGAGGATGCTACTAGACGATCATGTAAGATTGCTAGATGAATACGACCGCATGAACGAGGAGTTACAGAAACTCAAAGAAGATCACAAATTACTCCAGTTATGAGAACCGGCACACCACGACATACCAGCACTTGTGGACCCCTCTCCTGACCTCCTAGAGGAACTCAACTCATTACGGGCCCAGGTATCAACCCTTGAATCAAGAATTGCAGTATATGAAGCGCCACCAAGGCCAGATTCCCCACCTGAGCTTCCAGCTGAGGAAGAAACGGTCACCATCCCGGTGGAGGAAACGTTTGAAGAAGCGTACGAGCCACAACCCATCCCAGGCGGACGCGTCACAGCCGAAGGTCAGATGACGTACGAACTTCCGACCCCCGCGTGGATGAAAACTATTGAGGAACTTGGAACAACGCACTCAGCTAGAGTAGAGGCACAATTACACGCCATGGCGATGATAGAAGAACGCATATTACAGTCTCCATTCTTTGCTCATTTGGCCCCTCGACGATACATATCTGGGCATGAGCTACAGTATAAACCGTATTTTATGTTAATGGCTGAATACCAGTTAGCCATTGAGAAAGAGACAGGTAAGAAACCATCGCATGCAACTCAATTCGAGGAGGACGATTTGCCACTAGATGCGCAACAAGGAGAGATCTATCAACCAGAGTGGCGCAAAGATTTACTACAGAAGTATCCAGAAATGATGAGTACATGGGTAAAGGCACCTTTGCACCTGAAGTATAACCCGTGTTGGGGACCAGTGCCACGACGCCGCTCCTGGACTGCCTTTGCTATTAAGGTACAAAACAATAAGCAGTGCCAAGACTGGTTGAATTACCCCTATTTTAAGCCACCCATTGAGTTACCAACTGTTGGCTACAATTCGCCACTGGCTCCCTAGATTAAAGCATATGGATGATATAGCGGCGCATATGACTGTCAAAATCTTTGACATGATGCAAATGATTTTTAAAGTCTTCCGACGCGTCAAGGCACCACATGTCAACACCCCGGGCTTTGAGCATGGCAATTTTGATCTAGTATATGATATGAGTACAACGCCATCGCTACGGGTGTGTTATGCCTGGCACTGCAGAATAAAGTACCTACCGGCGTGCTACAAGCAGACGTTCGAAGAGATGTTCACAACCGGCTTCTGGGAATACCATTCAGAGGTATTCATAAGCAGGCCTACACATTTACTACAATTATTTGCCTGTGAACGAATGGTCTATTCCACACACTATCAGCTCCCGCCACCGGAAGAACTGCAACCAATCGACTGGGAGAAACTCGAGGCCGACCTGGCCCGAGGCATTCGTATCTCCGAGCACACCCTCGCTCAAGACCTCCTACAGAACTATATCCGGCACACCTCACAGCAAGGTTCTGTCAGGGACGACAGAAGCGAGAGGGAGGGGGGTGTTGGAAGCAGCCAGAGGCACAGACGACACGGAAGCATGTAACGACAGAGCAGGGAGCCAGTCGAATCGTTTTTCAAATAATTATGTTTTCAAATACTTTCCAAAAACCTCCAACAGTGATTTTTATCACTATTGTAACATATGTAACATAGAAAACCCCATTTTGTAATCCATAGCTCCATTTTGTGCAAGCCGAGGAGTCCTCGAGCTTGAGGAGCTTAGGTAGAATGCGCATACCAATTTTCGTTATTTTTAGATACCGTTTACCCTTCCAAATAGCATCTAGGACCTAATTTTTAACTATGCCGGTCACTAGATGTGAAACCGGTCAAAACTAGTCTAGAAACTATAAAAAGAGTTAGAGAGCTCATTTTTGAGGTTAGCTTGTTGGCTAGTGTGAGCTTAGAGCTATTTTGAGCTTGTAATAGTGTTCTTGAGTAATAGAGTTGATTTCTCACCTTCCATTGTGTCTTGCTTGTCTCTTCGTAGTGTGTGTGCATGTGTGTGTGCATTTCTATGCTTCTCACCTTCACTCTCACTTCATCTCACATTCACGATCTTCATATCACTCCTATCTCTTCCGCGGATTGACATTAAGGAGGTGGAGCTTCTTAACGTGGTTCTCACCATTGTGCTAGAGCAACCGTATTTATTTAATTTTTTTTTATTGTTTATTTTATTGTTTTGTTCATTGTATCATGCATATTGTATGATTCGCATATGCGTCTCCTATATATGCTTGATTTTTATTTATATAATTTGTTTTGTGTCTTTTAATCATCAACTGTATACATGTTTGACTCGCCCAAGCATTTCTTACTTGTATACATCGATGAAAAACATTTAAAAATAAACCACTACTGTGATTGTCTAACTCGCTACATCGATTCTTACTCTCATAGTAGTATAGGACACAACAATAGATTTATTGAGATTGTTTGAATCGCAACCTCGATTCCTAATCTCTCAATAGTATAGGGAGTGTGTAGGGAATATTATGATTGTCTGATTCTTTGACTCTTACTCTCACAATAGTCACTTGGATTCTGATGAGAACACTTAGTGTAGGTCACAAGGTGTGTAGAAACTATTGTGATTGTTTGATTATTTAACACTTAGTATCACAATAGTCACTTAGATTTTGATGAGAATACTTAGTGTAGTCACAAGGTGTATAAAAACTATTGTGATTTTCTGATTCTTTGACTCTTACTATCACAATAGTTATATACAGTTATGTGACAAAACTCATCATAGTATGGCAAATGTATATGAACTATTATAAATGTTTGATTCTTTGACTATTACATTCTTAATAGTTACATAGATTCACTTCAAGATTATAATTAAACTTTCTATTTGATTATAAATCTACTTATTTAACTATGCATATGTCTATCATTTGTGTACAAATACTATTGATTGATCTATCCATACACTTACTCATAGTCTATTTTTTATTTTTACACAGATGGCAGGTAAAATAAACAAGCAGGAGCGAAAATTTTTAGAAGAGTTTGTGTGCTCCTACATGTATCAAATGAGAGAAGATGAAATCACTATAGCCATGGACACATCTAGTTACAAAGATTTCATTGCGTAGTTATCCAGAATAGTATTTATTAATATTGAAGATAAATTTGGCAGTGTATCCGATGGAGCACATGTGTTAGATGAGCAAATGTAAAAAGAGCTTACACGTATCTTTGGACAAATCATCAAAGTAGGAGAGTATTGGTGGTGGATATCACCAGTATGCCCAAATTCATCGATAAAATTAAGTTTATCAATTTACATTATGAGACTATGAAGAGAGGAAAGCGATTAAAATCGAACACAGCTGGACACCTTGTGAGAGTACAGGTAGATCCAAATACAAGAGATGCATATGTGAATATGGGAGATCAAACATTGAACAAACTTTTTTTGCTCCCATATTCCTCTATTCTTTTTGAAGATGTAGCTCTTCTGGGGGAAAGACAATATGGAATGATCCATAAAGTCAAGATATCCCACCCGAGATTCAACAATGAAGTATTTGTGGCCAAGCTATTCAAATTACATAGTGTTGACATACAAACATGAGAAAATGAAGCCATCAATGAAGCCACAGTGTTATCTATTATGCATAGTGGAATTATTAGTCCACTTGGTGTAGCTATACACCATAATAGAAGTATGTGCCTTATTTTCAAATTTTAGAATGGTGGTACATAAGACATGTGGCTAGAAAGAATGAAGAAGGAATACGTAAACGTACCATGATTAGAGGCGTGAAGGAGACAGAAGGAGACATAACAACTCTAAAAACAAACATTCGGAAGCTGATCAATGGCCTATTACAACCAATTTCATTTTTACATAGTTTTAATATATCCCATAATGATCTCCATCCAAGCAACATCTTGTTGCATTTTGAAGATCAATATTCTTATATTGGATTATAAGATTTTGGTAGAGTGACATATTTACCAACCAAAAAAAGTTTTCCAAAGCTACATAATTAAGAAATATCAACTAGAAATTAGTGGATTCGAAAGTACTGGTGGATTGCACCCAAATGCATATCCACTAGTCCTCCACCTTTTCGTAAGAGTCAGGAGATATTTATAGTTTCGATACTCCTGTTACAACTCTTGAAATATATAGATTTCAATAGTTATCCCATTGATAAGAATGGGATTTACAAGTTCAAATATGTTTTGGAATTAGCTTCTGACAAAGATGTATCAAAAAGAGTAGACACACATGAACTGCTTAGAGTATTCTCGCATCTAACTCCATATGGTTTAAAGACATCCATGATAGATAGATTAAGACCATATTGAAAATGATATGTATTCATTTGAGCTATCTGGATTAAATGATATAGATTCATTTTAGCTCAGATGATAGCACTTCATTTACTCCACATAATTCAAATAAATCCACATTACTTAATCCATATATTATAAATGATTACACTATATTTCATCCACTTAACTCAAATGATACCACAACATTTACTCCACTTAATACAAATGATTACACTTCATTTCATCCACTTAAGTCAAATGTAAACATATCATTTAATCCACATAATTCAAATGAATCCACAAGATTTAATTCACATATGTTAAATGGATCCACAACATTTAATCCAGATGACTCAAATGATAGCACTTCATTTTGGCTGCATAATTCAAATAAATCCACATTATTTAATCCATATATTATAAATGATTATACTTTATTTCATCCACTTAACTCAAATGATACCACAACATTTGCTCCACTTAATACAAATAATTACACTTCATTTCATCCATTTAACTCAAATGATACCACTTCATTTACTCCACATAATTCAAATGAATCCACAATATTTAATTCATATATGCTAAATGAATCCACTACATTTAATCCACATAACTCAAATGATACCACTTCATTTACTCCACATAATTCAAATAAATCCACATCATTTAATGCAAATTTAAAAGTAAAACATGGCAAGAATCTAGATGTGAATAATGATCTTGATCATACTGAATCTCAAAGGATTTTAGCTAAGCAGAATGCTCAATTTGCACAATCAGGATTAGCATTTTTATTCCATCAAGATTTAGAGTCGGAGGGATTAGAAGGAGAAGCATTATCAATGAAAGAAGTAAAAAAGCTATCTCCAAATTATTTTGTTTGTGATGTTCTGTTTTGGGTTACAAGAAGGGCAAAAGAAGCAGCACGCTTAAAGCTTTCAAACTTACAACATAAAGGATTAACAGAAACACTATTTCGATGCTTTGTGCAAGTTGAGAGATCATCACCAACTAATAATCAAATAGCATTATATTTCATTCAAAAGGTTTTTGTACAAGATATTCTTCATCGACGTGTAGATTGGGATGATCGTCCGAAGAATGTAGGTATCGGTTTGGGTCGTCCTCAAAATCAAGCAAAATTTCGTAATCAAGGAAATGAAGGCCCTCTTCCTCGAAAGCGACCCTACATTTTTTTACCTGAAGAACATAATCTTATACATGACTTGTCATCACAAGGGGCAGAATTATACAATGAAAGATTAACAATTCTTGCATTATAAAGAATATGATCCTGTACTATCATCGATGCATCTGCTCATGCTTGCTCTACACTTGGGCTACTTCGAAAGTGTTGTGAACTACTCATGCTTTTGAATATTTTTGATGTGATACCTTGAGATTTACATATATTCTCATAACTTGCAAAACGTACCCATATATCACTATCTGGATTAGAGCATCCTACCACATTATTACATGTACTAAAAAAATGCTCTTTTATTCGAGTTACATTTCCTACATAAGGATGGCCACAACATTTGCATTGTATTGTGGATAATGTTTTACCCTCTTGATGAACAATCACGTATGACCATTCTTTTCCCTTTCCCATAGTTCTTGCAAATTTCTTTATGAAGACTATACCTACAAGAAAAAACAATATAAATCAATATCAAATAAGATATTTCGATCACATTGAGTCAAAAAATTATGATAGACTTTAATTCTCAATCACACATCCATATACAATTACACATACTATTGTGAAGTAAAAATCATTGTTGAGTTAAACAATCACAATAGATTTTAATTCTGAATCATACACACATATACGTTTACACATACATATACTTACACATACTATTGTGGAATACGAATCAATATTGAGTCAAACAATCATAATATATTTTAAATTCTTGATCATATGCATATACACTTACACATATTATTGTGAAGTAAGAATCAATATTGAGTGAAACAATCACAATAGATTTTTCATTCATAGTTATACATTCATATGCATACAAATACTCATACACATACATACATATACTATTATGAAGTAATTCTCAATGTTGTTTCAAACATAATCTACCTATATCTTTCAATAATAAATTTAATGAACCAAAATAGATTTTAAATTCCTAATCGTATGCACATACACTTACACATACTATTGTTAAGTCAGAATCAATGTGTATTAGACAATCACAATAGATTTTAAATCCCTAATCATATGCACAAAAATTTACACAAACTATTGTGAAGTAAGAATCAATAGAGTCAAACAATCACAATAGATTTTTCATTCAGAATTATACACTCATATGCATACACATACTCATACACACACATACATACACTATTATGAAGTAAGAATCAATGTTGAGTCAAACATAATCTACCTACATCTTTCAAAAATAAATTTAATGTATTATACCCATTGCTAGGGTCCTGCACAAAAACTCCATCATTAGTGAATCTTACTTCATAACCTTTCTCTACAATTTGTCCTACACTTATCAGATTCTTTGGGATTGTAGGAATATACTGAACCTTACTCAGAAGAGTGCTTCCATCAGGCTTGGCCTTTACTAATCCAATGGACTTCACACTGTGCTTTGTGTTATCACATGTTTGAACTATGTGATTAGTTACCTTATTCTCCAAATGAATCATCAAAGCTATGTTGTCACTCAGGTGATTACTACACCATGAGTCAATGTAAAAGACTCTTTGATCTTCACTCTATCTTTCACAAGTTGCATTCATAATTAAGGTTGAATCCTCCTTCTCATCTGAAGCATAGTTGTAGTAGGTATTATTGTAGGATTGACTTTGAAAGCCTCTACTTGCATTTCTTCCAAAGTAACCTCTACTACCTCTACCTCTGAAATTACCACTCTGATTTCTATTACCTCTTCCTCTTGAATTAAAGTTTTGATTGTATCCTCCACCATTCTGATTATTATGCCAACATTCATGAGCTAAATGATTAGTCTTACCACAAATCCAGCAAGCTTTAACACCATCTTTATTACTTCCACCTCTTCCTCTTCCTTTGCCACCTCCTCTTCCTCTTAGGAAGTTAGTTTGGCTAGTAGTACCTTCATCTTCATTCAATTGTTGCTTGCCTTTGTTAATATTCTTCTTGTCCTTTGAATACATTGCTTGACTTGTAATTTTATCAACATCTCCTTTGACATCCTACTCAAAGGTTAGCATATGTCCTAGTAATTTATTCAATCAAGGTCGAAATGATATAGTGACAATTTAGTGGATAGAATGAAAGGCTTCCACTTCTCATCTCCTCTCAAACCTGTGAGAATTTGTCTTAACAATTTGTCCTCTTCAATATCTTCATCAACTGCTCCTAATGCATCTACAATATCCTTCATCCTTGCTACATAGTCAAAAAATAGATTGAGAAGCCTTCTTCTTGAATGTGGTGAATTTTGCCCATGAAGATGCCTTCCTTGACTTTGTAGTGTTTTGGAAATGATCCTCCAAAGCATTCCATATGTCACTTGCACTTTGAAGTCCTCTAATGTGAGGTAGCAAGTACTCATTGACTCCCATGTAGATAATGCTCCTTGCTTGAGCATCCTTCTTCATGCATGTCTTCAAATCTGAGAGCTCTTCCCTAATTGGAACACTAGGATCCCTAAATTCTGGTTTTTCTTCTTCACGTTTGATGTATCCTATCAAGTCTTTGCTCATGAGATGAGCTTCCATCTTCATTGACCAAGCATGATAATTTTCCCAATCCAATTTCTCTATCTAAAGAGAATCTCCCATCCTTTCTTCACCTATGCAAAAAATTCTTCAAGCTTTGTGAAAAATGGATGTACCTTTACTTTGAATGTAGTTCCTTTTGATCTTATTGATAGCTTGAAGCCTCCTTTTCTAGCTTTCAGTTCAAACTTTCACCTTTTGAATCTTCAAAGATTGATTTTTGTATAACTATAACAGTCGGGGTCCTCCTTTCTTTAATTTTGATGACTCTTGTTCTGATACCACTGATGGAAATGATTAATCTCCAAAAGAACAAGTTATCCTTGATGTTTGAGCACCTCCATATCAAGAAAAACTCAAAAACTCAACTAATATTGGAAGACCAATGCCAAATTATCAAACTTTGAACTAATTGTGAAGAAACTATCAGAAAAGTCTGGTGCACTTAATTCACTCATTGACTGATCAAACGTGTAATGTTTCCAATAAAACTTTATTGAAAATTTCTTCTAACATTTGTGCATCTTCTTCAAGTTAAAGCTCTTCAAACGATTTCATAAGTCTTGAGATTTACTTCAAACAATGTACCTATGTTGAAAACTCTTCTTCTTTGTAGTCGACTTTGACACCTGCAACTTCTAATGCATGATTCTCCCAAAGTAGAAGCTGTTTAATCAAATTCTTTTAGCCACAAGTACCTTACCTTTCAACTTAAAGAATGAGTGCTTACTTTCTCAAAATATTACAATGTGGAGGGAGATCTGATCAAAACATTGACCACCAATATTGCATCTATTCTTGACTTCACTTCCTCCATTTACACATGTAAATGTTCCTGTCTTCAATTCTCTCATCTTGATTACAATTAGACTCTCAAATATTGACCATAAATGAATTAAATATGGAATTAGACATCTTCAAAGGGATTTATGAAATGATCAAGCACAAAAGGAGAGATGGAGAAAAGATTGCAACTTAGATTTCAGAAGTTTTCTTCTATTCTTATGAAAACAACTGATTTGATGAATCTTATTCATTCATCACATACATGCATCTTCTACTCATCTACACTTGGTCTATATCTCTCCTCTTGCATTTTTCCAGACTCTATACTTGTATATATAGGCATATATGTACAAACGTGTCACCATTACAAAGGTATATGTGAACTAATTTTAAGCTTAATGTACATGTGTATACAAGTCTTCATCTTCTGACCATGCACTAGTCTTCAAGCCTCATATGTTGATCTTTGCTTCATTCTTTGACTTCAAATCTTTGTCCAAATCATCAATTGATGATTTTCTTGCACCAACACACATCCTCCACATCTGAAATGAATGATTGGCCTCCTAGGTCCACTTCCAAAGTTATCCCTAGGTCAAGGATTAAGTCTTACCTTGACTAGGTGTAGTTGCCATCACATTAGTTGATGGTTGAATTTCTCCTTGTCCCCAATATGTTTTTGTATGCATACCTCTTGAGTTACACTCATGAGCTTCATATCTAGCTTTCCTCCATAACTGCCAAGTAATACTTAAAAGTGGCCAATCACTTACCACATGTTCCTTTTTGTTGCACATCATGCACCATAGTCCATTTTTTATGCCCCTGCATGAAGTTCGTGTAGTTCTTGCTGTAGTTATGCTAACTCCTCTACTTGGGCCTCTTCTTCTTTTTATAACTTTAAAGCTTCAATTCCCCTCCTCAATTGAGTTAGTGTATTTTCTTCTTCTTTCTAGGGCTTGTTCCTCCTTAAAATCTCAAGTTCCTTTGTCAACTGTGTATGTGGGTCCTTAGCTTCCATATGATATGGTAGACTAGAAGGACCTGTTCCATATTGGTATCTGGTTTGCTCTATCCTTGTTGCGATAGAAATAAATTCCTCCATTGTTGTTGTAGGTAACGTCAACTCCTCAATTCTGCATTGTGTTGAAATTGGAAGTGTTTTGGTGAGCCACTTCTTGACATCAAAATCATGAGGGGGGTCAGGAAATTGAGCCATGAGGGCTTTTGCTCTAGTGAAACATTCTAGAAATGTTTCCCTAGTAACCAATCTTAACTTCTCCAATTCTTCAATAATATTCTCTATTGTGTTCCCTTGTTAGAATTGTGTCTTAAAGGCTTCCTTCATTAAGTCCCATGTAGTGAAATGACTATCCGCAAATTGAGTAAACCATTACCTCCTAACCCTTCCAATGTTACTCGGAAAAGAATTAAAAATGCATCTTCCCTTCCAATTAGACCCCTTGTCTTGCATAAGGCATAAATCTTCTAATATCTTCATCTAGGTCTTCTTGTGCTAATCCCTTGAAAGATGGAAATTTCATATTTAACCTAGAAAGTGGAGTTTGTAAGTCTACATGAGCCGTCATATTTCTTACTAATAATGTTTATGATAAAGGGCTTGTCGATCTTTGCATAGCTTTTCTTCTTGATACTTTCAATGGACCCTCAAAGTTTGAGGCCAGGTTGTAGTCATCAGCCGATTATTCTCCATCTTAGGTGAAGACAATTCCAAGTAAAAGAAAACTTACCTCTCATACCAGCACTATAGTTATCCTTGCACTTCTTCTACACTTTGCAAATATTGGTTCTCCTATGCTCTAGCCTCCTTGTGGTCCCACCGAGTGTGCCAAATTTTGTTGGGGGATTGTTTTGTAGAAAAGGAACTTGAGTATTTGTAGGAGAAGGAAGAAGAAAAAGAAGTGAAACACAGGCACCAAAAGCTTTTGTAAATTTATTACAAATAGAAAATACAATGTTGATGTCTAGAATAAGTCCAAATGATCTTTGTGCAAAGTGCTTAACCCCAAAAGAGTACACACACACACACACACACACAAGTTTACAAGATATGAAAATTCCTTATGCCGCCAATCTTCTCTACACTAGAGCTCCACCCGCTCCATTAGTTTGCTCTTGTGCAAACCTTGCACTCAAGTTTCCAACAGGGTAGGAGGAAAGGACACCCTTTGTCAATGTGCACCTCCTCAATGGTACCTTGTACCACCTTGATTGCCTTCCTCATTAGTTCTCTACACTCTCTCTCTGCACACTTGATCAGCTTCCTTCACACTTATCTCTCACTTCTTCTCTGCATTGCACTGGTTTAAAGTCTCTTTCTTTTATCTCTTATTGTAGGCTGTGATCTCTCTTTCTTTGTCTAATTCCAAGAATTCTCATGCCTTGTGGTGAGTGTCGACTCACTTATGTACATCACTTCAAACTGATAGAGTATCTTGGTGCTGACTTTGATGTCCCAATAACGACTCAAAATGTGTACAACCAACAACTCCCTATTTTGTCCTATAGTGACTTTAGGAAAGAAAACAAAATTTTAAATGGCGGGCTATACATACACTTTTTTGTACAACTTCCTATTCATATGACTTCACTTTTGACCTCCACTTTTTCAATATGTGTGCATAAAGGAGGTTTCACTTGAACCTTCCAAACCCTTGAAAACCTTAGAGAAAGACAATCTGCAACGTACATTCTTATGCAAAACCATAACCATTGTGATTAAATTGTTTGTGCACTACATGTGCACCTTGTTCATGGCCACTTATGCACCACCTGTGCACAACTTTGCACTTTTGCACCACTTGCGCATCACTTGCAAAGTCATCCATTTGACCTTTGGACCATTTTGTAGTTGACCACTTTGACTTTGACCAACATGAATTTGACAATTTTGACTTTGACCAACTTGACTTTGACCCCTTTGACTTTGATTAGCTCAATAGCATAAAAAAACTAAAAAGTGAACTAGCAAACAAAATATGTCATTGCTCTCTATATCTAAGGTATGCCAATGAGTCTCAATGATAATATATTTTGGATATGCATGTTAGAAATCTAGCAAGCTCAATTCTAGAACCAATGCTAAAGTAAAGGTGCCACATCACCTACACTTTGTGATGAAGCTTCAAGGACCTTTTTCATGAGTCTTTTAGCTAAATATTCCAATTAACATCATAGAGAAAAGTTAGGACATTTTGAGGCCTCATTTGAATCCAAAATATACACCAACATTGGGACTTTATATGATGGGGGATGGTTCTACCACCCTAATGCAACAATGGAAGATGGTTGCCCTCCACTAGGCCCACAAGCAGTGATATATTCTCACAGTTCTCATCGTTCCTGTGCACCTCTATAGAGAATTAAAATGAAACTTTGCGGACTTATAGTAGACTCTAAGAGCTACCAAAAAAGCTTTTAGCCATCCCAAATGGATATTCCAGCTGGGAGAACCATCGTTTACAAAATAGGCTACCTGTTTGCAACACTCTCCACCTATGTGTAGAGATATACCTTAACAAAGTTGGTGATTTCTGACAACTCATTCAGTCAGAGAACTTGAAACTTTGGAAAACTTATGAGACCAAATGAGACTTGAAATCAATGAAAATGAGTACAATGAGAGAGCAAGAAATGCTTTGCAATCTACTACAATTAGATTTGGAAAGCTCAACTACATGTCTAGATAGAGAAGAGAAAAATCATGAGAAAATGAGGTAAGCAACCAAGAGGCCTACTTGCTAGAGTTTATGACTTCACTAAAATAATTTATAAACTCATGGAATGCATAAAACTCAAGAAATTAAGGTGGGGTGGTGCTTATATAGAGTTTTAGTTTTCCTACAATCTAGCTAACCACCCACCAATGCGTGTAGGTGCACTTTTTGGTGGATGATTGATGAGATCTGAATTTGATTGAGGTTGATGGAGCTTCTTTAATTGATTCGATGACTTTGGGTCCTTCGTTTTTATTTTTCCACTTGCAAAACTCATGGTTTAGTCGTTTTGCATGATTGAGACTTGATTTTCAAACACCCCCCCTCAAGTCTCAATGCCTAGGTCATTCATTCCAATGCATGCCTTGAAGTGTTGTAGCTTTACTCCATCCAAATCTTTGGCAACCATATCTCCATATTCGTCCTTTGTATTGACATTCTCCACCTTGATGTCCTTTCACATTATCTTCTCTCTAATAAAATGGGTAATGCACTTCTATATGCTTTAGACTTGCATGGAACATTTGCTTTTGATCCATGCATATGCTACTTATGTTGTCACAAAAAATAGGTAATTGCTTAACCTCAACATCAAGATGAACAAACAACTTCTTGAGCCACATAACCTCACATGAGACTTGTGCTAACCCTCTATACTTAGCTTCAGTCAATGCGAGAGCCACTATTGGTTGTTTCTTTGACATCCATGAGATGGTTCTCTTCCCCATCATGATAATATATCCACTAGTGCTCCTAATGTAAGCTTTGGAACCTGCCCAATCAGCAAAACAATAAGTTTGTACATTTAATCCATCATCAAATGGATTATATAGACCTTAATTCATGGATCCTTTGAGGTACCTAAGTACCCTTTTGGTTGAAATAAGATGAGGTATTCTTGGTGCCTGCAAAAATTAGGATAACACTCTACCTACATGTGCAATATCTAGTCTCCTCATAGTAGTGTACAAGAGAGAACCAATTATTGACCTATACATGTCCATATCCTTTAGTTCTTGAAATTCATGTGAACTTATTTTAACATTTACTTCAAATGTTTTGAAATGGACTTGTAATCACAGAAGACAAACTTCTTCAAAGATCTAGAATGTATTTCATTTGCATCAAGTATATACCTTCCTTTGTATATAGTAGTTCAATCCCAAGGAAGTACTTTAAAATCCCTAAATCAAAGATTTTAAACTCAAATCCAAGATTCTTGTTTATTTCCTTTATTTTGGCTTCATTGTCCCTTGTAATGATCAAATCATCATCATATATACAAATGAAAACAATTTTGCTACCTTCATTCTTGACAAAGAGTGATGGGTCTGCATGACTCTGATTGCATCCACATTTTACCAAGTAGTCAACAAGTCTTTGGTTCAAAGCCTTGGGGCTTGCTTGAGTCCATAAAGATCCTTCTTAAGCCTGCATACATGATGTGGAAACCTCTCATTTTGAAAGCCTTGGAGTTGCTCCATGAAGACTACCTCTTCAAGCTCTCCATTTAGGAAAGCATTCTTCACATCTAGCTGGTACATCTTCCAACCTTTTGAGGCTGAAATTGCAATAAAACTTCTTATAGTCGACATCTTAGCTATGACTGAATGTTTCCTCAAATTCTATGCCATAGGTTTGAGCAAAACCTTTGGCAGTCAACCTTTGTTTATACCTAAAGATGCTCCCATCTGCATGCCTCTTTACCTTGTACACCCATTTGTTGCCAACGACTTTCATGTCCTTTGTTCTTGGCCCCAATGACCAAGTATCATTTTCTTCAAGTGCCTTGAATTCCTCCTCCATGGCTTCAATCCATTCCCTATGCTTATTTTCCTCTTCAAAAAAGTTAGGTTCTTCACAAGCTATAACTTGACTCATGTAGACATAGTGTGTTGCAATGAATGAATCATAAGTTAACCTTCAGACAGGGTTTTTACCCTATTGGATGACCATACCTCACCATTAGGTGATAGGAATCTCATCCTCCTTGCTTTAGATGCTATAAATCTTGGAGTTTCTAATTTTTCCATATCTTCATCACTTGTAGATTCTTTGCTACTTCTTTCACTTGAATGAGCTTCATTTCTTGTTCTTCCATGCCATGTGGATATAGCACTCTCCTCTGATGGTGTCCTTGAAGTGGTTGGAACACTCATCTCCATGCTTTGCTGTTGCTCTTTAAATTTCCTTTTGACTTCATATGCATCATTAACCTGTAATATGTCTTTGCTACCATACCAAGGAAACAAATCATCAAATATTACATCCCTAAACTAGAAAGCTTAAGCTCTTTCGTGCAAGGACTATAGCATCTAAAACCCTTTTTCTGTGAAGAATATCTGAGAAATATACACCCATCTGCCTTCGGGTCCAACTTGTGTCTCAATTCTTGAGGTATGTGAACAAAACACACACAACCAAAAAATTTGAGATGTGAAAGATTGGGTTTCTTACTAGATCAAGCCTCATAAGGTGTAACTCCATGTACTCTTGAGGTTGGACACCTATTCATAATGTATATTGTTGTATTTTTTGCATCATCCCAATAAGAGTTAGGAACATTCATTTCATTTAACAAAGCTCTAGCCACTTCTGCTATGTATCTATTCTTCCTCTCTACCACCCCATTATGTTGAGGTATATACCTAAAAGTGAATTTCCTTTTGATGCCATGGTCATGTAGAAAATCAAAGAATTCATTTGAAAAATACTCTCCCCCTCTATCTAATTTGAGAGTCTTTATATACTTCCCTATTTCCCTCTCCAATAGGTTTTTGAACCTCTTGAAGTCATAAAACACCTCTGACTTTGACTTCATGCAATAAATCCAAAGAAACCTTGAATGATCATCTATAAATGTGACAAAATATCTATTACCTCCAATGGATGGCTCCCTTGTAGGTCCCCATACATTTGTGTGTATGAGACTCAACACTTCATTGCTCACATGTGCTCCCTTCTTGAATGTCAATTTGCTTTATTTCCCTAATTGACAAGCATGGCATAAATCTTGCATATTTTGAGATGTAAGATCAGTTAGACCAGTGCCCAAGACCTTTCTTTGCATGTCCTTCATCCTTTGTAAGTTTATGTGCCCAATTCTTTTATGCCGTGTCTCGATTTCTACAATCTACTTATTTCCAAATGTCAAGTAGATAGTGTGAGGGGTTGATGGCTTTACCTCCATGGTGAAGAGTCTTCCTCACTTCTTTCCTTTCTCTATGAGCTTGTAGTCTTGCATGGGGTCTTCAACAAAACATCCTTGATCATTAAACCTCACCTCATAACCCCTTGAAAGCATTTGACCTATCAAAACCAAGTTCTTTGTGATGGTTGGCACATGCAACACAAGTCCTTGGAGCTTTAAGATCCATTTAATGAAAATTCTCCCACATATGTAATGTAGTGCTCAGTGTCATCCCCTGTCTTGACATGTCCTTGAGTGATGGGTGAGTGTAAATTAAAGAAAAAATCTTTATTGCAACTCATATGGTTGCTACAACCATTGTCAATGTACGATGTAAAATCTAAATTGACTCTTTCACTTGACCCATACATCATAAGAAAGTTCTCATTTTCTAAATTTGTTAAAGTACTAGCATAATTACCTGCTTCTTTTGTATCCTTGATTGCCTCCTCCTTTTGAACAATATTCTCTTGCATAATGGCCCTATTTTGAACAATTATAGCATTCTACATTGGATGATTCTCTTCCATGTGATCTTCCTCCTCTTCCTCTACTCCTTCCTCTTCCTCTTGATCCATAGCTTTGGTTGGAGCCTTCTTGGTTGCTTGAGCTTGAGTTTTACCTTCCTCTCCCTCTAGCTTGAGAGTTTTGTCCACCTCTTTTGCCTTTTCCTCTACTTGCATAGAAAACTTAGGCTTGCTTGCCCTTTGATTGTGAACCTCCTTGGTTCATCTCCTCGATCACCATCAATGTGACTGATTGATCAATTTCTGGTAGGGAATCCCTCTCATAAACTAATGTGGTGAGTTCTTTCCACCTTTCATCCTCTCTCAAGCCATTGAGAGTGCATGTGACAAGATTGTCATCTTTGATTGGGCTCCCAATTGAGCCTAGGGCACCTATGAACTCATTAACCTTCAAAATGTACTAATTTATGTTAGTAGTTGGTGCTTTCCTAAGATTATTTAGCTCATCCTTGAGCTAAATCTTCCTTGCCTTGGTTGATGAAGAGTATAATCTCTCCAAGGTCTCCCAAACCTTCTTGGATGTTTCCAAGTCTTGTATATGCCCCATCATGCTATTGATTATGTGTTGGGATAGAATGAATATGACTCTCATATCCCTTTCTATCCATTCATTCAGTGCCTTGACATGCCCTTGAAGTTTTGGATCAAATACATGAAGCATTGGCTCCATGTCACTCACTAATCCCCATAATCCTTTGCCCATAAGGTAGTTTCTAACTCTAAGTTTCCATGGTTCATAGTTGCATTTCTCTAATTTCTCTATTTGTGCATTATACTCAGCTTTTATATTAACCTCTAAGATGTCTTCTAGCTTCTTCTCAAGTTTTTGTATGCTTTAGAACATAAGGATATTACCTTTTGATAGCTTCTCCCTTGCTAACCTTCGACTAGTTGAGATCTCAATTGACATAGCCCCCTTTTGATGTCTTGTTACTTTGATCAGTACTCATTATGCTTCCACGAGTTGTCTTGATCCCTTCAAGTCCTCAATATGATGCCTAAGTATGTTTCCAAGCCTCCAAAAGGGCTCTGATACCACTGATGGAGATGATTCTAACACCCTAATGCAACAATGGAAGATGGTTGCCCTCACTAGGCCCACACGCAATGATATATGCTCTTTATTCTAAAAGTTTCTCTACACCTGTAGAGAGAATTAAAATAAAACATTGCATACTTACCGTAAACTCTAAGAGCTACAAAAAAAAAGCTTTAGGTTATCACAAATGGATATACCAAACTGAGCAAAGCATCCTCTATAAAACAGGCTATCTGTTTGCAAAACTCTCTACCAATGTATAGAGATATACCTTCTTAAAGTGGGTGATTTCTCACAGCTTATGCATTCAAAGAGCTTAAAAATTTGGCAAAATTCAAGGCACTATATGAAAGAATAAATGAAGCTTGAAATAAATCAAAATGAGTATAATGAGAGAGCAAACAATGATCTATAATCTAGTACAATCAGATTTGGAAAAGCCTAACTATACCTCTAGATAGAGAGGAGTGAAGTCAAGAGAAAATGAGGTGAGCAAGCAAGGGGATTGCTTGCTGGAGATTATAACTTCACTAAAATAAGTGGTAAACTTGTGGAATGCATAAAACAAAAGAAACTGAGGTGGGATGGTGCTTATATAGAGTTTTACTTTTCCTACAATCTAGCTAACCACCCACCAATGAGTGTAGGTGCACTTTTTGGTGGTTGATTGATGAGATTCAAATTTGATGATTGAGTTTAGTGGAGCTTCCAACTTGATTCTATGAATTTGGGTCCTCCTTTTGGTTGATCCACTTGCAAAACTTGTGGTTGAGACCTTTTGCATGATTGAGACTTTATTTTCAACATTACAAAAGGATGATACTGAAGAAGAGTCATGACCATCCTATAACATCACATGTGCACTTGTAGTGTTTAATTTGAGGTGTATACTCCGAGCATAAGATACCCCCTAGCTAAGCTAGCCCCCTGTGATCTCAATCTCTCTATAGGCAAAGCTATTTATCTACATATACCTCATTGTGTGCTTCCTTGATTCATAGCCAATATACCTCATCTTGTTACTACTCTTGAAAGGTTTCTTTTGAGTAATCATAACATCAATTGTTCATCATCATCATTGATTATATTGAGCCTAAAACCTCAACGAATATGTCTTTGCATATTTCCAAGCGGAGGTGTGTGTAGAACACACATAGATACAAACTCTCCGTTTGGACATTTATTATTATGTATTGTCAAGGAGATTGATGTACTTAACAGTATACAATCTTGGTGACCTAGCGCTTGTTGGAAAGCCTTGAAATTATATTTTTAGTGTGAAAATTTCCAAAGGATTGGATCTTTATTATACAACAGTGGTATCATAGCTGCATGTTGAACATTGAGGACATCAATAGGAGGCCTTGAAGTTAGTTGAGAGCCAATGTTTGAAGCAAAGAATAGAAAGACTTAGAGGAGGATTTGAAGCAAGTGACAACTTCACTCATCACCAAAGGTTCAAGACAAGTGGAGGCTCTTGTGGAAAGGTAAAATATCATTTTCTCACATCTATCACAATCCAAGTAGGGATTAGGAGCCAATAGATAGTCTCACACACAATAGGAGACTATAACACTCAGATTGAGAAGATTTAGAAAAGTAATTACCAACCTTGGAAGTTTACAACTTTAACTTCCTTATGGGATGGTTCTAAGGTGGTTGGTTCATGGTTTTAAAGTGAAGTCATACATAGATCCACATACAAATACAAGACAATAGAGGAGAGACACTAGAGAGTGGGAAGAAAAGCTTAGGACAGTGATCTTCATTCTATTTCAACACATGAGAAACTCCATGATAGGCCATATCCAAGACCTAGGTACATCGTAAAAGGTTTGCACATGTTTAGAAAGATATTACTCTACCTCTACAAATACTAGGAAATTGTAGGTCATGAATGAGCTCAACAACCTTAGAAATTATCAAAACATAGTATAAATTACCTTATCCTTAAGTTCAAAGAGATTTTTTATGCACTTAGTTCAATAGGGTAAATGATGTTGACCTAGTTCCCACACACTTAATGGGATTAGGGAATATTACAAATGGAAGATGTTCACAACCTTTGTGTATCAAAGGGACTCCTCACCTACTTTTGAGAAACTTAGCTCTCTTATGGTGAATTAGGAGTTGTAAATTCATACTAGCTACAACCTTGGAACTCAAGTAACTACTAGATTCTTTCCAAAGGTGATACTTAAGTATCACATTAATGAAGAGTTACATTAAGTAAGTTAGATTTTCAACTTACTAAAAGTAGACATAAGAAGAAATTCATGTATTAAACTTGCTTTTTTTTATTAATAGACAATAATAAATGAATACTTGCAAACTTATTAGAGATGACTCTTAAATCCAAGAGATATGTAGAGAGTCATAAAGAAAATTTAAACGTGAGATCCAACACTTTGTTTTAGATTTCTCTTGCTTTCAAATCGGATTATAACTTAAGATAGCTTTAAAGTTCCATGAGCACTTTGAAGTGATTTCTCTCACTTGATTCCATCCCAAGAAGTGATGAATATCAAAGAAAAGTGATTGAACTTTAGCATCAACTGAACTTTGAAGTTAAATAGATGGATATGAAGTTCCATGATTGCATCTCTAGTAACAGTGCAAAGTGCCAAGAAAATATGGAAACTTTGAAAGAACTCTTCCTCAAGTATTTTAAGAATACAATTCAAGCTACTTAGATAACACGTAGTTCCTAAGAAGTCCCAAACCACCAGTAGTGGTGCAAAATACAATGATTAACATAACCCAAAGGTGTATGAATATTGATGAGATTCTTAGCTTTGGAATCCAAAAGGCATTAGCACATGCTTAGACTTGAGTTGAGAGGAAGATATCAAAAATTCCTGCAGGTAAGCCAAGAAGCTCTAGACTATTTGATAGATCTCAAAGATAAAGAATTAGCCTTTATTCTTGTCACAAGATCAACAAGAATAGTCCAATAACTTGCATTTGCAACTACTAAAAAATTTATCCAAGTATTGGCAATAAAGCTCATGCATGCCTCATGAGTGTTACCTCTTTAAGCATTAAGTCCTCAATTGGATTAAATTTGTGCAGTCCTGCAACAAAGCCCATTCATTAAATGAGAGAAATTAATACAATATTTATAAACAACAACTGAAAAACATCAACCCAAGTTTAGAATCTCACCTCATTGTCAATAATCCCATGAAATGATCGCACCACATCCCTCCAAGTCCTATAGTAGTGCAACCAATCCATGACAATTCCATGATGATATCCATAAGCCTCCTTCGCAGATCAGAAGATGAGCCACTACCAACTCCTACAACAAATATTCAAAACACGAGATCAACAAACATGACATGCTTAACGCAAGCAAATTCAATCATCAAAATGATACTTACAAACTTGTGATGCATAGTGTCATACCCATCACTACCTAAATGTGATTCTCTGACCATATCTAGACATGTGGATAATATTGGTGAGGATTCTATTGTTGCTCATCGTGAATCATCTCCCACTCCTTGTGTTATAACCATACAAGCTTTACTAAGCCTCCTCTGAAAGTGTGGCCAGTATCTGATCATCGATCAAACATCACCTCATGTGCCGTGTGCTAAATCCACTCTAAGCAAACAATAGGATGGCTAGGTGCTAGTTGGTAATCGGGATAGATCACCTCTATGATATAATTTTTGTGATCCTTATCTTATTCACTCCATTTTACCATGATAGACTGTCCAAACTATATGAGGCCTAGCTATCATATGCACTGATGTATACGGTACATTATGGCCATGAACATCCCTTACCCCCAAGGTGTATGTGGTGTACTATATGGCATACCTGCATTTGAGCTACTCGTTCTACGAGTAGTAGTGAAAAATAAAACGTCCATCGCACTGCCTCCATACCATCCACCTCCTCTAGAGTGACCCGTAGATCCACCTCTAAAACCTCCTCATCTAGAACGTTACCTAGACGAACGAGATGGGCCAACACCTGTATTGTGTTGTGGTGTCGAACGCATATGTCGACTATTGGAGCCACTAGGGGATGGTTGAGAAGACAATCGTGGTGGACTCATAAATCCAAGAGTGCCTTTAGTGGGAGAACTCCTACCAAAGGGATTACTACCGGTGGGAGTAGTCTCACCAAAGGGAGTACGACCCACAGGAGTCCTATCAAAGGGAGTGCCACTGATAGGAGTGCCTCCAGTGGGAGTGACACTAGTGGGAGTTTTGTTGTGACAAATCTAGTACTATGATGTGGAAGCCATATAAGCAGGAGGTACTTGAGATATAAACTCTAAAAACTTCTACTATATCACAAAATGCAGAGTAAATGGTGGGCTATCTCCCATGATGCTCTGCAATATAAAACTCAAATAACTAGCATATGATAATAATGGTAATATAGAAAAATAGTAGTCTACAAAAAAATATAGAAAATAAGTAACCATAAATAAGTACATACAAGTGCTTGCTTCATAAATCCTCTACTCTAGCGTCCATCATCCCACTATCAAACGTAGACCTATTTTCATCAATGCATGCAATCTAAAAGTTTTGTCCATGAGACCATAGTGCACCGTATTTTTAATACTACCAATCACACCCCTTTGCAAGTTCCTCCTCTTCTTCAGACATATCCTCACCCACTACCGTTGCTTGTGAAACGATTGTATCTAGCCATCTACTCATTGGAAAGGATGGAAGAGGTCGAAGACTTTTCAGAAGAGGAAAAAAGCGAGTGGAATGATTCTTTTGAAAATGAGCTCTTTCCTTTGCATTTGCCTCCTTAGCAAGCTCATACCTCTCCAACCACTTCTGCATGGGTCTTGAGTTAATGATGCAAAACTTCATTGCCTTGTTTCGAAAAGCTAAATACATTTTTCTTTGCATCCCTTTACCTTGAGGCTCATCACTTATGAGACAAAAATCTTCATCATGGCTCCTTAAGCGAGGCATTTCTAGGTTCTTCTTTATGAATCGCTCTAAGAAAAACATCCATCAACTGTGCACAGTTCCTGCTATTGTGACTTCATCAACCACATGAACGAGTAAATGAAGTTGAATTATGAGAATACTTGTGGAAAAGATTAAAGAGATGGATAAGTATGTGTTTGAAGATGAAGAGGTGTTGCAAAATCCTTGATCTACACCAGCCAAATGAACTCTAGGAGTAGATGGTGGGCCCTTTTAGCTTGCCAATGGATGTATTAGACACCCTATGTACCTTGGAAGATCACTCTCAGAAAGATAGATCAAAACAGATAAGTTGGAGTTAGCTCAGAGGTGAAAACTTGCTATTCTTGGTTCATACACATGTCCAGTGTTTTACATAATTCTTTGAGCACAGCAGCAATTAGCTTAATTCCTCTTGGGGACGTCTAGGTAGCTTAAAGAGCTAACTTTCAAGAGTAATCTCATAAAAAATAATAAACCACACACTGAGAATGAGTTTTAACAAGTGATGACATCATCCCGATTTTCACAGGCTGCTACAGTTTGAGACCAGTGAGCAGAAAAATAAACATAACTCAAAATTTAGGAATCCAATGATTATGAAAATTTGTATGGTTATACTAGACAGTAAGTTGAATTCAACAAGATTTAAATCACTGAATTTGGATGAGTAACCACTGAGAAATGGCTCTGACAAGGTGAGTGAAAAAGTCGGGTACCTGACAGAGAAGTGAAGATGAACAGACCCTGTTGTCTTCAAATGAACATAACTGAAGATTGCAACATCCAAATGACATGAAAATTTGTGATCATATAGTAGACTTATAGAGCTAACTTTACCAAGTTAAATCACTGAAAAGGATGCACCAAGCTCAGAGAAAACATCTCTGCAAGCTGACTGAGAAAACTGAGAGATATGGCAGTGAATAGTACACTTCACAAGAACATGGAAAGATGAACTCAAATAATCATGAAAATGAAAGTATATTGCTTGTACAATACAATGACTTACTGATACATATGTGTGCCTTGTAATCACACCTTGATATGGCATAAAGCTCAGCTCTTGGAGGTCTTCACATAGGTCTCTCTAACCACGACTAAAACTGTCATCTATTTATAGTTGAGTTTGGGAGGCTAACTTCCCTCAATCACTCTCCAATCAATCAATGATTGATTTGATTCTCTACCTACCACAAATCACGATTTCGTGGCTCCTCTTTCCATTCTTGATCAAGTGGACTCAACCACTTAAGATTCTTTCACTTTTACATTAAGTAAACTCTTCAAAAGTTACAAGAGGTAGTTCACAAGTGAACTTTACATAGTCTTCATTTTAAGGCTTTTTCTATGACTTTGTGGGACTCAAGCCAATACTTAGGCTTGTCATAGACTTGCTCCAACAACTCCCCCTCAAACCAAGTATGCTTGAGGTCTTCAATCTTCCAAGATTACCTGCAAACCAATCATAGCCTTGAATTTGCAAAGCTTTGTACCATCCAATGCTTTAGAATATCTACACATTGTTGATGAGTGGACACATATGATATTTGAATCTCTTTGCTTAGAACCTTTTCTCGTACATAGTGATAATGAACTTCAATATGTTTAGTCCTTGCATGAAAAATAGGATTAGCAGCCAAATGAATAGAACTCATATTGTCACCAAAAATAGTTGGAGTTCCAAACTCCAATCCAAGATCTTTGAATAATGTCTTCATCCACATAGCTTCTTGTGTAGCTATGTGTCATATTATGGATGTATATCCTCTTGGGTGAGGTGGCACTCATGCCACATGGCATCTAATGGGAGTAATATCATATGGTAGAAGAGACTAAGAGGATCTCATATATGAGAGAGTATCTAAGTAAGATTATAAGATTATCTCTCTTATGAGAAAGTGAGAGGCTCGGGCGTGGTTGGGAGGAAAGAACAAGTCTCTGTGTGTGAGCTCGCGTAGAGTCGGCAGCAAAGCATTAGACGACAGCAAAACATTGGTATCAGAGCAGTATCTTGGGCGCAAACACTGCGGAATCTGGGAATCGAACTCAGGCGCTCACAGTGGGAGGGGCCTACACTATCCAGGGCGCCCTTGTCTCTTTCATACCATATATTCGCGAGCGCTGCCTCTAGTAGCAGTAAGACAAGAATGTCCAACAGCCAACATAGTTCAGATTTGCCCATGAGCATATGATGTGTGAACAAATGCTATGGCAAATCAGTCCGAGCTGGGATTTCCTCCAGAGAGCCGTGTGATCATCCCCTTGGAGAGGAATCAGGAGCTATGCATGAAGGATGAGGGAAATATCAATTGGAAGTGTCATTAGACTACTTTCGAGAGAAAATGTAGCTTACTCCATTGTGTGGAGATTGAACCCCATCAACATCATTAAGTACCATAAAAGAGGAGGAAAAATCCTCAGCTTTTATGAAAGACAGTGGTGAAGGTGGCACCAGAGAGGAAGGTTCGTGGACCCAAAGCCATTGGAAGAAGTAATCAGACACGCAAAAGGATTGGTCTTTGCTCACGTCCTTGAAGTTTCAGTTAGAAGAAGTTATGTCTTCAACTTCCAGGTTTGAGTTTTTGGGAATTTCTGTAAGTATTTCATTTTTGACAATGATAACGAAGTATTAGGGAGCCAAGATCTTGGAGGGAAATCACATGTATGGAGAGTATGGGGTACAAACTCTCATCTTCAAGTCAAGAATTCCCTCAAATTACAAGAAAGTGGAAGTTTTGGGCACCTCCAAAATAGTTTATTTTCATAATTTTAATATAAATTTCAGAGGCTTTTTTGCATAAATAGCCACTTTGGGAAGGGGAAAAGAAGAGGGATTTATTACTTATTTATGGAAATAATCATACACACATATAGTATAGTGCATTGACTTCCAGATAAGATTAAGAAATCCAAAAGATACCTCAGTTTGATGGGAGTTTGAAGCTCCACAAGACCCCCTTCCATCACAGTTTGACAAAAATTTCAGCACCTAAATCTGAAAAATTCCCATTTTGGAAGAGGGAAAAAGAGGTGCGATAGTTATGGATGGATGGGAAAAAGTATACATACTGAGAGTATGGTGTATGGAATTCATAGGCAAATCATTAGATTCATCAAAATGATAAGTTAAGGAGGAATTTCACTTCCTCAAAGACCCCCTTCCCGCACTTTTTGGAAAAAAATTTAGATGTTAATTTCGGTCAAACTCCACTTCTGGGAGTAAGAATAAAGATCATTTGTGGCTTCCCATGG
This sequence comes from Ceratopteris richardii, assembly GCA_020310875.1. Lineage (NCBI taxonomy): Eukaryota > Viridiplantae > Streptophyta > Polypodiopsida > Polypodiales > Pteridaceae > Ceratopteris > Ceratopteris richardii. The sequence goes on along the minus strand of CM035443.1, from coordinate 18,982,563 downwards.
ATTATTGTATAAAATCCAAGATAAATCCACACTTACAATGGATTAGAAGCTTGCTAAAAGCTCCCATGTAAGTTTTTACTTGTAAGTAAAAATTGTGAGCTAGGCCTCTTTTGGGGAGCGAATTAGCATGCACGAAGGGAGGATTTGGAAAGGTAAAAATAGGCCCAAGCATCTTCATATACCCCTCTCTGAGGTTATGGAGAGAATTCTAGGATTTTCATGATGGAAGAATGCTTTTGGGCACCCCAAAGATCACATTTTTACACTTTTTCCAGCCCCTCCAACAGTCCACTAGTTTGGCATGTCCCGCTTGGAATGGCCATATCTTAGGTTAGAAAACTCCAAATTGGACGTGCTATGGCTCGTTTCGAAGAGCACAAGGTCTACTTTCAGTTTATGAAAACAAATTTTGGAAAGTAAGTATTTTTTCAGGTCTGTATAGCTCTGCAAAGTCTGAACAGTTTTTGGTAACTACCTTCCGGGAGCCATATCTTTCAAACCGGGAAGGCGAATTGAGTAATTTCACTTTGATTTCTTTGCACATGCTATATATTTCAGTTTATGAAAATTTTCAGGTCCTAAAGTGGTTTTTGCAGGTCTAAACAAGGATTACTAATGCATTTTTTGACTAAATTTGCATTATTTTGATAATCACCTGACCATATTTTATGTTTTGGGGAGTATTCCAATGTTTTCGGACACTCCAAAATTTATGTTAGGACCTGAGGAGGAAGGTGCAGAGGTCTCAAAGCTCATCGAGAAGAACTGGATGCATGCAACTCCAATACAAAATTACTCAGGGACGTATGCTTTATGCTTCAGTCATTTTACTTTATGTTATGGCATGTTCTGTATGTACATGCATAAATTGGATTGCATACATCAAATGTTGATCATTATTTAAATTCTTAAAATATGGATCGACAGGCAAGAAGTACACTTTTTGATTGTTTGCAGGAAACAGGATTGTAGAAACTATATGGCTATGCAACACAGAGAATGGTTGCTAGCAATTGCTCTTATGTTTTTGCAGGTTATGGAATTCATATGAGTTTATGGTGTGCATGCCATGGGCCTGTCAAGCCTATGTTTTTGGGTGGCCTGAGTGCCACTGAGCTTATGGTTTAATTTTTTTTGGAATTCCATTTCCCGAGGAAATGCTGTCAAAATTTTTCCTATCGCATGGCGTTATATACGCACTTGCCTTTAGGTAGGAATGTTATAGCATCGTAGCATGCCCTTTCTGCAAACATCAATAAGATATAGGAATGCTTTTAAGCATGTATTGATGGACTTAGTACCATCACAGTATCATAGATAAGGCAACTTCATTAGGAATAGGATCCCTACACATAATCCTTATGGATTTAGACCATAGGATTGCTAAAGGGAAGGACATGTACCTTCACCATTAGGAATGTGCACAAGAAATCCTATAGGTTATGAGAAGTTGCATATAGACACGGGAGTTACATATCTGATACTCTCCAAAGAAGTGAAGATTTACTTATCTTCATAAGAGTCTCACAGTATGATTAGGAGACTATGGGGTATTATTAGGAATACCCAAAGAGTGACTAGTTTCACTCATGCACATCACTTGACCAAGTAGTGAAGAATTTCTACTTCACTACTAAGGAAACCAATTATATGGGATCACAAAGCTAGGTTTCATGAAAGAGCATCGACGGGTGCTATGTGATTCGAGTGATGGTTAGGCCAGAGACATGGCACTAGCTCTATGATATAGAGCATAGATCCCTTAGTCAGGAATAGTTGGGGTACCCAATACATATATATGTATATCGGGATCTACAGAGAGGTACTTAGACCTAGTCTTTGTACCTAGGAACAAGTTGGTTTGGAACAGAAAGGGATATCCATTGTCACATACTGACTAGAACCAAACTAACTAGTTCAAGGACATGGGACTCACTTGAGTCCACCTACATGATTTTAGGATATGGGATTCATTGGAGTCCAGCTATATATTCCATTACATATGTATGGAATATATATTCGGTTTAGTGTAGGTATGACACTGTGAATTGGAAGAATTTTTCACTGGTATGGGACGGTGGAAATGACTTCCCTTTGAGCACTCTTCTTCTATGGCTAGGGAGAAAAGGACTCATCATTCATGGCGTCATGTCTCACTAGATCGAAGGAGAGCTCTTAGTAGACATCTCCTTAGGATTAGGATTTATCCTTCATAGCTTAGGGAAGATTTATTCTTCCAGTAGAGAATGTGATAGGTGATTTTTTCACCATTGGTATCACATACTCATCTTGAGTTTTCAGGAAGGATAATTCTATCAGTTTGATTGGATCATATAGATCCATGCACAGAGTATGGTTGGCAGAGATAGTACTTTATTATGGATACACATGTGTTTACAGTATCATGTCACATCATTGCTGACCATTTTAGTAGAGGGCCTTGACCCTTATTAGGAATTTATTTTCTCCGCTCTTCACTACATACACCTTCATTAGTTAGGAGAGATCTGTTCTCCATCTTCAGAGGAATGTGTGTAATGAGGGATTATGTATTAGTTATGGAAGAGAGGACTAAATATCTCTTTTAAGGAAAGGAGAAAGTGGGGATCAGCTAAGAGATCCATGACAGATCTCACTTTAGTTCAGTGGTCTCACTTTAGCTCGTACTCTTTGAGAGAGAAAGAAATAAAGGAAAGCATGATTTCTTCATACGAGAAGAATAGAGTATGTTTATCTTTAGAGAGAAGGGATGTTTGGCAAACATCTCTTAGTCTATATTTTAGGAGTTCATTTCCTCTACTTTTCAATGTAATTTTCCTTCATATGTGAGTATGATTCTCCACTATTTTGGAAGGAAAAGTATGGACAACTTATGTGCATGTTCTCAGCTATGGATGAGTAGAGAAAATGGATTCATTAGAATCTCTTTCAAAGGGAAAGGGAAAGTGGAAGAGGTTCCATTGCTAGAGCTCTTTTCCTTAGAAGAGCTTGAATAGAGAGAGAGAGAGAGTTTCACTTTCTCACTTTTAGGTTGTCTAGATAGAAGTGGCACTCTTCTATCAAAGACAAGAGGGAGATCAGTTAATCATGATGGCTAGATTGAGTCTCACCTGTAAACCCCAGAGAGAAGTGATTATGATAATTTCCAGTGATGGTCCTTGACTAGATGAGATGATCTAGTTATTGACATTAGTTAGATTGGGAGTAGAGTTATGACTTCTCTCTTTTGGGTTTCTAGGAGATAGGGATATATCTAACGTATTAAGGTACCAAACTCCTAGTTGGTGTTACATCATGAGTATGATGAGTAAACATCAGTTATGAGGATGGGTACTTAGGGATTATCTGAATCTCAAAGGGAATGCTTTCTGCATTCATATGGCAAACTACAGGAAAGAGAAATATTTTAGAGTTTGCACTAGTGCCTATAGATGATCTTCCAATAGAACTTAGTCCACAGGTAATGGATAAAAAACCACAGACTTCTTGGTTGGTGAAATGTAGAGATTGCATTTTACTACCGTGAGCTAGATGATGGAATTGCATAGTCACAAGGTGGTTTAGAGGAAACTATTACTTGTGAACACACTCAAGGTTAGCAAGACCTAGAGTGGTATGAGGGCAATCTATCATTTAAGCTTAGATGGGTTTGGAGTCACTTGTTATGGGACTTTGTTCTATATTCTAGAGGATTATATGGTTTATTATCTCCATTAGGATACGGTCAAGCTTATAAGTTTGGCACTTTACACTTGATTTTCATACTATTACTCCATAGAGGATACATCATATGGACTTAGGTCATTTGGATGATGTTGTATGTTATGGGAGTGATAATTTGGAAGTTGAGTGTACATAGGAGATAGTAGGCACCACTCAGACAGTTTCCCACCTTTGAGATGGTCTCATATGAGGTTTCTTAAGGGGAAGGATATGGGGAAACAACACATAGAGATGACCATGTACATAGAGTACATGGGGTTCAGGGGAGTCTATTGGAAGTGATGGTTGGATGCACTCAGGAAATGAGTTGAAGCTGCTAGACCTGCTTTGCTTTAGTTCCCTTTAGCTTCAGATATGCTTAGTATACTTGCTTAGCTTCAAAATGACACAAAGAAACCATGTATGTACTTTGCAAATGATTTGTATAGTAATCAAACCAAAACAGATAACTTGGTTCCTTCACAAATCCAAAAAAACTTGCTATTTTTGTAATGATACCTGCTCAGTGTTATGCTCAGTGTGACCAGCACACTTGCAATTGAAACAATTCCTTTTGGGGGAATTAAAGTACCTTAATAAGCTACCATTTGCAAGTGAAACGGAAAGAAATGATAAACCACATCCAGAGAAATTGATTTAGCAAAATTATGTGTACCCCCGACTTTTTAGGAACTCTGCAGACACAGACTAGTGTGCACTTCGAGCAATATTTCTCCGAGCAATATTTCTCCGAGATGGTTGATCCAATTGATTTGAAACTTTGTAGGTGTGTAGTAGACTTTGAGCTGAATCCAATGTGCTTTGAATCACTTGATTTGGCTCAATAGATCCTGAGATATGCTCCTTTGAAGTTGACAGACTTGGAGTAGGTAACTCAGACAAAACAGAGATGATGAATGTAAGTATTTGTATTATATCATATGAATGTACATTCCCATTGGCATGATAAACATAGCACAATGGTACTCAGAGGTGTAGGCTATGTTGTAGACCCTACACACTCAATGGATAGTATAGAACAGCCTCGGAATTGATGATGGACACCCGCGACTTTTTCTTTGTAGTTTTTATAGGAGTTGTACTATGATTTGAATTTGAAATTCAAATGTAGGCTCCCTCGAATATCTCTACTAAAAGTAGGGAGATATTCTCTCCATTAAATCATCTAAGAATCCACGACTAATCAAGTTGGTGTGATTACAAGAAAATGCCAAGTCATATAGACTTTTACAATGAGTAAAATGTAAAATCACATAGGCAAATGTTCCTATGGTTCTAGCTCCCCATAGTGATATCCTTCAAGGATTCCAAGCCATATTTTCCAAGGTTTCAAGCCAATGTGTGAAGGCTTGAAATGCACCAACAGCTCCCCCTCAAGCCAAACACTTTGGCTTAATTCTTCATCTTCTTCATCTTTAGTCTTCAATCACATCCTGCAATCCAATCATGGATTTAAATCTGCATAACTTGTTTCCATCCAATGCCTTTGTAAGTAAATCTGCACATTGCATATTAGTAGACACATAAGTCAATTGTATATCCTTGCTTAGTAACTTCTCCCTCACATAGTGGTAATGAACCTCTATGTGTTTTGTTCTAGCATGATATATTGGGTTAGCTGCAAGGTGAAGAGAGCTAGTGTTATCTCCAAAGATAATTGGAGATCTAGTGTATAGACCTAACTCTGTATACAAGAGCTTCAACCAGATAGCTTCTTGAGTGGCATTGGCAAGCCCTCTATACTCTGCTTCAGTGGATGACAATGCCACTGTAGGTTGTTTCTTGGCTGACCAAGAAATAGGCTTATCTCCTGCAAAACAAATGTAACCTGATGTGCTCCTCCTATCATCCTTGCATCCTGCCCAATCTGCATCTGAATAAACTTTAATATCAATATCTGATGTATAAGGAAAGTACAAACCATGGCTTTGAGTTCCCTTCAAGTACTTCAAGATCTTCTTTGCTGCCTCTAGGTGAGGTACCCTTGGTTTGTGCATGAATTGACTAAGCACACTTACTCCATATGCTATGTCAATTCTGGTCAAGGTAGCATAGTTCAAACTTCCTACCATACTTTGATATACTGTAATGTCTTGTAATTCATCTCCTTCATGAGCACTTAGCTTTAGGTTGACCTCCATTGGAGTAGTAGATACTTTAGCATCCTCCAAACCAAACTTCTCGACCATATCCTGTATATACTTCTTTTGAGTGATATATATACCTGAGTTGGTGTAGACTAACTCAAGACCTAAGAAGTATTTCAATAATCCAAGATCACTAATCTTGAATTCTTTCATCATCTGTCCTTTGATGTGTCTAATCCCATTGACATCATTACCTGTAATGATGATGTCATCAACATAAACACACAAGTAGATTACCTCTGTACTACTTCTCTTTATGAATAGAGAAGTATCAGCTTTGCTCATCACAAATCCTTGGTCTTGGAGATAGGTTGTCAACCTGTAATTCCATGCTCTAGGTGCCTGCTTCAATCCATATAGAGCCTTCTTCAATTTACAAACATAGTTTACCTTTTTTGGATCTTCATAGCCAGGTCGTTGTGACATGTAGACTTCTTCAGATATCCATCCATTCAAGAAAGCATTCTTGACATCTAATTGGTACATGTTCCAATTCTTGGATGCAGCTACACTCACCAATATTCTGATAGTTGGCATCTTGGCCACAGGAGAAAATGTCTCCTCATAATCAATGCCTTGGGTTTGTGCAAAACCCTTGGCTACCAACCTAGCTTTGTACCTGTTTATGGTTCCATCTGAATTTCTCTTTAGCTTGTAGATCCATCTGGATCCTATCACCTTCATAGAGTCTTTCTTGGGTACCAAGTCCCAAGTATCACTCCCCCTGAGAGCTTCTATTTCTTCATCCATAGCTTCTTTCCACTCTGGTTTTGTGATTGCTTCTTCATAGGTACCTGGTTCTTCATTCAACAAATCCTTTGCAAGATATACAGAATGTTTAGTTACAAGTGATGTGTCATACCCAAATCTGATAGGTTTTTTGCTTTCTCTCTGAGATCTTCTAATTGCTTGAGTTGAGGATTCTGGTATATCCTCTAGCTTTTTCATCTTCATCTTTCCTTTGGACTTCCAAGCCTTGAATTCCTCAAGGTTTATTGTATCATCATCATCTGAGCTTGAATCTTCTTTCTGAATTGGTTCCTCCTTGGTGAGCCTTGGGAAATCTTCTTCTATATCATAGGGTAGACTAACCTTCCTGCATTCATTTTCATACCATGAGTCATTCTCATCAAAGATGACATCTCTGCTTACCTTGAAGCCTTTGTTTGTTGGGTTGTAGAATCTGTATCCCTTTTGGTTCAAATCATAACCAATGAAGATACACTTTTCAGCTTTAGGGTCTAGCTTTCCCTTACCTGTGAGGTAATATGCACATATGCTACACAACCAAAGATTTTACAATGATCCAAAGAAGGTCTCTTACCATGCCAGGCTTCATATGGTGTCATGCCATCAAGTGATTTGGATGGCAACCTGTTTATGAGATAGGTGGCAGTGGATACACTCTCTGCCCAAAGATAATTTGGCAACTTCTTTTCATTAAGCATAGACCTAGCTGTTTCTACTATGAGTCTATTCCTTCTTTCAGCTACCCCATTTTGTTCAGGTGAGTACCTTGTAGTAATCTCCCTTTTGATGCCTCTTTCCTGCAAGAAATCTTCAAACTCATTGGAGAAGTATTCTCCTCCACCATCTGACCTTAGCCTCTTCAAGCTTCTTCCTGTTTGATTTTCAACAAGTGCAAGATACCCCTTGAAACAATTAAACACTTCATCTTTATGTTTCATAAAGTATAAGATGGTCCATCTGCTATAATCATCAATGAAGGACACATAATACCTTGAACCTGAAATGGAAGGGTCCTTGCTAGGTCCCCAAACATCTATGTGTACCAAGTCTAGGTAGTCTTCATGCATGAAACCTTTCCTTGAGTATGGCAACCTGTGAGACTTACCAAACTGACATGCTCCACACTTGTAAATCATGTGTTGCTTGGATACATTAGGTATCCCAAGCACACATTGATCCCTGCACATTTGCTTTAGAGTTCTTTCACCTATGTGGCCTAATCTCTTGTGCCATATCTCTAACTCTGAAAGTGTTTGATCCTTGTAGTTATACAGAGCAATGTTCTTGGTGTCTTCTAGCTCAAAAGTAAACAATCTACCTGATTTTTCTCCCTTGGCTATTCTTCTAAATCCATGCCTTGGGTCCTCCACATATGCTCCATGTTGTGTGAATCTGACCTGCAAACCTTTCTCCACAATCTGACCAACACTCATTAGATTCTTGGTGATGGTTGGTACATAGAGTACCCTGCTCAATAGGTTCTGGTTACCATCACATGTCTTCACATTTCCAATCTTTACAACAGAGTGTTTAGTATCATCACCTGTTTATACCTGATGTTTGCCCTTGGGTTCTTCCAAATCAGAAAGTAGTGCCACATTGCCAGCTACATGGTTAGAACATCCTGAGTCAATATAAAATAAATGATCATCATTTGTACCTGCCTTGGAGGTCATATTCATGATCAATAGGGAGTCATCTTGCTGCTCTGTGTAGTTGTTGTAGTCTCTTCTATTTCTGAATCCACCTTGGTAATTACCATTGTGGTTGTTGTTGTAATTGTTGTTGTATTGATTGTTGTATCCATTGTAGCTTTGATGTTGGTTGAATCTGCCTCTCCCTTGAGAGTATCCACCTCTTGAGTAGCCTCTTCCTCTCTGATTCTTGTAGTTCTTGTAGCATTCATCTGTGGTATGATTGGACAATCCACAAATGTTGCATGGTGATGAATTGTAGGGTCTCCCCCTACCTGACTTACCTCCTCTGCCTCTTCCTCTAGATGATCTACCTCTTCCTGCATAGTTTGCTTGGGAGGTAGAACCTTCTTCATCCTGTTTCTTCCCTTTACCTTTATCCTTAACTTTCTTATAAGTATAGAGAGCAGAGGGGTTGTTACCTTTTGATTGATCTCCTGCCTTTGTAAACTTTGCTTCATGTGTGAATAGTTGGCCCATGAGTGTTGTGAGATCTGGGGTATGCATGTCCATATAGAGGTCCATTGCAGTGGTGAAACTTTCCCACTTATCATCTGCCTTGAGTCCATTTGTTACTTGTCTGACTATTTGCTCCTCTTCAATCTCCTCTCCAATGCTTGCTAATTGGTCTGCCACATCTTTAATCTTTGTCACATACTCTGAGACTGATTGCTTGGGCTGCTTCCTAAGGATTGTGAATTCAATCCACAGTTGATTCTTCCTGGCCCTTGTGTTGGAAGAAAAATAGTTTGACAAGGTTTCCCAAGTCTCTTGGGAAGTCTTACAATTCCTTACATGAGGTAAAAGAAAGTCAGATATAGAGTTTAGAAGGTAAGACCTTGCCAAAGCATCTTTTGCACACCATTGGTTGAGCCTTTCATGTTCATCTTTTGTAGGTAGTCCTCTAGTTTTGAATGAGGGCAATTCCTCATCTCCTGATATGTATCCAAATAAGCTCCTTCCTTGTAGATAGGTCTTCATCCTTAGAGACCAAGCTTGGTAGTTGTTCCTGTCCAATTTGTCAATGAATGAAGGAAATCCATCACCCATGTTTACCTTCTTTGCTCTGATACCACTGTTGGAAGTGATGGTTGGATGCACTCAGGAAATGAGTTGAAGCTGCTAGACCTGCTTTGCTTCAGTTCCCTTTAGCTTCAGATATGCTTAGTATACTTGCTTAGCTTCCAAATGACACAAAGAAACCATGTATGTACTTTGCAAATGATTTGTATAGTGATCAAACCAAAACAGATAACTTGGTTCCTTCACAAATCCAAAAAAACTTGCTATTTTTGTAATGATACCTGCTTAGTGTTATGCTCAGTGTGACCAGCACACTTGCAATTGAAACAATTCCTTTTGGGGGAATTAAAGTACCTTAATAAGCTACCATTTGCAAGTGAAATGGAAAGAAATGATAAACCACATCCAGAGAATGATTTAGCAAAATTATGTGTACCCCCGACTTTTTAGGAACCCTGCAGACACAGACCAGTGTGCACTTCGAGCACGATTTCTCCGAGATGGTTGATCCAATTGATTTGAAACCTTGTAGGTGTGTAGTAAACTTTGAGCTGAATCCAATGTGCTTTGAATCACTTGATTTGGCTCAGTAGATCCTGAGATATGCTCCTTTGAAGTTGACAGACTTGGAGTAGGTAACTCAGACAAAACAGAGATGATGAATGTAAGTATTTGTATTATATCATATGAATGTACATTCCCATTGGCATGATAAACATAGCACAATGGTACTCAGAGGTGTAGGCTATGTTGTAGACCCTACACACTCAATGGATAGTACAGAACAGCCTCGGAATTGATGATGGACACCCGCGACTTTTTCTTTGTAGTTTTTATAGGAGTTGTACTATGATTTGAATTTGAAATTCAAATGTAGGCTCCCTCGAATATCTCTACTAAAAGTAGGGAGATATTCTCTCCATTAAATCATCTAAGAATCCACGACTAATCAAGTTGGTGTGATTACAAGAAAATGCCACGTCATATAGACTTTTACAATGAGTAAAATGTAAAATCACATAGGCAAATGTTCCTATGGTTCTAGCTTCCTATAGTGATATCCTTCAAGGATTCCAAGCCATATTTTCCAAGGTTTCAAGCCAATGTGTGAAGGATTGAAATGCACCAACAGAGTCCGAGCACTTTCTTCTACCATTACGGACATTTCATTTACATTTTCGAGGACGAAAATGCTTTCAAGGGGAGGGAAATGTCATATTATGGATGTATATCCTCTTGGGTGAGGTGGCACTCATGCCACATGGCATCTAATGGGAGTAATATCATATGGTAGAAGAGACTAAGAGGATCTCATATATGAGAGAGTATCTAAGTAAGATTATAAGATTATCTCTCTTATGAGAAAGTGAGAGGCTCGGGCGTGGTTGGGAGGAAAGAACAAGTCTCTGTGTGTGAGCTCGCGTAGAGTCGGCAGCAAAGCATTAGACGACAGCAATACACTATGGCAAGACCTCTATATTCAGCTTCAGTAGAAGAGAGAGCAACTGTGGGTTGCTTCTTGGATGACCATGAAATAAGCTTTGAACCTACAAAGGTAAGATAACCTGAAGTGCTCCTTCTATCTTCCTTGGAGCCAGCCCAATCTGCATCAGAAAATAGCTTCAAACCTAAATCAGATACATAAGGTTAATAAAGTCCTTCATTTATGGTTCCTTTGAGATACTTGAGAATCCTTTTGGCAGCATCCATATGTGGTTTCCTTGGTGTGTGCATAAATTGACTTAGCACACTCACACTGTAACATATATCTACTCTTGTCAATGTGGCATAGTTGAGACTACCCACTAGACTTTGATATGATGTGATATCCTCTATGAGTTCACCTTCATGTGAGCTCAATTTGTGATTGACCTCCATTGGAGTACCTGCAATCTTACAATCTTGCATCTTGAATTTTGCCAACATGTCCTTAATGTACTTTCTTTGAGTGAGAAACAAACCATGATCTTTGTAGACAACTTCCAAACCTAGGAAGTAGGTAAGTGAACCCAAATCACTTATCTTGAACTCTTCTCTCATCTGATCTTGGATCTTCTTCATACCATCTGCATCATTTCCTGTCAAGATAATATCATCTACATATACACATAGGTAGATGACCTCGGAATTACTCTTTTTAATAAAGAGTGAAGGATCTGCCTTGCTTGGTTGAAAGCCTTTGTCCTGCAAGAATGAAACAAGCTTGAAATTCCAAGCTCTTGGTGCTTGCTTGAGACCATACAATGCTTTGTTAAGTTTACACACATAATCAGGATAAACTTGATTCTCAAAACCAGGTGGTTGTGCCATATATACCTCTTCTGTTATCCAACCATTCAAGAATGCATTCTTTACATCTAGTTGAAGTATCTTCCAATTCTTGGAAGAGGCAATACTAAGCAAAACCCTAATAGTAGGCATCTTTGCCACATGAGAGAAAGTCTCCTCATAATCAATTCCCTGAGTTTGTGCAAAGCCTTTTGCCACAAGCCTTGCCTTATACCTGTTAATTGAACCATCAGAATTCTTCTTGAGTTTATAGACCCATCTTGAGCCTATTACCTTCATGGATGAAGTCTTGGGCACCAAATCTCAAGTGTTGTTTTCCTCAAGTGCTTCAATCTCTTCCTTCATTGCATGCTTCCATTCTGTATTTTCTTTGGCCTCTTCGAATGATGATGGCTCCTCTTGGTTTATGTCTTGTGCTATGTAGATAGAATGTTTAGTTACTAATGAGGTGTCAAACCCATACCTTTCTGGTTTTTTCTTTTCCCTCATAGATCTTCTTAGGCCATGATGTGATGATTCTGCCTCATGTCCAAGTTCCTGCAATTTTGCTTTACCTTTAGACTTCCATGCTTTGATCTTTTCCATGTGAGATTCTTCATCATCCTCTGAGGTGTCTTGTTCTTCAATCTTTGATTGTTCTCTACCAAGCTTTGGAAAATCTTCTTCAAGATCATATGGTAAATTGATCTTCCTGCATGAATCTTCATACCATGAATTGTTCTCATCAAAAACTACATCTCTGCTTACCAAGAATCCTTTGTTGGTAGGGTTGTATAACCTGTAGCCCTTTTGATTGTTGTCATATCCAATAAATACACACCTTTCTGCCTTTGGATCCATCTTGCCTCTAACCTGTGAAGGAACATGAGCAAAATCAATACATCCAAAAATTTTACAATGATCTAAGCTTGGTCTTCTTCCATTCCAAGCCTCATATGGAGTCATCCCATCAAGGGATTTCGAAGGCAACCTGTTAATCAAGTAAGTGGCTGTAGATATAGCCTCAGCCCATAAGTAATTAGGTAAATGCTTTTCATTTAACATAGACCTTGCAGCTTCAACAATTGTCCTATTCCTCCTTTCTGCCACTCCATTTTGCTCAGGAGTGTAACTTGTAGTTACCTCTCTTTTGATTCCTCTTTCTTGAAGAAAAGAATCAAACTCATGGGAGAAGTACTCTCCCCCTCCATCTGACCTTAGCCTTTTTAGTGATTTATCTGTTTGATTCTCCACAAGAGCCAAATATCTTTTGAAACATGAAAAAACTTCATCTTTGTGTTTCATAAAGAATAGGATAGTCCATCTGCTGCAATCATCAATAAAGGAAACATAATACCTTGATCCAGATATTGAAGCTTCCTTGCTAGGTCCCCATACATCTGTATGAACCAACTCCAAGAGATCTCCATGCATATAACCTTTCTTCATGAATGGTAACCTGTGAGACTTTCCAAATTGACATGCACTACACTTATAAATCATATGTTGTTTTGACAAATTAGGGAGTCCAAGTACACTTTGGTCCCTGCAAATTTGCTTTAATGACCTTTCACCAATATGTGCTAACCTTTTGTGCCATACTTCCAATGCTGTGAGTGTCTGACTACCATAATTAAAGAGAGCAATGTTTCTAGTGTCCTGTAATTCAAATGTGAACGATCTACCTGTCTTTTCACCTTTTGCAATTCTTCTGAATCCTTGACTTGGATCTTCAACAAATGCTCCTGCTTTTGTGAACCTAACTTGCAATCCTTTCTCGAATATCTGCCCAACACTTATCAAATTCTTTGTAATGGTAGGGACATAGAGTACCTTACTGAGCAGGTTGATGTTTCCATCAGGTGCTTTGACATTGCCTATTTTCTCCACAGGATGTTTTGTATCATCTCCTGTTTGTACCTCATGCTTATTCCTTGGATCTTCTAAATCTGATAGGAGTGCCACATTTCCTGCCACATGATTTGAACAACCTGAATCTATGTAGAAAACATGCTCATCAGATTTACCTTGTGGCATAGCCATGTTCATGATCAATAATGAATCCTCTTTGTTTGAGTCTTCTGTGTAGTTATTGTAGTCTCTCCTTCCTTTGTAGCCTCCTTGATAGTTTGAATGATTGTAGTTGTTGTAGTTGCCATGGTAGTTGTTGAACCTTCCTCTTGAGTAGCCATAACTTCCTCTATTGTATCCTCTGCCTCTTTGATTCCTGGAATTCCTAAAGCAAATTTCAGTTGTATGATTAGTTAATCCACAAATAGAACATGAGTTGGAGTCTCGGGATCTCCCCCTGCCTTGTCTACCTCCTCTTCCTCTACCTCTACCATGTCTTCCTCTACCTGCATAGTTAGCTTGATATGTACCTACTTCATCATCCACTTTCTTTGCCTTTCCTTTGTTATCTTTAGACTTGCTTTTATCAGTGTATAAAGTTGAAGATTGATTACCTTTAGAGCTTTCTCCATTTTTTATAAGCTTTGCCTCTTGAGTAAGTAGTTGTCCAATGAGTGTATTGAAATCAGGTACATGCATGTCAATGTACAAATCCATAGCTGTGGTGAATGCTTCCGACTTGTCATCTGCCTTCAAGCCATTGATGACCTGCCTTACAATTTGCTCTTCATCTATTACCTCTCCAATGCTTCCCAACTGATCCGCTATGTCCTTGAGCTTTATGACAAAATCAGTCACATTTTGTTTGGGAGCCTTCTTGAGAGTTGTGAAATCCAGCCATAGTTGATGCTTCCTAGCTTTAGTACTTCAAGAAAAGAAAGCTTCAAGTGCATCCCACACTTCTTGAGATGTATCACAACTTCTAATTGTTGGTGCATATCAAGCCTTCACACATTGGCTTGGAATCATGGAAGACTAGCTTGGACAAAGCTTTATCAAGGCTTCACTTGAAGCAAGGTTCATATGAACATATGCTTATAAGTTCTTACCTCTTTACCCCTTGTAAAAGTCTTTATGACTTGACACCTCATGTAATCACTTACCTACCTGATTAAGTCGTGGAAAAGAGAATGGTATGATAGAGAGAATATCTCCCTACTTTTAGAAGAGAGATTCTAGGGAGCCTACATTTGAATTTCAAATTCAAGTGATGACTCAACTCATATAAAAATGGAGAGAAAAAACTCGCGGTTATCCCTGTCACTTCAGCTCACTCCCCGAGGCATTTTCATTGTATCTGTGTGTGTGTTAGTGCTACTCCATAGCCTACACCACCACACCTCAATTAGCTATGCTTGTCATGCTAATGAGCTTGTATAATCATATCAATCAATAGATATATACACATTCATCATATCTGGTTCTCTGTGTTTTCTACTTCAAGTCTGTCAACTTCCAAGGATCATTTCTCAGTGCTCACGGAACCAAATCAAGAGCTTAATAGCTTGTTGGAACCAGCTCAAGGTCTTCTACAAGCATACAAAATTTCAAGGCCAAAGGATCAACCATCTCGGAGAAATCTCAATCGAAGTGCACATTGGTCTGTGTCTGCAGAGTTCCTAAAAAGTCGGGGGTACATATAATTTTGCTAAATCAATTTCTCTGGATGTGGTTTATCATTTCTTCTCATTCCACTTGCAAATGGTAGCTTATTAAGGTACTTTAATACTCCCAAAAGGAATTGTTTCAATTGCAAGTGTGCTGGTCACACTGAGCATAACACTGAGCAGGTATCATTACAGAAATAGCAAGTTTTCTAGAATTTGTGAAGTGCAAAGTTGTCTGTTTTGATTTGGTCATTACACAAATCATTTGCAAAGCACATATATGCTTTCTTGGTATCATTTGAAAGCTCAAGGTGTGTACTAAGCATTTCTGGAATCAAAGGAGGGCTGGTGTGAAGCAGGTATAGCAGCACCAACTCATTTCTTGAGTGCATCCAACCATCACTCCCAACAGTGGTATCAGAGCAAATAAGGTAAACATGGGTGATGGATTTCGTTCACTCATTGACAAATTGGACAGAAACAACTACCAAGCTTGGTCATTGAGAATGAAGACCTATCTACAAGGCAGAAGTTTATTTGGATACATATCAAGAGATGAGGAATTGCCCTCATTCAAGACTAGAGGACTACCTACAAAGGATGAACATGAGAGGCTCAACCAATGGTGTGCAAAAGATGCTTTGGCAAGGTCTTATCTCTTAAACTCTATATCTGATTTTCTTTTACCACATGTAAGGAACTGTAAGACTTCCCAAGAGACTTGGGAAACCTTGTCAAACTACTTTTCTTCCAACACAAGGGCTAGGAAGAACCAACTGTGGATTGAATTCACAACTCTTAGGAAGCAGCCCAAGCAATCAGTCTCAGAGTATGTGACAAAGATTAAAGATGTAGCAGACCAATTAGCAAGCATTGGAGAGGAGATTGAAGAGGAGCAAATAGTCAGGAAAGTAACAAATGGACTCAAGGCAGATGATAAGTGGGAAAGTTTCACCACTGCAATGGACCTCTATATGGACATGCATACCCCAGATCTCACAACACTCATGGGCCAACTATTCACACATGAAGCAAAGTTTACAAAGGCAGGAGATCAATCAAAAGTTAACAACCCCTCTGCTCTCTATACTGATAAGAAAGTTAAGGATAAAGGTAAAGGGAAGAAACAGGATGAAGAAGGCTCTACCTCTCAAGCTAATTATGCAGGGAGAGGTAGATCATCTAGAGGAAGAGGCAGAGGAGGTAAGTCAGGTAGGAGGAGACCCTACAACTCATCACCATGCAACATTTGTGGGTTGTCCAATCACACCACAGATGAATGCTACAAGAACTACAAGAATCAGAGAGGAAGAGGCTACTCAAGAGGTGGATACTCTCAAGGGAGAGGCAGGTTCAACCAACACCAAAGCTACAATGGATACAACAATCAATACAACAACAATTACAACCACAACCACAATGGTAACTACCAAGGTGGATTCAGAAACAGAAGGGATTACAACAACTACACAGAGGAGCAAGATGACTCCCTATTGATCATGAATATGACCTCCAAGGCAGGTACAAATGATGATCATTTATTTTATATTGATTCAGGATGTTCTAACCATGTAGCTGGCAATGTGGCACTACTTTCTGATTTGGAAGAGCCCAAGGGCAAACATCAGGTACAAACAGGTGATGACACTAAACATTCTGTTGTTAAAATTGGAAATGTGAAGACATGTGATGGTAACCAGAACCTATTGAGCAGGGTACTCTATGTACCAACCATCACCAAGAATCTAATGAGTGTTGGTCAGATTGTGGAGAAAGGTTTGCAGGTCAGGTTCACACAACATGGAGCATATGTGGAGGACCCAAGACATGGATTCAGAAGGATAGCCAAGGGAGAGAAATCAGGTAGATTATTTACTTTTGAGCTAGAAGACACCAAGAACATTGCTTTGTATAATTACAAGGATCAGACACTTTCAGAGTTAGAAATATGGCACAAGAGGTTAGGTCACATAGGTGAAAGAACCCTAAAGCAAATGTGCAGGGATCAATGTGTGCTTGGGATACCTAATGTGTCCAAGCAACACATGATTTACAAGTGTGGATCATGTCAATTTGGTAAGTCTCACAGGTTACCCTATTCAAGGAAAGGTTTCATGCATGAAGACTACCTAGACTTGGTACACACAGATGTTTGGGGACCTAGCAAGGACCCTTCCATTTCAGGTTCAAGGTATTATGTGTCCTTCATTGATGACTATAGCAGATGGACCATTTTATACTTTATGAAGCATAAAGATGAAGTGTTTAATTGTTTCAAGAGATATCTTGCACTTGTTGAAAACCAAACAGGAAGAAGCTTGAAGAGGCTAAGGTCAGATGGTGGAGGAGAGTACTTCTCCAATGAGTTTGAAGATTTCTTGCGGGAAAGAGGCATCAAAAGGGAGATTACTACAAGGTACTCACCTGAACAAAATGGAGTAGCTGAAAGAAGAAATAGACTCATAGTAGAAACAGCTAGGTCTATGCTTAATGAAAAGAAGTTGCCAAATTATCTTTGGGCAGAGAGTGTATCCACTGCCACCTATCTCATAAACAGGTTGCCATCCAAATCACTTGATGGCATGACACCATATGAAGCTTGGCATGGTAAGAGACCTTCTCTGGATCATTGTAAAATCTTTGGTTGTGTAGCATATGTGCATATTCCCTCACAGGTAAGGGGAAAGCTAGACCCCAAGGCTGAAAAGTGTATCTTCATTGGTTATGATTTGAACCAAAAGGGATACAGATTCTACAACCCAACAAACAAAGGCTTCAAGGTAAGCAGAGATGTCATCTTTGATGAGAATGACTCATGGTATGAGAATGAATGCAGGAAAGTTAGTCTACCCTATGACATGGAAGAGGATTTCCCAAAGCTCACCAAGGAGGAATCAATCCAGAAGGAAGATTCAAGCTCAGATGATGATGATACAATAAATCTTGAAGAGTTCAAGGCTTGGAAATCCAAAGGGAAGATGAAGGTGAAGCAACTAGAAGATAAACCAGAATCCTCAACTCAAGCAATGAGGAGATCTCAGAGAGAAAAGAAGAAGCCTATTAGATTTGGGTATGACACATCACTTGTAACTAAACATTCTGTATATCTTGCAAAGGACTTGTTGAATGAAGAACCAGGTACCTATGAAGAAGCAATTATCAAACCAGAATGGAAAGAAGCCATGGATGAAGAGATGGAAGCTCTCAAGGAAAGTGATACTTGGGACTTGGTACCCAAGAAAGACTCTATGAAAGTAATAGGATCCAGATGGATCTACAAACTAAAGAAGAATTCAGATGGAACAATAAACAGGTACAAAGCTAGGTTGGTAGCCAAGGGTTTTGCACAAACCCAAGGCATTGATTATGAGGAGACATTTTCTCCTGTGGCTAAGATGCCAACTATCAGAATATTGGTGAGTGTAGCTGCATCCAAGAATTGGAACATGTACCAATTAGATGTCAAGAATGCTTTCTTGAATGGATGGATATCTGAAGAAGTCTACATGTCACAACCACCTGGCTATGAAGATCCAAAAAAGGTACATTATGTTTGTAAATTGAAGAAGGCTCTGTATGGTTTAAAGCAGGCACCTAGAGCATGGAATTACAGGTTGACAACCTACCTCCAAGATCAAGGATTTGTGATGAGTAAAGCAGACACTTCTCTATTCATAAAGAGAAGTAGTACAGAGGTAATCTACTTATGTGTTTATGTTGATGACATCATCATTACAGGCAATGATGTCAATGGGATTAGGCACATCAAAGGACAGATGATGAAAGAATTCAAGATTAGCGATCTTGGATTATTAAAGTATTTCTTAGGTCTTGAGTTAGTCTACACCAACTCAGGTATATATATCACTCAAAAGAAGTATGTGCAGGATATGGTCAAGAAGTTTGGCTTGCAGGATGCTAAAGTATCTACTACTCCAATGGAGGTCAACCTAAAGCTAAGTGCTCATGAAGGAGAAGAAATCCAAGACATCAGAGGATACCAAAGTATGGTAGGTAGTTTGAACTATGCTACCTTGACAAGAATTGACATAGCATATGGAGTTAGTGTGCTTAGTCAATTCATGCACAAACCAAGGGTACCTCACCTAGAGGCAGCAAAGAAGATCTTGAAGTATTTGAAGGGAACTCAAAGTCATGGTTTGTACTTTCCTTATACATCAGATATTGACATTAAAGTTTACTCAGATGCAGATTGGGCAGGATGCAAGGATGATAGGAGAAGCACCTCAGGATACATCTGTTTTGCAGGAGATAACCCTATTTCTTGGTCAGCCAAGAAACAACCTACAGTGGCATTATCATCCACTGAAGCAGAGTATAGAGGGCTTGCCAATGCCACTCAAGAAGCTATCTGGTTGAAGCTTCTATATACAGAGTTAGGCCTATGTACAAGGTCACCAATCATCTTTGGAGATAACACTAGCTCTCTTCACCTTGCAGCCAATCCAATATATCATGCTAGAACCAAACACATAGAGGTTCATTACCACTATGTGAGAGAGAAGTTACTTAGCAAAGAGATTCAATTGACATATGTGTCTACCAATATGCAATGTGCAGATTTACTCACTAAAGCATTGGATGGAAACAAGTTATGCAGATTTAAATCCATGATTGGATTGCAGGATGTGTTTGAAGACTAAAGATGAAGACTTAAGCCAAAGTGTTTGGCTTGAGGGGGACTTGTTGGTGCATATCAAGCCTTCACACATTGGCTTGGAATCATGGAAGACTAGCTTGGACAAAGCTTTATCAAGGCTTCACTTGAAGCAAGGTTTATATGAACATATGCTTATAAGTTCTTACCTCTTTACCCCTTGTAAAAGTCTTTATGACTTGACACCTCATGTAATCACTTACCTACCTGATTAAGTCGTGGAAAAGAGAATGGTATGATAGAGAGAATATCTCCCTACTTTTAGAATAGAGATTCTAGGGAGCCTACATTTGAATTTCAAATTCAAGTGATGACTCAACTCATATAAAAATGGAGAGAAAAAACTCGCGGTTATCCCTGTCACTTCAGCTCACTCCCCGAGGCATTTTGTCATTGTATATGTGTGTGTGTTAGTGCTACTCCATAGCCTACACCACCACACCTCAATTAGCTATGCTTGTCATGCTAATGAGCTTGTATAATCATATCAATCAATAGATATATACACATTCATCATATCTGGTTCTCTGTGTTTTCTACTTCAAGTCTGTCAACTTCCAAGGAGCATTTCTCAGTGGTCACTGAACCCAATCAAGAGCTTAATAGCTTGTTGGAACCAGCTCAAGGTCTTCTACAAGCATACAAAATTTTAAGGCCAAAGGATCAACCATCTCGGAGAAATCTCAATCGAAGTGCACATTGGTCTGTGTCTGCAGAGTTCCTAAAAAGTCGGGGGTACAAATAATTTTGCTAAATCAATTTCTCTGGATGTGGTTTATCATTTCTTCTCATTCCACTTGCAAATGGTAGCTTATTAAGGTACTTTAATACTCCCAAAAGGAATTGTTTCAATTGCAAGTGTGCTGGTCATACTGAGCATAACACTGAGCAGGTATCATTACAGAAATAGCAAGTTTTCTAGAATTTGTGAAGTGCAAAGTTGTCTGTTTTGATTTGGTCATTACACAAATCATTTGCAAAGCACATATATGCTTTCTTGGTATCATTTGAAAGCTCAAGGTGTGTACTAAGCATTTCTGGAATCAAAGGAGGGCTGGTGTGAAGCAGGTATAGCAGCACCAACTCATTTCTTGAGTGCATCCAACCATCACTCCCAACACTAATGTGAGGCAACAAAAAATATGAGATAGATTTGAGGAGATAAGACCTTGCAAGTGCATCCTTGGAGCACCATGTGCTCAATCTTTCTTGCTCTTCTTGTGTTGGTTGACTTTTGTTCCTGAAACTTCGCATAACTTCATCTCCAGCCACATAACCATATAAACTTCTACCTTGGAGATAAGCTTCCATTCTTAATGACCAAGCTCAGTAGTTACCTCTGTCCAATTTGTCAATTGATGAAGGAAATCCATCTGCCATGTTGTCCAACCTTGCTCTGATACCACTGTAAAGATATGGATAAGTATGTGTTTGAAGATGAAGAGGTGTTGCAAAATCCTTGATCTACACCAGCTAAATGAACTCCAGGAGTAGATGGTGGGCCCTTTTAGCTTGCCAATGGATGTATTAGACACCCTATGTACCTTGGAAGATCACTCTCAAAAATATAGATCAAAACAGATAAGTTGGAGTTAGCTCAGAGGTGAAAACTTGCTATTCTTGGTTCATACACCTGTCCAGTGTTTTACATAATTCTCTGAGCACAGCAGCAATTAGCTTAATTCCTCTTGGAGAAGTCTAGGTAGCTTAAGGAGCTAACTTTCAAGAGTAATCTCATCAAAAATAATAAACCACACACTGACAATGAGTTTTAACAAGTGATGACATCATCCTGATTTTCACGGGCTGCTACAGTTTGAGACCAGTGAGCAGAAAAATAACCATAACTCAAAATGTAGGAATCCAATGATCATGAAAATTTGTATGGTTATACTACACAGTACGCTGAATTCAACAAGATTTAAATCACTGAATTTGGATGAGTAACCACTGCGAAATGGCTCTGACAAGGTGAGTGAAAAAGTCGGGTACCTGACAGACAAGTGAAGATGAACAGACCCTATTGACTTCAAATGAACATAACTGAATATTGCAACATCCAAATGACATGAAAATTTGGGATCATATAGTAGACGTATAGAGCTAACTTTACCAAGTTAAATCACTGAAAATGATGCACCAGGCTCAGAGAAAACATCTCTGCAAGCTGATTGAGAAAATTGAGAGATATGGCAGTGAATAGTACACTTCACAAGAACATGGAAAGATGAACTCAAATAATCATGAAAATGAAAGTATATTGCTTGTATAATACAATGACTTACTGATACATATGTGTGCCTTGTAATCACACCTTTATATGGCATAATGCTCAGCTCTTGGAGGTCTTCACATAGGTCTTTCTAACCACGACTAAAACTGCCATCTATTTATAGTTGAGTTTGGGAGGCTAACTTCCCTCAATCACTCTCCAATCAATCAATGATTGATTTGATTCTCTACCTACCACAAATAATGAATTCGTGGCTCCTCTTTCCATTCTTGATCAAGTGGACTCAACCACTTAAGATTCTTTCACTTTTACATTAAGTAAACTCTTCAAAAGTTAGAAGAGGTAGTTCACAAGTGAACTTTATATAGTCTTCATTTTAAGGCTTTTTCTATGACTTTGTGGGACTCAAGCCAATACTTAGGCTTTTCATAGACTTGCTCCAACAAAAAGTACTTCTCATCCATACAAATAGCCTCTATAGCATTATTTTTGGCACTCTCTATGCTCCTTATCTCTTTCGAGAGATCCATTGTACCAAGGAATTGATTTTATAAATGGTTGTTTGCACATCCTCCACAAGGCAATCTTTCATAGCTAGAGGGAATGCAATTTGTAAAAACTTGTGCCAATCATGAGACTTGAGCCCTCCAAGATCATCATTCTGTGTGAAGGTAGTCTTTAGATACCTCATGCACTTAGGAGTTGTCCGAAACTCTGAAATCACCTTCTTCACTTGTTGCTCTTCCATTTGTAGAGCACCCAAGGAGCTCGTGGTAGCAACACTATTCTGTTCGGCTTGGTAATTGCCCACAACTCTTGCATATCACCTCACTCTTCCAAGTTATTCCTTTTTTCTTTGCTTTCCTTCTTTCTAATCAATGTCTTCAAGACCATCTCTCACACATTCTTGAAAATATTCATTGGGTCCACCAAATGATTCATCAACAACCCACTCCAATAAGGGAGATCATGAAAGATCGATAGCCATTTCATGCCTGTGAGTGGTGTTCCTACATCCCACAATTGCTTGGAATTGCTTGCTTTAATTTGTCATTACACTTGTCGACCAATTTGCCCTTCACGTAAGACATGTCCATCAGGAAAATATCTATGATATCCCTTGTAGATAGTTTTCCAAAGTGCTTTGAAGTAGCATGCTTCAAGTTGTGTCAGCATAAGGAAAAGCACTAAAAGCCAAAATGATAAACCTAAACATTCACCATAATTGGGCAAGTCATGCATCGTCCATATAAGTATGCCTTGTACTCATAGGTCTCGTCTTGTTAAAGGTTCGGACATGTCCCGATAATAATTGCATCCCATAAAGTGCACAACTCTTCAACAAGTGCTTCAAGGTATACATCCATGTTTTTTACCTTATACTTACCTAGCACAATGAGAGCTAATAAAAAATTGTTGATATAGTTAGGTAGTGATGTGTGTGAACACTCTAGGACCGCCGGGGCACTTTTTTCCCTCTTTAGGAGGTTTTTTTCCCCCGGCTTGTATATACGCCTATTGCCCTAATGGGCTACTTATCTTTGTACATTCTCTAGTAATACATTCAGTATTATGTGTTTGTGCTCCAAGCTTCTTCTTCTTCCTTGTGTTGTTCGCGTGCTTCCGCAAACGTCTATCTCCAACAATTGGTATCAGAGCAGGTCGTCACTTCTTCTAGGGCACCGTCGACACTCCTCCGTTTGCAGTCTCAGATTCGCACGAAATTTGGTGAGCATACTCAGGGTGTTTCCGAGATCAAAACAGCTTTGCTATGTGGTGCCAAAATCGCGATCTGAGCTCGTTTCGGCCTCCGAACGCACTATCGCAGTGCTTGTGCAGGCTATTTTGTCCTTTTGTGCCAAAGGTATATACCAATTTCTGTTCGCTAGTTTAAGCGTCTCGAAGTCTGCTACAGGTCTAGCAAAACTCGTCTGGGCAGTTCCGTTCAACTTTTTGAGATACAGTCAATTTTCTGCATCAAGGTATTTTAGTCACCGGCCATGGCTGAAAGTAGTGATGTATTCCGTATGTTGGCTGTTGAGGATAAGTTGGATGGTACCAACTACCCATTATGGGCTTATATGATGCGACATGTACTGGTTGCAAAAGGACTGTGGAACATTGTGCAGGGTGTTGAAAGACGTCCTGTTACACCTGCGACTACAGGTACTACAAATACAGGTGTTGGAGGTACTGGAGCTGATGAAGATGGTGTCGAAGATGATATTCCGCAGATTCCTGTTCGTGCTGCTGTTTCTGTTGCACCTACTGCAGAGCAGATTCGTTGGGATGGCAAAGATGCCCAGGCACATGCATTGATAGCCTTGTCTGTCAAACGTGCCATTATTCCTCACATTCGCTCTTGCAGAACAGCAAAGGATGCTTGGGATACACTTACCACTTTGTACCAGGCTAGGAATGAGGCTCGTGTTGCTTACCTCCGAAAACAGTTGGAGAGTGAGCACATGAATGAAGGTGATTCTATGGACAGCTTTCTTACAAAGATCAAAGACCTGAAGGAACAATTGATTTTTGCTGATGAGGTTATACCAGATAGCTCACTTGTGCAGACCGTTCTGAATGGTCTTCCTGATTCATATCAGAGTTTTGCCTCTACTCTTCGGTTGATGATGAAGGGCAATCCGAATGCCTTGTCATTTGAGGAATTAGTCTCTGTTCTGTTGCAGAAAGATCAGTCCAGGCAGAACAGGTCCATTATGCGTGTTGCAGATCAAGCTTTCCTGGCTAGTCAAAAGGGCAAAGGAAAATGGAGCTCTTCTACTAGTAAGCAAAAATCTGCAAATGTTGCACAATCGAAGAACCAGGATAAAGATGAAAAGAAATCAGAAAAGCAAAAATTGTTCTGCAAGTACTGTAAAGGAAATGATCATATTATAAAGAACTGTCCAAAACTCGCTGCTAAAGAGGCAAAGAAGAAAGAGGCTGGAATGGTTGTTGCAGAGGCCTCTACACCAAAAACAGAGTCTGCAAATCTTGTGCAGGAAGAAGAATGGGCGTTTACTACTGTCTGCAGTTTTGACCCATCTTCTCATGATCAGTGCATGTCTGCAGTAGACTCAGATGTTTGGTACTTTGACAGTGGGGCGACCAAACATATTACCTCGCAGCGCAGTTTCTTCTCTTCACTCGAGGCTGCCCCTACAGGGAATACTGTCACATGCGCCAATAACTCCTCTTATCCTGTTATGGGAGTTGCTAAGATCATTCTGACTACTGCTGATGGTAGTTCTTTCACTTTGTCAGATGCTTTATTTGTGCCAGGGATAAAAAAGAACCTGTTATCAGTTTCTGCATTAGCCAAGATTGGCTTCGTTGTGAAATTCGTTGATGACAGGTGTACAGTCCATGATCTCTGAAATGGTGATGTGATTATTGCTTCTGGCATCTTATGTCGTGGGCTGTATAAGCTCATAGACTATGAAAGATCTGTGAATGATTAGGCATGTGCAGTTCATGATTCTCAGGCTATGTCAGATAAAAAGCTTTGGCATGCACGCTTTGGTCATCTGAATTTTGCTAGTTTGTTACGCCTGCAGAAATCTGAAATGGTGTCCTCCTTGCCCAAACTTGAGGCACCTGGAAAACATGTTTGTGAAGGCTGTATTTTGGGCAAAATGCAGCGTTCTTCCTTTCCAAAAGATGGTTCAGTTCGGGCTACGCAAAAATTGCAGCTTGTACATAGTGATGTCTATGGTCCTATGCAGACACCCTCTTTTGGAAATTACCTTTACTTCGTGACTTTCATTGATGATTTTTCTAGGCATGCATGGGTATATCCACTCAAAGCAAAGTCCGAAGTGTTCATGTGCTTCAAACAATTTTTGGTTTTGGCTGAAAATCTGTCAGCATGTAAAATGGGCACCCTCCGTTTTGATCGAGGGGGGGAATATATGTCTTCAGATTTTAATGCATTTCTGGCTGAACGTGGGATAAAACACCAGTGTATAGTACCGTATACACCTCAACAGAATGGAGTTGCTGAACGAAAGAACAGGTCACTAATGGAGATGGCGAGGTGCATGGTCAAAAGTCAGGCTTTACCACATAGTTTCTGGCTTGAGGCTGTCATGTGTGCAGCATATGTACTGAACAGGTGTCCCACTAAAGCGTTGCAGTCTATCACTCCATATGAGGCTTGGCATGACCGCAAGCCATCTGTTGCTCATCTGCGTGTTTTTGGTTGTTTGGCATATGCATTAGTGCCTGAACAACATCGCAAAAAATTGGATGATAAGGCAGTAAAATGTATTTTTGTTGGGTACAGTTCTGAAAGTAAAGGCTGTCGTCTGTATCATCCACAGACTAAACGCATTCTGGTTAGCCGTGATGTTGTCTTTGTGGAAGATGCTATTCAGCCATTGCTTTCATGTACTAAGGAGACATCTGTTAGCTCCAAAGACATGTATGATACTTTGATGCCTCTTTTTACAGGTGGACAGGCTAGTGCTGGTCCTAATGAGGCAACTTCTCAGCCTTTGCAGGTTTCATATGATGATGCAGATCATTCCATTTCTGATGCAGATTTACATGATGCACTTGCTGATGAGAGAGCTGATATTGAGCAGGCAAAAACTATGCCAAAATGGCTGGTGCAGACTTTGTGTGACAGGAACTTAGATGCACCTTTGTCATATCGTACTCGTTCAGGCTCTCATAGTGCCTCCTTTGCATCAGATTGCTATGCTATGGCTGCATCTAGTCTTTGTGATGAGAATGAGCCTGTTTCTTTTGATGAAGCACAGAATTCAGAAAATTGGATGGCTGCTATGCAATCTGAATATGATGCTATAATGAAGAATGGTACATGGTCCTTATGTGACTTGCCTCCTGGCAAGAAGGCCATTGGCACTAAGTGGGTATACAAGCTGAAGCGTAAACCTGATGGTACCGTTGACAGGTATAAGGCTAGGCTTGTTGCAAAGGGTTATGTGCAGGAAAGAGGCATTGATTTTGATGAGACCTTTGCACCTACATGCCGTATGACTACTGTTCGGAGCATTTGTGCACTTGTAGCCCATCATGGTTGGAATGTACATCAGTTGGACATTAAAACAGCATTTCTGAATGGTGACTTGCATGAAGAAGTGTATGTTTTTCAGCCCCGTGGCTTTGTGCAGAAAGGGCATGAAAACCAGGTTTGCAGGTTAAAGAAGGCATTATATGGTTTAAAGCAAGCACCACGTGCTTGGTATGAGAAGATACATGCCTATCTGATTGCACATGGTTTTGAGAAAAGTCCAACTGAAAGCACCTTATATGTTAAACGTGCTAATGATGTGCTTCTGATCATTGTTGTCTATGTTGATGACATGCTGCTCACTGGTCCTATTGAGACACATATTGCTGATTTTAAGGCTGATTTGCATGCCTCATTTGAGATGTCTGATTTGGGGCATTTGCATCACTATTTGGGCATTCAGTTTATGCACATTGATGGTGGAATGGCTTTGTGTCAAACGAAATATATTGACACATTATTGCAGCGTTTTGGCCTTGAAGACTGTAAGCCTATTGCCACTCCTATGGAGACAGGTTTACGATTGAGTCTTCATGATGCTGGAGATGCATTTGATGCTGTTCTCTATCAGCAGGCTGTTGGATGCTTGATTTACTTATGCATTACTCAGCCAGATATTCAGTTTGTTGTCTCACAGATGAGCAGGTTTATGCATTGCCCAGGAGTCACGCATTGGAAAGCGGTTAAGCGCATCTTTCGCTACTTGAGTGGTACTCGGCTACTTGGGTTGTTTTATCCCAAGGGGGGATCACTACCGCCAGATTTGCATGCTTTTTCTGACTCAGATTGGACTGGTTGCTATGACACTCGTGTGTCCACCAGTGGTTTTTGCTTCATGCTTGGTAGCTCATGTATATCTTGGTTGAGCAAGAAGCAGCCTACTGTGGCCACTTCCAGTTGTGAGGCTGAGTATAGGGCAGCTTTCACAGCGACTGTTGAGTGTGTGTGGCTCAGACGCCTTATGGCTGATTTGGGTGTTGGCCAGTCTTCTGCCACCACCATCTTCACTGACAATCAGAGCGCATTGGCAGTTGCGAGGAACCCTGTGTTCCATGCTCGCACTAAGCACATTGAGGTGCATTATCACTATGTCAGGGAGAGGTTCTCTGCTGGGGAGATCAGCTTGGCATATGTGCCCACGCAGGAGAACATTGCAGACCTTTTCACGAAGGCTCTGCCTAGGGAGAAGTTTGAAGCTTTTCGCAAAGCTTTGGGCTTACTTCCTTTTGTGGAGTGATTTCCACATAGCTTGGCACTTCCTTATACATGAGTGCCAGCTCCTTGTTCACCGCATCACTCCCAGGGGGCATTTGTTGATATATTTAGGTAGTGATGTGTATGAACACTCTAGGACCGCCGGGACACTTTTTTCCCTCTTTAGGAGGTTTTTTTCCCCCGGCTTGTATATACGCCTATTGCCCTAATGGGCTACTTATCTTTGTACATTCTCTAGTAATACATTCAGTATTGTGTGTTTGTGCTCCAAGCTTCTTCTTCTTCCTTGTGTTGTTCACGTGCTTCCGTAGACGTCTATCTCCAACAAAAATGGCCCTTTTTTATGGCAAGCCAAGGTAGGATGTTATAGTTGACCAAACATATAGGCCATATGCTCCATGAGGAGCTGTGTAAATCAAATGGATTTACTCTGTCCATAGCTAGGCCTAGATGTATATTCAGAGCCTCTATAGAAAACTCTCACCCCTTACTATCTATGTGTTTCCAAGCATGAAAATCAGTATCCACTTGCATTACACCATATGTAGACCTAGTCTTTACATGCCATGACCTTAATTGAGCTACGGATTTGCATATAAACATGCTTTTAATTCTTGGAATGATACGAAAGTGGCAAAGAACCTTTGTGGGGATTGCTTTTCCCACAAGATCTTCTCTAAATATTTTGGCTCCACACTTTTGGAAAGAGAATACAATCATTCAGACAAGCATGAATCTTGGTGTAGTCCATCCCCACAGACTATAATAGCGTTTTTGCATCTCCACATGTTGGAGGCATGTCATTGCCATCAGGTAGAAAGTGATATTTCAGAAGCCTGCAAGAGATAAATAATTATAATGATCTTAGTAAATAAACTTATTTTGATAAAGTAATGAAAGTTTATTTCAAATCTACTTACTTGAACAATTTAGAGATAGTACTATCTGACCATCCATAAATGGATTCAAGATTGAGCATTGCGAGCAATGCATGTAGTACAAATATCTTTGCCTAGTATAGAATGGTAAACGGGCTAGTCTTTGCATGTTTTGGTGTTCTTTGTTGGCTTCTAATCATGGAAATTATGTCCTGTCCATGGAACCCATGACATCTTCTCCTTCATCGTGATCTTTGTCCATGTCATAAGATGCCTTGAGCATTTCTTCCATGTGTGCATTCTGTGTAATACTATCAGGACCTTGTCCTTCTATCTCCCTCTTCATTATCTTCTACCCACGAGAGGTAGATGGTGCAATGTCATGTGGGTCAACCTTCTCACTAGGGGAACCATGCGACTAGTACCGTAGGTTTTGTAGTCCATGTGCATCAAAGGATCCATATTCTTGAACATGTCCAATACAAATCCATTGTTTATGAAAAAATTAATACCTATACTGAGTGCAAGGACATGCCATTCTCTCCTCTAGATCCAAAGATGTCATCTCATACCATGTGGAGATGTTAGGACATTTAATATGTGATACATTTAACTATATATACTAATTTTAATCCTAAAATCCTATGTTGCATTGGGGTATTAGAGTCCCCTATTAGTGGTATCATACCCATTTTGGAGGCCTTGATACATGAGTGGGCAGCATATTGAAGACTTGAAGGTATCAAGACAAATGGTGGAAGCACAAGGACTTATCAAAGCAAGAAGACATTGAAAAGGGGCTACATCAATCGAGATCTCAACTAGTCAATGGTTAGCAAGGGAGAAGCTATCAATACACACTTTCTAAAGCATAAAAACACTTGACGAGAAGCTAGAGGACCATCTTAGAGCTTAATATGGTTGATTATAATGCACAAATAGATTATTTAGAGAGAGGCAATTATCAACCATGGAAATTTAGAGTTAGGAACTACCTCATGGGCAAAGGATTGTGGGGATTAGTGAGCGGCATGGAGCCATGAATGCCTCATGTACATCCAACACAAGAAGAACAAGAGATTTTGAATGCATGGTGCTCAAAGGATGCTTTAGCAAGGTCATATATTCTTAACTTTGTGTCTGATTTTTTACTTGAATTGCCAGACATCACAAGAGACATGGAATGCTCTTGAAGCATTCTTCTCATCAAGCATGAAGGCAAGGAAGAACTAGTTGTTAGCCTTTTGTGATCTAGAATGACTAAACTAAAGGGTTCTTGGGTGGTAGTTCACATAATCAATCTTCAAACTGTTAACTTTTCCACTACTTTATACACAAAATTATCCAGACACCTCTGTTATCCTTCAAAAGAATCTTATACATCACATACAAACACAGATTCCTACATGGTTCTCACTTTTCAGAGATTTCCACTAATTTTATTATTGTTTATCACTTGACTCTCAACACTGCTTTGCTCTTAACACATATAGAACATTGAATATAATTCATCATGCCCTGCTATATTCACGTATAATGATCAATTGTGCTACCAATCTTAAACTTCAAAATAACTTCACACCTCACCGAAGTGACACATTACTTAATCAACTTAATGGTAATCAGACTTAACAACACAATTAACAATTGATTATGACAATCCAAATAATAACATAGAATATCAAAAAAGATTTAGGGCAAACTATCAGCACTTTGATCCTCCACCACGATGGAATCCTTGCGTACTCATCGTATGAGGCTCTCTGCCACGCGACATTTCGTTGTATTAGAAAAGTTACAATGCTTGGGAATATTACAATGCGTCATTCAAATGGTTCATCAAAATTATATGTATTTTACATTTAATCGCACCATCGACCTAACATTGGCATGCACAAAGGATCTGAACCCTAAGCAAAAGAATCATCATATATTGATCCTTGCAGATAAATAGTGCGGTGTCACGGAGTTCATGGAAAGGAGGGAGAATAAAAATAAAATGGACACTTATGGGCATCATGTTTATGTGTGAATATTAACGGTGAATATAGCACATGAACAGAGAAAAGTTTATGTATCATTTCTTTGATTCATTCTGGGATGTACAGATAGACAACAAATTCAGCTTCCACTTGTAATGCATCACACGTAACATATAGACCCATATGTCTTGTGCTCATTTGAAATAACTAAACACAACCTTTTAAGCTGCCAAAAAGCTCATGACATCCAATGAATCTGAATTTGAGCCTGTCCACGTCAAAGTGGGAAGTCTGCAACTCATAACCCTATGTGCACATTTTATCCTTACTCAAACGAATACCTTACTCCAGAAGAGAAAAGAAGGTATCTATCAGCAGTTTCAGCCACTTTAAATAACTTTTTGGAGTTCAATATATTACGATGAATGTGAGTAGAGCAATCTAGTCCAAATAGCTTCTTGTGTAGCATTTGCTAATCCCCTATATTCAGCCTCTATTGAGGATAGAGAAATAGTTGGTTGCTTCTTAGAAGACCATGAGATGGGCTTATCACTTGCAAAAGATAATTATCCAGAAGTACTCCTTTCGTCATCCTTACATCCTGCCCAATTTGCATCTAAGTATAACTTAATGTCCAAATCTTATGTGTATGGAAAGTATAGACCTTGGTTTTGAGTACCTTTGAGATACTTCAAAATACTTTTAGTAGCTTCCAAGTGAGGTTTTCTAGGTTTATTCATGAATTGGCTTAGAACACTCACTCCATAACAAATGTCGATCCTTGTTAAGGTTGTATAGTTTAGAGTTCCAACTATGCTTTCATAACTTGCAATATCTTCAAGCAAATCACCTTCATGAGCACTCAGTTTATGATTTAGCTCCATAGGGGTGCTAGCTATCTTTGCATTCTCCAAGTGGAACTTCTTCAACATGTCGTGCACATATTTCCTTTGAGTGATGTAAGTTCCAGAGTTAGTTTAGACTAACTCAAGTCCAAGAAAATACTTCAAAAACCCTAGGTCACTGATTTTGAATTCTTACATCATCTAGTTTTTTATTTGTTTGATGCTATTGGCATCACTACGTGTGAGAATGATGTCATTAACATATACACATAAATATATCATTTTTGAGTTACTTCTCTTGACAAACAGAAAAGAATCTACCTTGCTCATCGTGAATCCTTGGTCTTGAAGATAGGTTGTTAACCTATGATTCCATGCCCTAGGTGCCTGCTTCAAACCATAAAGGGCTTTGTTCAATTTTCATAATGATTCACCTTCTTTGGATCTTCATAACTAGGAGGTCGAGCCATGTAAACCTCCTCTGAAATCCATCCATTTAGAAAATCATTTTTCACATCTAATTGATACATATTCCAATTTCTAGATAGAGCCACACCTACCAAGACCCTGATGGTTGGCATCTTAGCCACAGGTGAAAAAATCTTCATAATCTACTCCTTGAGTTTCTGCAAAATCCTTAGCCACAAGTCTAGCCTTATACCTGTTTATGGATCCATCTCAACTTCTTTTAATTTTGTAAATCCATCTAGAACCAATTACCTTCATTGATGCTTTCTTGGGTACTAGCTCCCAAGTGTGACCCTCTTGGAGTGCTTCTATTTCTTCATCCATAGCCTCCTTCCATTCTGCTTTGGTACTTGCTTCTTCATATGAAGAAGGTTCTTCAAATGATGAATCCTTAGCAAGATAAATGGAATGCTTAGTAAATAATGAGGCATCATACCCATATATGATTGGCTTCTTACTCTCTTTGTGATCTCCTTAAAGCCTGGTTGGATGATTCAGGTATGTCTTCAGCTCTTCATCTTGGCCTTTCCTTTTGACTTCCATGCTTTGAACTCTTCCAACTTGATGATGTCCTGATCATCTGATTTGATGTCTTCAATTGTGCTAGGCTCCTTCTTGGCAAGGCTTGGAAATTCCTCTTCCAAATCATAGGGCAATTTGACCTTCCTGCATTCACTTTCAAACCAAGAGTCATTCTCATCAAACACAACATATCTACTAACCATAAATCCTTTGTTGGATGGATTATAAAACCTGTATCCTTTTTTATTTAAATGATACCCTATGATGCATTTGTCTGCCTTAGGGTCTATCTTACCTCTGATTTGAGATGGAACATGCACGTAAGAAACACCTCCAAATATTCTGCAATGATCAAGTGATGGTCTCCTACCATGCCATGCCGCATATGGGGTCATCCCATCAAGTTACTTAGAGGGTAACCTGTTAATAAGATAAGTGGCAGTAGAAACACTCTCTGCCCACAAATAATTAGGCAATTTCTTTTCATTAAGCGTTGACCTAGCTGCTTCCACAATCAATGTCTTCCTCCTCTCTACTACTCCATTTTGCTCAGGAGTATACCTGGTAGTAATCTCCCTTTTGATACCTCTATCTTGCAAAAATGCATCAAATTTATTGGAGAAGTACTCACCTCCTCCATGTGGCCTTATCCTCTTAAGACTTTTTCTTGTTTGATTTTCCACAAGTGCAAGATACTTCTTGAAACAAATGAAAACCTAATCTTTATGTTTCATGAAATACAAGATAGTCCATCTACTGAAATCATCAATGAATGACACATAGTACCTTGAGCGTGAAATTGAAGGATCCTTGCTTGGTCCCCACACATCTGTGTGGACAAGTTCCAAATAATCCTCATGCATATAACCTTTCTTTGTAAAGGGTAACCTGTGTGATTTACCAAACTGACATGCACCACATTTATAGATCATATGTTGCTTGGATACATTAGGTGTCCCAAGCATACATTGATCTCTACATATCTGCTTCAAATTTCTCTAACCAATATGCCCTAATCTTTTGTGTCATATCTCTAATTCAGACAATGTTTGATCCTTATAATTGTAAAGTGCAATGCTTCTAGTGTCCTCAAGCTCAAATGTAAATGATCTACCTATGTTCTCACCCTTTTCAATCCTTCAAAACCATTGTTGGGCGTCCTCCACAAAATCTCAAAATTTATTGAACCTAAGCTGCAAACCCTTCTCCACTATCTGTCCAATACTCATCAAATTCTTTGTGATAGTAAGTACATAAAGAACTCTGCTCAATAGATTCCTATTCCCATCAGAAGTTTTGACATTTCCTACCTTGACGAGTGAATGCTTGGTGTCATCACTTGTCTGTACTTGGTGCTTTCCCTTAGGCTCCTCAAGATCAGAAAGAAGAGCAACATTGCTTGCTACATGGTTTGAACAACTTGAGTCTATAGAAGAGGTGCTCATCATTCATACCTTGTTTTGAAGTCATATTCATAATGAGAAGAGAATCCTCTTGATCCTCTGTATAATTGTTGAAGTCTTTCCTTGATTTGTATCCTCCTTGATAATTGTTGTTCTAATTTTTATTGTAGCCATGGTTGTAGCCTTGATTATGGTTGAATCTTCCTCTTGCTTGTGAGTAGCCACCTCTTTGAAATCCTCTTCCTCTCTGGTTCTTAAAGTTCCTATAGCACTCATCTGTTGTGTGATTATACAATCCACATATATTTCATGGAGAAGAGTTGAAAGGTCTCCCCCTACCTTGCTTACCTCCTCTACCGCTTCTTCTTGAGTTCCTACCTCTCGTTACATAGTTAGCTTAAGAAGTAGTACCTTCATCTTCAACTTTCTTGCTCTTTCCTTTATCTTTAGACTTTCCTTTATCTCTATAGAGGGCAGAAGAATTGTTACCTCTTGATGGTTCACCATTTTTGTTGAGCTTGGCTTCACGGATAAAGAGTTTTCCCATGAGTCTGGTAGGATTTGGGATTTTGCATGTCCATGTAAAGGTCCCTAGCAGTTGTGAAAGCTTCCCACTTATCATCTACCTTGATGCCATTGATTATCGGTCTCACTATTTGCTCCTCTTCAATCTCCTCTCCTATGTTTGCCAATTGATCAGCCACATCCTTTACTTTGGTCACATACTCTGAAACATTCTGCTTGGTTCGCTTCCTTTGAGTGGTAAATTGAATCCACAACTGATTTTTTCTAGCTCTTGTATAGGAAGAAAAATATGAAGATATTGTGTCCCAAGTCTCTTGGGAAGTTTTAGAACTCCTAATGTGTGGAAGAAGGAAGTTAGAAATGGAGTTAAGTAAATATGACCTTGCTAAAGCATCTTTGGCACACCATGAGTTGAGTCTTTCTAGCTCCTCTCTTATAGGTTGACCATTGCTTCTGAATATGGAGATCTCCTCATCTCCTGATATGTATCCATAGAGACTTCTTCCTTGTAGATAGGTCTTCATCCTCAAGGACCATGCTGGATAATTCTTCCTCTCTAATTTATCAATGAAAGAAGGAAAACAATCTCCCATTTTACCTTAACTTGCTCTGATACCACTATTGGAAGAGATGGATGGATACCTCAAGGAAGTGAGGTGGTACTGCTAAAACTTGCTTTGTACCTGCCCTAAATCACTTCAGAATTTGATACTAGGCGCTTTTAGCTTGAAAATGATACCAATAAAGTACCTATTTACTTTGGAGTTGATGCTTGAAACAATTGAATCAAAACATATTACTTTATGAATCGCGAGTGTCATAAAACTTGCTATTTTGGTCTAGACACTTGCTGGTTCTTTTGCTCAGTGCTCACAATATAGTAGCAATTCATTAAATTACTTTTGAGAGAATCTAATTACATTAGATAGCTAGTGATTACAAGTGGAATCATCTAAAATGATGAACTATACTCTTAGTAATGAATTTAGCAATCCAAAGCTTACCTCCAATTTTTTAGGGACTAAACAATAGATGTTGAGTGAGTAGTTTGATGGAAATTTCTCCCAAATGGTTGAACCAAATTCTTTGAAACTTTGAAAGCCTAAGCTAGACTTCAAGCACGTTCCAACAAGCTATAGAGCATGCAAATTGATTGAAAAGGCATTGAGATATGACTAGACAAAGTTCACTGTTCTGAGTAGTCATAACATAGAAGTAGACAGAGATGATCAATGAAGAATGTGTATTACAGCACATGATTATAAAGATCATTGGCATTTTGATGATCCTCAATGATAGTTGAATGAGTAAGCTATGGTGTGAGCTACTCAAACCTTGCTAATGAACAACGGAAGAGCTCTCAATGAGGCCACACCTCGCCAGTTTATCACAAGTGTTTTTAAAAGAATTTTTCTTCCAAAGTTTAATTTGAATTCAAACTTAGTTTCACCTAAAAGTGATTCATCCAAATTAGGAGTTATTCCATCAAATGAGATTCGTAGTCTTTGTTCTTCCTAACTCCATGAGATTTAGGCTCTTGAAGGATTCTCTCAATAATTTAACTTTTACAAATGGTAAATGACAAAGTGTTACAAGCCATGGTTCATATGAATCATCACATGCTTCCACATATAATCCTCCAAGCTAAGACAAATGTGAAGGCTTGTATATTTGCACCAACATGTCTTCATATACCTCCACAAGCGAGCATGCAACCATCCCCTTTGTACTTTTTCTTCTGCATCCAACATGAACCTCCAACATTGACATCCAAGAGCAAGCTCCCCCGGATGAAGACCACACTACCTCTTTCTTCCCGATTCCGAGCTTCTTTTTTCTTTTCTAAAATTTCCACGCTTCTTCTCTCTAGAGCGTAATCCTCAAAAGCATCCATTTTTAGCAGCTTCCTTTTTCATTCGAGTTCAAATAGGCTTGTATGCATGGTTATTCATATGTGTCGATGCTCACACATATCGTATTAATTTGCATTTTTCACACATAAATACATACTTGTATAAATACATACACATGTATATAGACACTCGTAAACATGTTCTTAGTTCACATTCTCTTAAATAAAAGTGCATGATCATATAAAAAAACGCATTTGAATACATTAATTCTTATATATATATATATATATATATATATATATATATATATATATATATATATATATATATGTGTATATATATATATATATATATATATATATATATATATATATATATATATATATATATATATATATATATATATATATATATATATATATATATATATATATATATATATATATATATATATATATATATATATATATATATATATATACTCCTACACTTCTATTCTTAAATATATGTATGCATATCTATGTGCATAGACACAATGCAAGTATCCACATTCACTGTCTAACAAAGACGCTCACATGTACACACCCATATACACATTTAAACCACAAGCACATACACTTTCTTATTTTCCTTTGTTCTTTAGTTAATACACATGGAATAACCATTAACATTTATGGGTTTACTATCACATCACATCACATCACATCAGAAGATTTTGAATAGAGACCACATGCACTTATGTGTGCACATTTTAGCATCCATAATGCACTACAACACATCAACTGAATACCGACGGTCAGTGTACCGACGTGCAGCTATCGGCGTCGGTATACCCCTCGGGAGATTTGGGAAAGCTGCATTGCCTCGGAATCATAGCCGCGTCGGTTCGGAATGACAGCGCCGGTATAAGCGTCGGTATAAGCGTCGGTATATGCGCCGGTAGTAATTATTGAAGTTGTTTGTGTTAAGTATATTATGTATATTCATCTAACATTTTGCATATTTACTATAGGAGTTGGCAGTGGGTCGTCCTCCAACACGAGCAGAAGAATCGTATGGATATCGACATGGATTGACTGCACTGTTACAAGACATAGAGGGGCGTGGTGCAATCATCTCATGGGAGAATATTCTTGATTAGGTAAAGTTATATCTTGGTTTCGTGTTTCTAGTTGTTGTTTATAAATGTCATGTTAATTGGTTTTATTTTATACATATGTTTTGTTGCAGGATTGTAGGTGAAAATATTTTGATCAATGCCACAATTTTGTATCACACTCCCATACGACAATCATGAACCATAATTTTGTATTCGATTCCTATATGGAAGTGTTTTGTCACATTGCCACAATTTTGTATTACACTCCTATGTGGCAATGATGTACCATAATTTTGTATTCGATTCCTATATGTAAGTGCCATTTATGGAATATACGACTTTTTGTACATGAATCATTGTTCATTTTTGTTCATATAAGTTTATGTTTTGGTTACCATTAGAGTACATAACACATGTACTCAGTTGGGCAGAGTGTATTGTCTTTTGCTAAACAACATCATGCTGTAGCAAAAGACAACACACTCTGCCCAAAAAATTTTGTGCAGGTTTGGTCGTCGGTATACGCGTCGGTAAGTCCAGTATGGTCATCGGTATATGCACCGGTACACCTAGCTGGGACGTCGGTATATACGTTGGTATAACCGTCGGTATTTCCGACGCATATACCGGCGCATATACCGACGCTCATACCGACGTTTATACCGGCGCCATACAGGCGCTTTCTTTCCGACGCATACACCGACTGTAACACCGACGTCGCGCGTGATTTCACGCCCGTTCGTTTGCCTCGGTAGCAA
Organism: Ceratopteris richardii; assembly: GCA_020310875.1. Lineage (NCBI taxonomy): Eukaryota > Viridiplantae > Streptophyta > Polypodiopsida > Polypodiales > Pteridaceae > Ceratopteris > Ceratopteris richardii. The sequence continues at coordinate 18,943,943 of CM035443.1, read as the reverse complement.
CCTCGGTATACCCTCGATATGTTGTAGTGATGCTCATGCTCTCACCTTTATTAACTCTTGTAGGCAAAGGTGAGTATACAAGGAGATACAACACGTCACATATCTCTATTACATTCAAATGCAAATGATTCTTATCGAACTTCAATGCATGTATGAGAATTTTATAAAGGATAGAATTTACCATGACTCTAACCATATTGGTATCTTGTCATTTGAACTGATTCAATGCTTTGTAATGGTTCCCAATCTTCAGTGTTGTTTCTTGACCACATCCACCCCCTCTAGACCTGCGCATCCTCTGGATGTGCCAACTTGCATACATATCAATAAACACGAATTAACATCAAGTAGTCATGGCACATACATTCAACTTAAAGAAAATTTATCAAAATGCATGAAATTTGGAAGTGCATTAACTTGGCATAAATTAAGAGAAGAAGGTAGACACAAGCATCCCATACAACATATGAAGATACACTAATGCATTCAGGCTAGCAATCACATGAGAGAATTGAAAACTTCTTAGCTCTTTCATTAACTTAACCTAGTCAGATCTAGTAGCCCATCCTAAGCATATGCATATACCAACGCTTACTAACTGGATTTACGAAACTAAAATCTGGCTTCCCTGTTGATCTCCCATCCTCTAGACTGCCATTAGACCTTTTCTTATTTTTCTTTTACTTTTATTTTATTTTCTTTGCTTTTAATTCTTCATCCCAGCTCGGCCTTTCTATTTTTAGTTTTGGTTTTATTCATTTGATTCTTTTTTTACACATGTCATCCTATGCCAAAATCGGTGTGACTCATGGACGTGTCCACCCGACCAAGTTTAGCCCACTCATCTATCAACCCGACATAGTTCACGATGCACAATGTCAGCCTCATATGAAATCGACATTAGCTCATGGCTCTAACCACTCGATCATAGTAAATCCACCTACATATCAGCCCGTATGAACGCATGACAAGGTATACGTTAGTCCATAGAACACAACTAGCATCAGCTTGTGGCCTTGATCACGTGATCAGGGTAGATCCACCCACCTACTAGGTCATCGTAGTGCCCAACAATACATACACATACACATAGATAGCTGGCTGGTGTCTGAAGTCTTTTTGTAAAACATAATCTGTCTAAAGATCAGATCAGAGGAGACATCAAAAGCAGAAGTCAAAAAAGTATCACTCATCAAGTGTTCATGAACACTAGTATATACAAGTACTCATTTTAGGTCTTCCCTTCACCTTCCTAGGTCTTGTTCTCAAAGGTTCTAGTCCACTTTCTAATCCTACTCACATAATCTTTGTCCTTTATGCATCACATGTAATCTCAATAGATGTATGAAATCTTTAGTCACTTAAATTTCTCAATGTTTATGCATTTCTTTATGTATTATATGATCAATCATGCACTCTCTTTATGTACACATATATACAAGAGAAAGAAACACTGAAACAATAGCATCTCACCTATGTGGAGCTAGAATCCTTTCTGATTCTGCATCCTTGATCACCTCTGCATCTCCATTTTTGAGTCCTTATTTTTCACTTGCTCGTCTAGGTTTCCTATTTCTTTCTTAAAATCAAAGCAAAAAACATCAATTATATACATTTATATTTGAAAAAAAAACCATTTTAGGCTTTATGGAATCTTAATAACTGAGACTCTCCCTTCAACCTCACCTTCTCTCATACATGCTCACCAAGGAGCATGTGCTTGAATAGAAGCCTCCTTTGGATCGCATCAATCCGTGAGTCAGTTTTAAATAGATTAGATATGTGGACAAGCCATTTCATTTGCTCGTCCGATCCTTGTAGGCTCAACTGGCATACATAGCTCTTGGAAAATCCAAACATCCATGTTTCAATCATTTGGGCATAGTCTCCTTTATTCACAATTCTCTCAATTGCATCATATAAAGTTACTCTTGATGAATCAAAAGCACATAAATAGAATGCTGATTTTTGTGCTTAAACCATCTTTAAGAAGTCCCACCAACCATGCATTTTGATCTATTTCATGCTTGGAATCATTTGTCGAAATATCTTCATTTGCATCATTTTGAATATGTTTTTCATCTTCATTAGAACATAAGTTTTGATAGAATTTATTCAATTCCTTCATCAAGTAGAAGTGATCATCCTTCTCACATGATAATACACAATCAGTTTTGTATTCCAATCGATCATGATTCCTTTCTACTTGAGTCCTAGCAATTATGGTATCTGCTTCTTCCTCTAGTCTTTCCAAGAACTCTTGATCATTGTCATGATCCCAAATCATCTCTCCTTTAACATGAAGGGAATCCATATCCTCATAATTAAAAAAATCTTGATCTTCAATATCACCAGATTCTTGCTTATTGAGATCAAACTCATCATAATTTTTACTCCTTATAGAACTATGCATATAGCTTGACGGCAACTCAATTTCCTTATTCAAAATGCCGTCATAGAATTCTGCACTCATCTCCATCAATTTTTGCTCATTCTCTTTAGAGGATGTACTTAGACCACCTTCTTCATACATTTCTTCACTCACTGATTCTTGCTCGAATTTCTCATCATGTGTGAGAATCTTGACATATACATCCAAATCAACTCGAGCTTCATCCATGCAAACACTTGACTCAATAGTTTCACATTGAATATCTTTCGATGCTATACACACATCACATTTATCATACATTTCAACAAGCTTTACATCTACCGCTTCATGCTTGATTTCTCTAGCATGTGGAGTCAACTCAACATGATCATCTTTGACATACATATCAATGTTTAGAGGAATAATCAATGGTATTTCCTCATCCTCCTCATAATCATTCATATCTTCCTCTTCATGGAGTGTGGAATCATTCACATATATATCATTGTTTTGAACACCATCCAACAAATTATCCCCATTCCTATGATTGGGATCATTTTTCTGCATCTCTAAATGCTCATTCAATGTGGCATCACTCAAGAACACTGAGTCACAACAAAGGAGAACAAAGACATGTTCTCTATTCCTTTTTACCTAAAGACCACTATATCAAGCAATAAAGTGGGCATTTTACAATATCTAGAAAGCATCACTTGTTCTTGCTTGTAAATATTGTCACTAGAAGCTTGATCTCATATCCCAAGTAGTCAAGATCGATAAAATAAAATTCTTGTTGCCATGAAAACTAGTTGTTCAGCATGATCAAGAATCCCACATCATGATCTTTGACAATAGATTAGAGTTGAAGGTACAAGTAAGAGTTCGGGAAGCTCCTTCATTACATCTATAACCTCAACAAGCACAGATTATAGCTGATTAAAAGTTACTCGAAAATTAGAGTACATGTGTTGCAAAAATCGGAACATTTTAACAAGGCAATTAAGATCATCACCTTTGTATGGTTAAGATCCTCATTGAATGCCTGGCCATATTCACAGAATATGAAATACATTTCGCAAAAGCATTCCCAAGAGAAGTTAATAATCAACAAAATTATACTAAGAAACAGTCACACATGATCAGAGAAATGCTCAAGATAAATCAAGCTGAACACAAAGTGAAAGCAGAACTCGACATTATATTTCTATTAAAATGATTTTTTAAATTTCATGTGCTCTACAAAAGTAATATGAATCTACAATAGAAGCTGATCATAGCTTTCCTCAGGCTCAAGGATATTGGGATCCTCTGGAACATTAGAACACATATCCTGCCTCTCTTGCTCCAAGATTGGCTCTTCAAGGTCAGCCATGTCCCCCGGTTCATCTACAAGTGGGGGAACAGGCTCCCTTGAAGCCGGTTGGAATCTCTCCATGTCTGCAATGTGCTTCCTTCCAACCTCTTGGTCTTCATCTAGGCATTCATTCAGCCCATTGATTCTCATTCTAATGAAGCTCACTTGAGCATCATCCTTCTCCACAACTATGCAGTGCCTGAACATCTTTAAGGAGCAAGCCAAAGTCGTTCCTGAAACAGCAGAAAACCACTTAGAGGCGTCAATCAACCATGAATAATGAAAATTGTGAAAATTGAAATTACCTGTGCCCGAAAAAAGGTCTAGGACCCAGTCATCATCATTGGAGAATAGCTGAAGCAATCTCATTATGAGTTTTTGTGGCTTCTGATAGGGGTTAACCAATGTCATGTCCCCAGCTACATGACGAAGTTTCTTGGTAACGACTGGGAACATGAGCACATTTGAGATCCCATTCTCATTGCAATGCTCCCTGACTCTCCTTTTGCTTACTTCATCATAATAGCCAACTATAGTGCATTCAGTGGAGCTCACAAACCTATGCAAAGGAGTGTGATTTACGTCTGTCTTCACCTTGCAAACAAGAACTATGAGTCACAGAGAGCATCATTAAAGCGGCATGGAGATAGAAATAAGATTACTTACCACGTGAGGCACTCCACAGCATGACATCTTGCGTTCAGAGCAGTTGAAACAGAGAAAGACTGGTCTCTGCTATGGAAAATTACTATCCTCCAAAGAGGAGACATAGTCAACTCTGCAAAATCAGTGACCATCTTCCGAATGTGAGGGTGTTTGAAGGGTTCATCATCATTAACTGATCCCAACATCCTAAATCCATAGGGTATGTCTGCTATGAGAAGGGAGTAATGTTTTCTAGGCACAACAGAACAAATATTATTTACATCACTACAGAATACATTGTAATATACAGGCCTAAGGGGGTCTAGGGGATTGGAGAAACATTTCAGATCAGGTTCATCATCAAAATCCATCTCCTTGGCTTTCAGTCTAGATTTCTCATGCCTTGCTCTTTGAATGTGAGCCAGGAATGCAGGGGGGCAATCATCTAGTAGCTCTGCAGACTTACTTTTCTTTGGTTTCTGCAGAAAAAAGTGGAAAGACAATTAAATGAGCTCTTCAATACAGCAAACAAAACATAAGGAACAGGTGCATCGTGCTTTGGCTCAACAACAGGTGCTTCCGCTCAACAATGTCGGGTCTGTCCATCGTGCTCTTCCCGACTGATTGAGGGTGTGCCTTCTCTCACGATTGACTGAGGCGCTCAATCGCGACTGATTGAGGGTGCGCTATCCGTCGCGATCGACTAAGGCACGCTTTCCCTCACGATTGACGAAGGCACCTTTTCGAGACTGGCTATCCGGTCATCCGCCTTCTCTCACGATTGACTGAGGCGCTCAATCGCGACTGATTGAGGGTGCGCTATCCGTCGCGATCGACTAAGGCACGCTTTCCCTCACGATTGACGAAGGCACCTTTTCGAGACTGGTTGTGGGTGGGCTATCCGATCGACTGAGGCGCACGATTGACTGGCCACCAGATTCAATTTCTTGAGCCGTGTGTCATCTGCACTGGTGGAGGCGGCCTTCCGTTTAGTGTTCTGATTTTCGTGCCTTTTGCGTTGAGGGAACATTCAATGTGAGAAGGGAATTTTGACGCCTTGCGCTCTGGACCTTTAAGGAAAAAAAAAAAAAGGAGGAAAAAAGAAAAAAAAAAAAAAGGAAGAGAAAAAAAAAAACAAAAAAAAGAAAAAAAAAGAGAGAAAAAAAGAAAGACAGATAATTGAAGAAGAAGAGTGTTCTATGGGGGTGGGGTGCCTCCTTCTTATGTGGGATCTTGGGCTATCAGAGTTTTAGTATAAGACCTTCTTTTTTGTCTTGGATTTGATGTCCCCCTCTCTGGTGAAAAGCAATCTGGCCCCTCCTCCCGGGGAGGCCGCTAACCTGGCCGCCTTGCTGGAGGGGGGTTCCTGTGCCGCCCAAGAGGCCCTCGAGAATGTTGAACCCCCCTTGGTCTCCCTCAACAGATCCGCAATTTTATCTACTCAGGAGGAGCTCAAGAAAGTCTGCCTCGTTGGCCAAATGTTTGGCCCTAGGCCCCCGCTCGAAACCGTGCGTCAGTGGCTTCGCAACGAGTGGTTCCCCCGCGGGCTCGTTGTTTGTAAGTGTCAGTTCTTGCCGGCAAACCACTTGCTGCTAGTCTTTGAGAATGAAGACATGGCGTTTCGGGCCCTTAGTGTCGGAACTTGGCAGCTCGGCCGGGCGACCCTGTGCCTTTTCAGATGGTCCCCTGACTTTACTCCCGACAAATCGAAACCGCTTCGATACCCACTTTGGGTTGAGCTCCCTAACCTGCCTTACTTCTTGTACAACTTTGTATGGGACATCGTTTCTCCCATCGGCAAGCCGTTGGCCTCACGCGAGGACATCGGTGGCATCATTTATGAAGGCACAAGACACTCGTTCAATGCCCGGTGGCACCCCCAAATTTGTGTCGAGGCTGACCTCAGTCTGCCCCTCCCATCGAAGATTAAACTGGACTTGGGCGAAGGAGATGTCTGGGAGCAAGACATCATTTACAAAAACCTTCCCAACGCGTGCTTTCGCTGTGGTCAACAAGGTCACAGGATCAAAGATTGCCCTTTGAGATGGCAAGGCAAGCGAAATCAAGGAGCCCCTAAAAATGCTCAACACAACAATGGTGATTTGAGTCGCCCGACGAAAACTGAGGACTTCAAGGATCCCCCTAATCCAGAAGCTGATGCAGACGGGTTTATAGAAGTCAGAAGAAGAAGGAGAAGAAGCCCTAGGACTACCTCCGAGCGAAACAACAAGTCTGTTTCCCCCTCCAACAACTTATATTGCAATCTGGAAAGGGAAATCAATGAGCTCGACTTCCCAGGTGGGAACCTACTTGAGGAAGACACCGATGTCAAAGGCCTGGAGATCCCTGATAGTAATGAAACCGTGCAGGAGGGCTACTCTACAAGCAAAGATGATGGATTCACCACTAGTAATGAAGACAACATGGATAGTGAAAGTTCCATCATTGGATCGACGATCCCGGAAACGGTGCCGAGCACGGGGCCCAGCTCCCCCCAGCAAGGTGTATCCCGCAAAGGAAAACAGCCTATGGAGCTACCCTGGAAAAGCCCCCACAAGAACCGGTTTCTAAGTCGGGATCAGATCCCAGCGAAAAAGAAAGATGAAGCCAAGAGAAGAAAGGACAAGGCTCCCTCCCGCAAAGAGGGATCAATACAAAAATGATTGTCATCTCGCTTAATGCTAGGGGGCTAACCGACCCCTCAAGAGCGGCCATCATTGGTCAATGGCTCCGCGACATTAGCTTAAAACCAGACATTATATGCATTCAAGAGATTAAAATTGACGGAGAAGACCTGCTGAAACGACTCAGACAGATTTCCTCGGCCCACGTGTGGATTCCAACAAAGCACCGGCGGGGGTCCGGTGGAACGGCTATCGGTGTTAAACAGCCCTGGCTTGAAAAGCTTGAGAACTCCATTGAAGATGTAAATCACCGCTGGATTGCGGTTTCTTTCGGTGCTCCCCTCTGTGTTACTATGGTTTCATTGTACGCCCCTAACGGGGATTTGGAGAGGCTGAACACTTGGACTTCTCTTGACGCACTTCCCCACAACGTGCTTATATGTGGAGACTTCAACATGGTGGAGGACCCTATGGACAGATGGATGGGCAAGGGCAGGGTCATCGACAGTCGGGAGAAAGAAACATGGGACATGACCAAACTCCATTTGGATCTGGTCGAATTCAAAGACTCGAATGGCTTTTCCTGGTCGAATCTCCAAGCGGGCGATGATCTTAGGAAAGCTAGACTTGATAGATGCTACATCTCTCAGAGTCTCACTCATCTGTGGGGCCACCCTTCCATCACGCAACGTACTGACCTCACCATCTCCGATCACTACCCAATCGTTATCACGTTTCAGCCTCCCAACAGGACCCACAAGGCTCCGTGGTTTCATGCCAACGCTTCCACCTTCTCTCTCCCCTCCGTCCATCAAGAGATTGCCGATGTGTGGAAGGTGGCGTTCGCCTCGGGCTTGGCCCCAGCCAAGTGCTGGAGAAGTGCGGTCGACAAGTCTCGCAAGATCATGATCAGAACTAAGAAGATGCTCGAGACTGTGCGGCGGGCTCGTAGGGAAGCGCTTTACCACAGACTCTGGCGACTCGAGGAGGAAGTAAACAAAGGAAAACACCAAGTCCAGAAAGGTCTCCGAAAAATCAGAGCAGCGTTGAGATACGAGGAAGAAATACAAAGGAAAAACCTGCAAATCTTCTTCAAGGAGTGGTGGGCTGGAAAAGCCGACAAACCCACCAAAGAGATGTGCAGTATCCTTAAAAGGAAACACAACAGAGAGATGATTCCCCTACTGCTAGACACTCTTGGCAATGTTTGCAACTCGGAAGAAGATAATGTTGGCATCATCGAAGAGCACTTCACGAGACTCCTGGGAACCTCGAATCCCCTCTCCCACCATAGAAGGGACTGCATGGCTGCCATTTCTAGGGTTTCCCCCCGGAGAATACCACCCAACCTCCACTCCCTGCTTCATGCCCCAATCTCCGAATCAGAAATCTTTGAGGTCATTGATGCCCTCCCTCTCGGAAAAAGCCCGGGACCCGACGGACTCACTAACGAGTTTTTTAAATCCTTCAAGCTGGTGGTTGCCACCCCTCTTCGGATGGTTTGGGAAGAGGCGCTAAAATTTGGTGCTCTTCCTTCCTGTATAAACAATGGAATTATCAAGCTGATTCACAAGAAGGGGGAAAAAAACAGAATCGAGAACTGGCGGCCAATTACGATGCTCCAAACAGGATACAAGATCATCGCCAAAGTCATTGCCAACAGACTTGCGTGCCACCTGAGATCTTGGCTTAGTGAGGACCAAAAAGGTTTCATCAAAGGCAGGTCCATCCTGGAGACCATTATGGATATTTGGGAAGGTATTCAATTTGCAAATGAGTCTAATCAAGACGTGGTCTTCCTCAAGATCGACTTTGACAAAGCCTACGATAGGCTAGAATGGGACTATGTTCTGCAGTCGCTCCAAGACCTCGGATGTAGTCAGAAATTCACCAAGATGATCGCGACCCTTCTCGGCAATGCAACGACCCAAATTAACGTTAACGGCAAACTCTCGAAGGCGATCCATCTTAAAAGATCTATTAGACAAGGATGCCCTCTTGCCCCCCTTCTCTTTGCCATCGCCACTGAAGGGCTGAGCAGACTTGTGGCTCATCATGTGGAGGCTGGCATTATCAAAGGCCTCCAGCTACCTCACGACCACAGTCAAATCATCATGAGACTTTTTGCCGACGATATGAACGCGTTCGTTCACAATGATAATACCAGCCTGGAGACTTTCTGGAGGTGTCTTGATACCTTTTGTGAGGCCTCTGGATCCAAAATCAACCACAATAAGACCGCCTTTAGGGCCATTGTGGGACATCAACCTGGCCTTCTCATTGATCAGGGCTGTCAATCCATTCCGCAGGGTCAAATCTTTCGGCTGCTCGGAATCCCCTTGGGGTTTGGCGTCTCTATGGAGCAGCAATGGAACTGGGTGCTGACCAAACTTGAAAACAAGCTCAATTACTGGAGAGGCATGCAAATCAATCTCGCTGGACGGGCGATGGTTATCAACACGTTCCTCCTCTCGTCTACCATCTATTTCCTTTCTTGCTGGAGACCGAATGAGCAAGGCCTGTCCAAACTGAATAGCATCTGCAGAAACTTTCTTTGGACGGGTGATCATAACAGAAGGGGGGTGCCTAAAATCAAATGGGCCATCTGCACCAGCCCTAGAGATAGCGGGGGGCTTGGCATCCTGGACATTGGGTGCATGGCTAACAAACTGGCAGCCAAATGGATGATTAAAGCTTGGTGCAATAGGGAGGCCTCGTGGGCCAAGCTGATCTTCAGAAACAAAAATGAGTTGGCCCTCACGGGATCCCCGAACTGGAAGAACCTTGACATCATGACCCTGCTATTCTCCCCGATACCTGTCTTCCGGAAAGGCTCCAATCTCGTATGCTCTCTTTGGAAGGGCTGGAATAAAGTCAAAAGCCTCACAAGAATTAGTGAGGACTGGAAGTGGGCGGCCGGAATCAGACAAAACGACTCTATCTGGTTTCCGATTCATGGCATCCGGAGTGTGGAGCCGTGGAACATTCAAAATGCCAAGAAGTTATGGAACAAAGGATTCAAAAAATGGAAACACCTCTGGAAACATGACACCAACAGTTGGATCAACTACGAGGATATCGACCCTCGCATAAACATCTCCTACGAAGAATGGAACACCTTGCAAAGCAGATGCCTCGCTTGGGATCGTCACAAAACTCGCCTTCTCATGGGACATGACGCTCCGAACGCGCGTGGTCTCAAATGGCACAATGGAAACAGCCTACTCAAAATCCCGAACATCAATGAAACGACTGACCTCCACATCAGCCTCAACAAGAAGTGGTGCCTGTCTTGGACGCGGCTTCGGTGGGACATGAAATTCATGGGTATCTGGCACCCACTTATAGAGATTAAGAAGTCGGTCCTCTTATGGCAAATTCTTCATCGAGGAATTTGGACTAACCATAAGGCAAGCAAAATTTGTGGAATCCCTCCGTGGTGCAAACGCTGCCACCGCGCAATCGAAGATGTCCCACACATCTTCCTTACTTGCCCCAACTCCTACAGAATCTGGCAGATGGTTGGACTGAAAATTAGAGTTCAGAAACAGCTTAGTTGGAAACAAGTCCTTTTGGGTGAAGCGATTGGGTGCTCTGCAGCTCTATGGAACGCTATCAGAGGGGAAGTCCTGTGGAAAATTTGGCGGGAGCGGTGTGCTCTCAACTTCGGCGACTCCCCCAGGGAGTGGTCGATTGAAAAATCTCTACTCCTCCTTGGCAAAAGGATTGTCAACAGTAAGAAATCCCCCCCCTTCAGGCACCATCAAGTCCTCCTTTTGATCAACAACAAGCTCAAACCCAAGTGGGTCCCGCATGAGGGCGACGAGAGGGTGATCAACCTTCTTTGTAATGCAACCTAGGAACCAAACAAGCTTCCCCTGCTTTGTGGGATTTGGGGGGTCCCGTGGGCACTAGTCCCCTTCTATTGTACCTTTGTTTCTTAATTTAATTCAAGTCCGGGAGAGTAGGCTATTGCCGAACTTCCTTTATATTGAAAACATAAGGAACCGATGCATGGCATCGATTTCGTGTGGGGGTAGATGCCAGGCATCGACTTTCTACTGAAAGTCGATGCCTGGCATCGACTTTGGGACATAAGTCGATGCTTGGCATCGACTCATGCCACGAGGTCGATGCCTGGCATCGACTTATACTGCAAGTCGATGCCAGGCATCGACTTTTGGCTACAGGTTGATGCGAGGCATCGAATTTAGCCGTAAGTCGATGCCAGGCATCGAATTCGTACTAAAAGCCTGGCATCAAATTGGTTAGGTGAATCAAGGCATCTAACCTAATGGCAAACCAGGCACAACCTCAGATAGAGAACCTACCCAATCATGAAACAAGATGAAATATTCTGATAAAGCTTTGTAGGATGATGTGGTTGGATAGTCTGCTTGGACCTCTGTCCAAGAAAAGCAACCCAGCCTCTTCATCATCACCTCCGGAATCTTCATGTATACTTTATGACTACAGTCACAGAAATAAAAAAGAGACTAGGTTAGACCAGAAACATGGGATGAGGGAAAAAGGATCTGAGAATAACATACATACTTATTGAGCTCAATCACCATCTCCTCCAGGCTTAACTCCTTGGAGATTACCCTTGACAAAGTTGATATACTCAATGTATCATCCTTGATTCCTTGAAGGGCCCTCCATGGTGTCAGCTTCATGTCCTCAGGAGCCTCTTCAATTGAGAGGTCAACTTTCCTTCCCTTTCCCTTCAGATCAACCTGTGGGTCTGGCCTCGACTTTCGTTGCTTCTAGCCCTTGACCTCCTTGTTCTCCCACATTGTGAAAATTTTATCCTGTAGATCCCAGATCTCACCTGATCTGAATGCCAGTTGAAACCATGGATCATATTTCCTCAAAGCATCAGACTTTCTATTCTCATCGAGTGCAATTCCAATCTCAATAAGGCATTGCTTTCGTAGATTGGGATGTATTCTTCCAGCTTCCTTCACAAGACAATCTTCATATTCATGGTGGAAGAACCCAATTCTCTCTATGGAGGACATTTTTTGCCTGTAGTCATTGTCATTGTTGTGATCCCAAGCAAGAAGCTTGGCTTCCTCAGTTGTAAGACCAGCATATATCTTACACTCTGCATACCTAAAGAAAAATGTGGTAGGGTGCTCCTTCACTAGCTGTCTACGGGCCTCTGCAGAGTGTGAACCTCCAATCACATAATAAGTATAATCCTCAATCAAGCCCTCATTGAACTCATCCACAGAGCTGCACTCATTCGGATCCACCATGACAAGGAATGGCACAACAGTAGCATGAGGATTTATTTTCATTTTCTTCTTAAGATTCTGCACGTGCAAATTGTGTGGCTCCCTGATCTCAAGGGGCCTCCTCCTTGTGACTGGATCTATTGGTGGCCTGTGGATGATATTGATTGGCAGGTGGAACAACTGCCCCTTCTTCACAGCTTTTCTTCTAGCTATGTCCTCCCTCATCTTGTTCTGCTCAGTACTAAGAACACCCGAGGCAAGCTCTCCACCAGGTGCAACAATTATATCCTTAGAGCTAGAGCTTGATTCAGAAGACTCCTCTTCTGAAATTCTCTTCTTTTTCTTTTGGAACTTTTTCTGCACGCTCTGCTTACCCCTTGCCTTTACAGGGGTTGTCATCTTCTGTTGTGTTGGCATGATGTTGCCCTGGATCCATGGCATCAAGTCCTTGATAAGATTGACTGAGTCCCTGCATATCTCAGCTAGCCCATCTGGAACACAGCACTCTGGGCACAAGAAATCCATCTTGCATATAACATTTCTTAAACCTTTCGATGTCTCTACCAAGAAAAGGAGGTTGTCAGAATCCTCATCTTCATAATCCAGTTTGTACACAAGGCCATACTGAAAACCTTGTGTTGTCGTAATCTTTCCTCTCCCATATGCCCCTGCAAACACAAGAAGGACTGCATTCTTTTCTTCAACATACTGAAGGCACCACTCCACATTTGTCATGTCCCGCAGTGGACGATCTGTCCTTAAGACCTCAGCGTCCCTCGACCTATCCTTCATAGTTGTATCATCCTCAGGAATTTTAATGCTACTCTGTCCTCCAGAGGATATTCCTAGCGGGTTGCTGGCCTTCTCAGAGGACAAGGATGCAATAATTTTCTTTGGTTTTGCTTGGTGACCAATGCCTTTGTCACGTTGCTGATCACCAGAGCCCATGGTGACTCTCAGCTTCTTGAAGGGCCTCTCACTCTTGGACTCCGCATCCCTGAAGGTGATTGGAAATAACAGCTCATACGTAAATGTGGTTTTCAAAGGCCCAAGTCGATGCTAGGCATCGACTTTTAGGTACAAGTCGATGCCAGGCATCGACTTTTAAGTGCAAGTCGATGCCAGGCATCGACTTTGTGTGCAAGTCGATGCCAGGCATCGACTTGGGGGGTGCAAGTCGATGCCGGGCATCGACTTGCACACAAAGTCGATGCCTGGCATCGACTTGCACTTAAAAGTCGATGCCTGGCATCGACTTGAACCTAAAAGTCGATGCCTAGCATCGACTTGAACCCAAAAGTCGATGCCAGGCATCCACTTTGCACCCTAAAGTCGATGCCTGGCATCGACTTTCAGGCCAACTTCGATGCCAGGCAAGTCGATGCCTGGCATCGACTTTTAGGTGTAAGTCGATGCCAGGCATCGACTTGCACGGAAAACTCGATGCCTGGCATCGACTTGCACCTGCAAGTCGATGTGTGGCATCGACTTGCACACAAAGTCGATGCCTGGCATCGAATCTTATGTGTAAGTCGATGCCAGGCATCGACTTGCACCGAAAAGTCGATGCCTGGCATCGACTCGCACTTGCAAGTCGATGCCTGGCATCGACTTGCAGCCTCAAATTCAATGCCTGGCATCGACTTACACCTAAAAGTCGATGCCAGGCATCGAGCTGTACCCTCATTGGATCTATATGTTTAGAGCTAAGAAAAAGAAAAACCTAGAAAGCAGACTCTTTACACAAACATACAAAGGGAATCTTTTAGGAATCTTTTTATATGGTATGATTTTGTCTACCTCTTGGTACTCTTGCCAACATTCTTCTTCTCCATCAGAGTTGCCTTGCTGGTATGCTGAGCTCTGTGCTCCATGGCTGTCTGTGCTCTGTTGCTCTCTCTTGCTCGTGGATTTTGAAAATGAGAATGATCTCCTCCTCTGCTATTTATAGGCAATTGGGTAACTTGAACCAGAGACTAACTAGATCTAACTGAATGAGTCCAGTTGCTAACTATATCTGTCAACTTATCTAACCAGGGAATACCACCCACACAAATAGGCTGTTTCAGAGCCACTTTAATGAAATATTCATTGAACCTTGCAACTATTTATATACATTTGCATGGAAATTACACTTCAATGGCAAGAGTATGGTATGTACATGAGGATGTCTAATCTCATGTAGAAATTTTTTCTTAGAATCTCTTGCTTGGGAGAAAATCAAGTCTAAGTTGTGTTGAATATGGGAGATTAATGACATCTTTATAGTGTTATCCTGCTCACTTTAGTTCATATTCACATTTATCTTGTAACACATTGTTGAACTGGAAAATCAATGTATGAATAAACATTCAAGTAAAGATCCTTGCAACTATTTATATACATTTGCATGGAAATTACACTTCAATGGCAAGAGTATGGTATGTACATGAGGATGTCTAATCTCATGTAGAAATGTTTTCTTAGAATCTCTTGCTTGGGAGAAAATCAAGTCTAAGTTGTGTTGAATATGGGAGATTAATGACATCTTTATAGTGTTATCCTGCTCTTTTTAGTTCATATTCACATTTATCTTGTAACACATTGTTGAAATGGAAAATCAATGTATGAATAAAAATTCCGTGTACCTCTTTTACACATAATTCTTTTTTAATATACTTTCATCTACCTCTTTGAGATCTAGCCAAGACCACAATAAAACCTAATCCTTGAAATCTTATTTACCAAAGGTAAAATTTCTTCTTGTATAGTCTTCAATGGCACTACTCCAAACAATTTTAATATATAATCCAGTTGGAACTCAACTTGGATATATTTTGATTGACTCACAATGCTAAGACTCAATGACTCATATCTAGTTAGAAATCAACTATGTTTCTCATTTCAAAAGTGAATCAAATCTTTGGTTCCCTTATTAGGGTATATTTGAGTAATTAAGTGATTTGATGTAATTTGATGTTTAATGTTATTTAATGTTACTTTAATAAACTTTTGATTTCATATCTTCTTGATATGACATTTGATGTGACATCTTCACTTGATCTCGGATTTCTACTTATTTAAAAAGGTCATTCATCTTCAGTCTTCTGTGAACTCAGTGAAGATGAGCTCAATCTTTTCAGTGGATGCTTGGGCATCAGCTTCCTCTCCTCATATTGATACAGTTTCGGATTCATTGTTCTCAGTTGACCCTTTCCACAGAAGTGATGATCCCTATGATTTAGAACGTGCTCCATTTAGATAGTGAAAGGCAGGATATATACCTTGTTTCTCGCATGCAAATGATTGAGGATAACATGTCAGTAACGCGTATTGGTTTTGAATATTTCTTTAGTCAAGGGATGCGATGTTGTAGGGCTGCATTTAAAATTGCAATGGGTGTGGGAAATTTTAGAATACATAGGGTTCAACAAGGGCTTTTGAATGGGGATCTCATTTTGGATACGTTCCATGTTGGGACCAAAGGATCTGTTGGACGTCATGCAATGAATTGGATGATGAACTATTTTAGCTTGCATTGTGAGGTTATGCCTACAACTGGAAGGTTGCACTTGTTAGATAACTTTACTCGTCGAGAGGTATTTCAAATATATAGAGAAGACATGGAAAATAGAAATGAGAAGTATGTGTTGTATCGTCACTTTACTCGATTATGGAAGGAAGAGTTTAACAATGTTTCTATTCCTCGTAAAGTTAGAATGGGTGAATGTTCAGTTTGCGCCACTTTGAAAAACATGGCAAAAGGGGCTACAACACCACAGGAAAAGAATAATTTTAAAAACCTTCTTAACAACCATCGTGAGAGTCAAGCTTTAGAGAGAAAGAAAGCAATTCATCATCGAAGTAAAGCACTCAGAAATCCGGAGCGTTATATGTGTTTGTTGATCCATGGTATGGATAAAAAAAAAACTTTTTTGCCACATTTTTATCGCATCCCTAAGGACATTGGAGATGAAGTCCTTGTGCAAATGCATTTGGTTGGTGCTTTGGTATACAATGGAACTGTAATGTCCAAGGTTTTCTTCACATATCCGAATGTGCATAATGATCCAAACCTTACAGTTACTGTCATTCATCGTGTTTTGCAATCATGGAAGGGTCTTTTGCCACCAACTCTATCTTTGCAACTAGATAATACTGCAAGAGAGAATAAAAATTCTACAGTCTTTGGATATTTAAGCATGCTTGTTGAAAAACAGGTATTTCAGAAGGTTAAGGTAAATTTCCTTCTGGTTGGCCACACTCATGATCACATTGATCAAATGTTCAGTACTTTCTCTAAGAAGTTGGCACGTAACAATGCTTTTACTCTTCCGATTTTATCTGAGTTGATTTCAGAAGCATATACTCCAAAACCAGAAGTTCAACACCTCATTCAGATTTATGACTTTAAGCACTTTTGCTCAATGGGCCTTGATAACAGTGCTAAGGTTTTGGCTCCATTGCACAATATTAGTTTCAACCATGTATTCTTGATGAGGAGGGTTGATGAAATAACCCTTTTATTTGCAAAGCAGTATTCATCTTCTCTTGGGTGGGAGCCTAAAGAGGGATGCAGATTCTTATTGCAGGTGCCTAATTTTTCTACTGTAACAGTGTATGGTGCAGAACAATCACCATATGAAGATAAAAACAATACAGAAAGATGTGGAAATGTGGTTGATCAAAGTAAAAGCTGGATGCATGCACTCATTGAAAAGAAGAGACATATTGAGCGTGCAAAAAAATATGCTGGAGATCAAGATGTATCTTGGTGGGAGGACTTTTTCAATCATCAAGAAGAGATTATACAGTATACAATTGCAGGTCACTGACCAGTTGATGTTCCATTCACATGGGATTTTTGTACACAAAGATCCGTGAATGTGGCCCAAGCATGTAATGCAGATGCACTTCAAAGTTTTATACATCCACCAGAAAGAAATATTTATGTAGGCCCAAGGATGACAAAACAGGCAGAAGCAAGATGGCAAGGAAATTTAATAGAGATAAATGTTGGAACACTTATTGCAGTTCTTGCTGATGGTGATGAGGCTACCAGACCATTTTGGATTGCAAAGGTTTTAGAGATAACTAAAGATATTGATCAGAGAAGAATAGAGGCTTTGATGGTGCATTGGTATTACACTAAAAGTAGTAATGCATTCACAGGTAAATATAACTTAGAAATGGTGTGTGACACTAAACGAACATGTTCAAAAAAGAAAAAGAATATTCGAAGCACATCCACTCTTAAAATGGATGATGTAGATATTCTTGTTTATGATTTTTCCTTGACAAAAATAGGTCACTTGAGGAAAGCAACCATCAACATAATAAAACAAAAGCTTCTAGATGTATGTGGTACAGGAAATCATAGGCAATCAAGAAGAGTTGTGCATGATCCTGCAGAATTTGGTATGTACGTGGATGAAGATAGAGCTCTTGTGGATATAGAAGAAGAAGAAGAGAGCTCTCAACAGTATGAGACTGAATCAAGTGCATCAGATGATGAGGTTGTAGACATAGATCGACAAAGTTGTGAGTTGCATTGAAGCTCTCAGACATTTTTAGTGCTTATGTAAATGCCTCGAAGTAGTTTGGTTAATGAAACCATGTTTTGTAGCAATTTTGAATAACAATCAGATATCCACCCATTAAAAATATGTCTAAAATGTTATTTTTGTATAAGAACTATTTAGTTCTACATTCTTTATATAGATTTTAGACATGTCAATGTCTTATCATATAGATTTTGGACATGTCAATGTCTTATCATATACATTTTGGGACATGTCAATGCCTTATATAGTGAAATTTTGAGTACATTTTGAGCTCTTTTTTTTTATGAGAAAATGACAAAAAATATCAAAAATCACATGTTTTCACCTCATTTCTGTAATATATGTATACTGGTATAAAGGAATCTCAAACATAAGCTGCCATTTGCTTCATTTTTGACGAGAGTGTTCTCTTTTTACGACATAGTTCTCGTTTGTTACGACTCGCTGTTCATGAGTATTTCACAATATTGATCTTGATTAAGACTTTTCATATGCTTAGCATCATGCTTATCACCATCAACATACATATCACTATCTAAAGGACTCATCATTTGCATATCCTCTCGATTAGCATCATGCTCACTTGGAGTCGCTTCACATAATTTGATTGTCAAGTTATAAATTGTATCTAGCTCATGTGTTCCAGTAGATGCACCACTACTACCTAGCATCAAATCATTCTCCAATCTTGCTCCAATGTCATCACATAAGGATGCATCTCGAACTTGATCTTCACACAGAATCATTAGATTCTCTATATATATGTCATCTTTTATCTCCATTTGGTCATCTTTAAGCCTTGTAGATTTCTCTAACTCTTTATTTGTATCTTGAATTGTTTCTTGATTTGTTTGTTTATCCTCCAATGGATGCGAGGAGTTTAGCAAGACAAGAGAAGCCTCATCTTATTTTCTTGATGATTTTTGTTGACTTTTGTTGAATTTTATTGACTTTTGTTGACTTTTGTTGACTTTTGTTGACTTTTGTTGACTTTTGTTGACTTTTGTTGACTTTTGTTGACTTTTGTTGACTTTTGTTGACTTTTGTTGACTTTTGTTGAGTTTTGTAATGTTTTGTATATGGTCTTTATTTGATTTGATTTTGATTGGCTTTCACATGCTCCTTTGCTCCTCCTATCATCAGAGTTGTGCATATATAGCACTTGAAGATGTGATTATTGTAGAGAAGTCTATAGGCTCTTGGTACCTTGTAACCTTAGAGGTCATATCAATTGCACTTTTAGACTTCTCTTCATAGTTCCCATCATCAGTATGTATGTTAAGCCCATGCATATCTGCTTCATGCCCAAGTGGGATCTCTATGACTTTATGGACTTGAATGTTATCCACAATTGGTAAAATGCTTGGAATCTCGTTATCATTTTCATCACCTTGAAGATCGACTCTCCAATCATTTAAAAATTTTCCAATCATCTGTTGCTTCTTAACATATCTTCTTACAACATCATGAACGAGTGTCCAATCCTTTATGAGTCCTGATTCGGAATCCATGTCTTGCAAAAGCGGAATCAATTCCTCTCGGGATCTAACATCTATTGCTTGAAGAAACAAAAAAACTTTTTCATGCATCAAACATCCCTTGTCATGCTCAGACATATCTTCAAATTGTTTCTTGAACTCTCTTTTTATTTCTAGGATCGGTTGGTCTTTGGGCATATGAAATTTCCTTAGGAAAGATCTATGAGTCACTTTATCTACATCCTCTAGCATGAACTACTTGATGAGCACCGCTTTGTATTATGACCATGTCCTTTGGTTTATTCGCATGAGCTGATCACGCATATCGAAGTCACACACATAGACAAAGTTTTCGCATAGCTCTAGATCCATCATCGGAGTCAATCCGACACCTAGGTATTTTGCCTCCAGTTCATATTCCTTACAGAACTTGGAGACATTCTTCCCATTGAAAAATCTGCACCACTTGACTAAACGCTCATGAAGTGACTGGATAGCTTTTTGTCGCCTATCCTCTTGCTCAAAGCATACGAATTGGGCTAGGAGATCTTCCATTTTAATTATGCAAAACTTTGCATCGTTGGCTCTTTGACTTACTCACCCCCTCTTTTCACGTCAGGTTCACCAGGTATGTCGCGATGGTTCATGACAAGGAGGGTATCGTGTTTGTAACAACCTATCAAGCAAGTTATTTTGATTGAGCAAGTTCGTTTCTAAATGGTTGAAGGTTAATAATGAGCTTTTGAAAATTGTCTCTCTTTTTATATACACAATGTGTTCGAATCTATGCTTGAGGTTTAGTTTTCTAATTCGAATTGTGTTTCTTCCTCTAATGCAAATGCTCTCACATGTTCACGTGAAACAATCATAAGAGCACACATTCTTAAGCATGTTGACATTTTTGTGTGCACTTGCATGATTGTAAGTGTATTTGCACGTAATGGACTTGAATGTAATGGATATCACCACAGCTTACAATTTCGCTTTTCAATTTAACTTACCAAGGATAATCTTAGCTCATTTTCGCTTTTCGCTAAGCAAAGCAACTCAAAACATTAATTAGCATAAAAGCATTAAGTTCAACTTGGCCTATGCACATATGCAAAGAAAAAGAAGACCGACATCCGAGAGCATAAACAGACTAACGATTTTTAATTTCCATAGAGCTCTGCAAAGAGCGTTTCAAGTGAATAGAGTTTATTCGTGTATCCTTTGCTTTTAATGTTAAGAGATTCGCTTAATGATTCATGAAGAGTAGCACACAACAGTTTTAGTTACACACGTTGTTGAAGAGCGGTCAGCAAATACTACAAGAACGTTCCAAAAAAAAATCATCCCAACCTATCAAAATGTTCGCAGTAAAAAAGCTGAACTTCATCCTTGTTCTATGTACAAAAGCACATACAATACAGAAGTAACAAATAAAGGATGCTTCACTAACACCATTGATTGCTGACGATATTTAACATAAAACAGAGTTTACTATCCACACCGATGATTGACGAAGGTACAAGAGCAACACAGAAACTTAATCCTTAAGCCTTTGTACATTGCTTTCGAGTCATCACCCATAGCAAAAATTACACATCTTTTTCTTAGCGCAATGCATGTTAAAACCTAAACTAATATATTCGAAGTTCGTTAAACAACAACACCTAAAAGTAATACTATTGAATCTAAAAAAAACTGAAGTGCAACAAAATCTTGATCTGAACCTTCGCACCACCGTCAGCAAAGTCTTTATGCCAAGCTTGAGAACATGGGGAAATTTGAGTTTGATATCCAATCCTCCATCTTTGATTTTTGTTCCCTGGGAATGTTAGAAGACCCATCACTTGTCGTCTTGAGGTGAGCTTTGCAGTCATCTGAAGTTCAATTCATTTGCTCGAGCAAGTATAACAGTTGTCCATTTTGGCCTTTTTCCTGATGCACTGTTGAGAGAACAACATAACTAACAAAATATTTCTTTCTTTTTTACGTCTTGATCCCTTTGAGGATGAAGGACAAGCACCATAATCTTAGAGTACACAGAGGACAATCCCTTCTTGCGCTGAGCCTCCTTTTCGTCAAACGGCCCTCTGTTCCCCCTTTTTCCTTTTTTTTTCCTCTTGTTGATCAACACCCCCGAACCCTTCAGCCCATGATCCTCCAACACCCAATGGACTGTAGAGAATGATGAAGGAGAATACTCGTTGCCTCTTCTCCTTGTTATGTTGAGTTCCCTTTAGGAGGGAATTCCTCTTCCTTGCGCTTGCTCTTTATCCTATTTACATCTTGTATCAACGTCCCTTTGTCCCCTCCTTTGTACCATCCTCTTGATCGCAAAATGAGCCAACAAAGTCTGCTCCTGACGATGACGGTTGGATCCATAGGTCTACCAAAGAAACAGGCCAAAACAGCGTCTACTCTCTACGTTCGTCAAAAACTCCATATTCTCTTTCTTTCTCTATTCCTCTGTGTTTTTTCCCATCATTCAGCGCTTCCTTTTTGTAATTGTATTCCAAGGCACTTCAGCTGTTGGCCGTTCCTCCATTCGAAGATGAAGAAGGAGTATCCCCCCCTTAGCTAGACGATGGCTATGTACTGCCCATCAGAAAAATTTCCGAGAACATCCTGCCTTTTTCAAAGAAAATCCCTCCACTTTCTATTTTCCCTGTGCCTTCTTTTGAAGGAGAAGAAGAAGAAAAATTCTACCGCTCTCCTTTCTCTTGTTGTTCCCACCTTGTGGCTCCACGTCACATTTTGCTAAAGAAAAACAAGAATGGAAAATCCCACCGCGTACTTATGCATTATAATGCATATACATATATACATCCCATGTAATATTTCACATTTTAGTTTAGAATAGGTTCACTCACTTGCATGCATACACATGTGCACACACATATAAATGCTTGCATTAGCACACATGTTCACTCACTTGCATGCATACACATGTGCACACACATATAAATGCTTGCATTAGCACACATGCCTACATATTTACATGAACATTTTCCTTTTTCTAATCACTTTGTAAGCACATAAAGGTGATTTTAAATGTAACAACCCAATTATCGGATCATACACATACAAGTACTTTGAGCAATGATGAATATTCGATGGAATCAGAATGGCAAGAGATCACCCGATTTTAGTTTGATGCATTGCAATGGCTCACGAGCTTCGGTCTTGATTCTCGACCACAACGGGCTTCTTCAAAACTGTGCCTTATTTTCTTTTATAATGCTTTTAGCAATATTTGGATCCTATCTGCATGGAGTAATTGAGCTTCTAGATTGGTTGAACTAGCTGAAGCCACCTGATCAACAATGCTTTTACTTTGGTCCACCAAGAATGATTCCTGTAGATAAAAAGCATTCTTTAATGCCGCTCTACATTGGAATTTAATCTGTTCGGCATCCTCTTCTACCTTCTTCATTTTCTCATTTTGCTTAAATTATAATTTCTCCATCTAATGGATTTTTCGTTCTGTAAAATAAGCTTGACGTTCCTTCTACATCGAATCCAATTCCTTCTTCAACTGAATTGTAACACCGATCTTTGTGGTCAATGCTTGGGCCTTGGTAAAAATTTCCTCCTTTATTGTTTTGAGCTCAATTTCACATTATACAACTTTGTTAGTAATTTCAGTGTAGGCTTTCTCCAATGCAGTAGCCTACCTCTCCGCATAGAGCTTCCAATTCAGTGTCCTTTTCTTGTAATTGTTGTTGTAACTACAACTCCTCTACTTTGAATCTCATAACTTCTTCCTAGAGAGGGGTGATATCTACTTGGCCATTTCGAATTTTTCTTGAAAATCCTTCTGTAGATATTGTTTCTCTACTTCCATAGGTTTTTGAATTTGACCCTATAACCTGTATCAAATACTATCCTACATTGGCAATGTCATCTAAGGAAAAATGGGTGATAATCCCCAACTATAGGAAGGAGTCTTCTAGAAGAGATGGTGTGATTGATGAACATAGTGCTAATCCATCATCAATGGGTTGGTCAAATGTGATTGGAGGAGGTGAATAATCAAGGCAATCTGGCAGACTTATTTCCCTAGCTGCATCATGAGCAAGGTCGGCCTCCGATGATGGATGTTACGGTAGGGATCGCAGTTTGAAGGAGGAATTAGGGCTCTTTAGCTAAAGAATTATCTTTCACTTTGATTAGAGAAACATATTTGGCCCCTTTCAAAATTGGTTGCTTTAGTAGGCGAGTAATAGTATCATTCAACAACAAACAAATTACCCTCTTTAGTGGAGAACTTGCAAGGACTTCATGTAGTAGATTACTCTCCATGTGTGGCACATTGGAAACCTGGTCAACAACCTAGGTGATCTTGAGTGCACCATCCGTATCAAATGGAGAAAGAAATTTGGTGGCTTCAACTACCTTGGGATCCTCCTTTTCCGTGACAATGATACCAATATCAGCTTGAGCAGAAGAAGAGCTGGAAGCCTACATGAGTGCTTTAGCAACACATGTGCACTTGTCGAGAAAACACATAAAGAAGATGCCCAAGTAGTGTGACTAACTTCGTCACCAAAATGAAGGACATTGAAGACCAAGTTCGAAGCATTAGAGAAGTCATTGATGAAGAACAAATATTAAGGCAAGTGATCAATGGAATAGAGGCAGATGATAAATGGGAAGCCTTCATCATAGCCATGAATATCTACATGGATATGTAAGTTCCTCAGTTCAACACTGTCATGGGAAATTTATTAGCACGAGCTAAAGCTCATGAAGAATGGAGACAACCAAAAAAAGTAATCAATCCTTTGCTCTCTATATGGATAAAAATAAAAGCAAGGATAGCAAAGGCAAGGGCAAGAAATATGATAATGAAGGTAGCATCTCACAAGAAAACTTTGCAGGTAGAGGGAGAGGCTCAAGAGGAAGAGGTGGAGGAGGTGGAGAAGGCAATGGGGAGCCCAAGCCTCATCTCTATGTGCCATATGTGTTCTAACAAATAACATTATTCAGAATTGTTTTAGGAATCCTAGGAACCAAAGATGAAGAGGTTACAACATAGGAGGCTATGGAAGCTCAAGAGGAAGATTCAAAAACTTCAATGGATATAATAACAAATCCTAAAAAACAACTATCAAGCTGGATACAAATGAAGGAGAGACTACAATAACTATCCCGATGATCAAACTGAATAGAAATCACTTCCTCTAATGATCATGAATCTAAAGGAAGGTAAATCACATGAGCATGTATTTTAATATAATCATTAAGTGATTGTTGTGGCTTCTTTTTTACTCTTGTCACCTCACCAATAAGTTGTGTTTTCCTCGCTCTATTGGTAGTTGCAAATAAGCTTTTTAGAGACTCCCAAGCTTCTCTACTAGTATTCAAACATATTATATGTCCAAGAATAATATTCCAGATTGTTTGGGATATAATAAGTAGAACTCTGCTATCTCTTTCGATCCACTTGCTCTCTTGCTTGATCCACTTGTGTAGGAGCTTCTAGTAATACTGGCTTCACTTCTGTATCTTTTATTTATCCCAAAAGACCTTTAGACATGAGATAAGACTACATTTGAAATTGCCGCATGGGATAATTTCTCCCATTTGATAGCTTCTCAATCCATGCACTCAAATTCCATGAATTGTTGTAAACAAGGAAGATAATCTAATAAGATTTATGAAGGATTTGATAAAAAAATAGCTTTGATACCACAATGTTATGTTTACAAACTTGTAAAAATTAAATTACACAATCAAAAGTGGTGAAAACTCCCAAGATCTTTAAAAGATCAAACAAATATTTCTAAACTTCAGAAATCAAACATTCGTGCAAACTTTCAAGAAAACAAATATGGGTGACTGTAGAAAAATACTCACCATCAAATCTCTAAGTACAATTTGTAATAACTAATGATATATCCTAAAATTAGACTTCAACTAGCATACTTTAGAAGCATAAAACATCAGAATAGCTAGAGTATAGCTCCCAAACTAATACTTTGAAGTCAAGGTATGTGGAGGTCTACTAGAACAAGGTATGACTAACTACCGAATTGAAAATGAAGTATAATAGTAGGAAAACTCAAAACATCTATGAACAATTTATTGATATATTTAGGCAATGATGTGTGTAAACACAATAGGACTACCGGGGTAGTTTTTTCCCTCTTTAGGAGGTTTTTTCCCCTCGGTTTGTATATTTGCCTATAGCCCTAACGAGTTACTTATCTTTGTACATTCTAGTGTTAATACATTTAGTATTGTGTGTTGTGCTCCAAGCTTCTTCTTCTTCCTTGTGCTTTTCGGATGCCTCTATAGACATCTAACTACAACAATTGGTATCAGAGCAGGTCGCCCCTTCATCTAGGGCGTCGTCGACACCTCTCCAATTGCAGTCTCAGAATCATACGAAATTTGGTGAGCATACTCATTTGAGCCTCTGAACACACTATCGTAGTGCTTGTGCATGATATTTTGTCTTTTTGTGCGAAAGATATATACAGGTTTTGGTTCATCACTATAAGCATCTCGAAGTCTACTACAGGTCTAGCCAACCTGGTTTGGGTAGTTTTGTTCAACTTTTTCAGATAGAGTCAATTTTCTACATCAAGGTATTTTAGTGAGTGGCCATGGCTGAAACCAGTGATGTATTCCATATGTGGGTTGTTGAAGATAAGTTGGATGGTACCAAATATCCATTGTGGGCTTATATGATGCATCATGTATTGGTTGCAAAAGCACTATGGAATATTGTGCAAGATGTTGAAAGACGTCCTGTTACACTTGTGAATACAAGTACTATAAATATAGGTACTAAAGTTGATGTAGATGAAGTCAAAAATGGTGATATTCTACAAATTCCTATTTGTATTGCATGTTCTACAACACCTACTACAGAGCAAATTCTTTGGGATAGCAAAGATGCTCAGGCACATGCATTGATAGCCTTGTCTCTCAAACGTGCCAAGCTAGGAATAAGGCTCGTGTTGCTTACCTTCGAAAACAATTGGAGAGTGAGCACATGAATGAAGGTGATTCTATGGACAATTTTTTGAAAAAGATCAAGGATTTAAAGGAATAATTGATTTCTATTGATGAAGTCATTCTTGATAGTTCACTTGTATAGACTGTTCTGAATGGTCTTCCTAATTTATATCAGAGTTTTGCTTCTACTCTTCAGTTGATGATGAAAGGCAATCCAAATGCCTTAAGGTTTGAAGAGTTAGTTTCTGTTCTGTTGTAGGAAGATCAGTCCAGTCAAAACAGGTCTATTATGTGTGTTGCAGATCAAGCTTTCCCGGCTAGTCAGAATGGCAAAGGAAAATGGAGCTCTTTTACTAGTAAGCAAAAATCTTCCAATTCTACACATTCGAAGAAGGAAGACAAAGATGAGAATAAATCAGAAAAATGGAAATTCTTTTGCAACTATTGTAAAGCAAAGGATCGTGTCATTAAGAGTTGTCCAAGACTAGTTGCCAAAGAGGCAAAGAAGAAAGAGGTTCGAATGGTTGTTGTAGAGGCCTCTACACCGAAAATAGAATTTGCTAATCTTGTGTAGGATGAAGAATGGGCATTTACTACTGTTTGCAGTTTTGACCCATCTTCTCATGAGCGGTGCATGTCTGCATTAGACTCAGATGTTTGGTACTTTGATAGTGGGGTGACCAAACATATTACCTTGCAGCATAGTTTTTTCTCTTCACTCGAGTCTATCCCTATAGGGAATACTATCATATGTGCCAACAAATCCTCTTATCTTGTCATGGAAGTTGGTAAGATCATTCAGACTACTGCTCATGGTAGTTCTTTCACTTTGTCGGATGCTTTATTTGTACCAGAGATCAAGAAAAATCTGTTATCAGTTTCTACGTTAGCCAAGATTGGTTTGGTTGTGAAATTTGTTGATGACAGATGTACAGTTTATGATCTGTCAAATGGTGACATGGTTATTGCTTCTGGCATTTTATGTCATGGGCTATACAAGCTCATAGACAATGAAAGATCTGTGAATGATTTGACATGTGCAATACATGATTCTCAGGCTACATTAAATGCAAAGCTTTGGCATGCACACTTTGGTCATCTGAATTTTGCTAGTTTGCTAGGCCTACAGAAATGTGATATGGTGTCCTCTGTGCCCAAACTTTGAGGCACCCAAAAAATATGTCTGTGAAGGCTTTATTTTGGTCAAAATGGAGCATTCCTCCTTTCTAGAAGATG
This sequence comes from Ceratopteris richardii, assembly GCA_020310875.1. Taxonomy (NCBI): domain Eukaryota; kingdom Viridiplantae; phylum Streptophyta; class Polypodiopsida; order Polypodiales; family Pteridaceae; genus Ceratopteris; species Ceratopteris richardii. The sequence continues at coordinate 18,916,498 of CM035443.1, read as the reverse complement.
GTTCAATTCGGGCTATGTAGAAATTGTAGCTTGTACAGTGTTGTTTGTGGTCCTACGTAGACACCTTCTTTTGGAAACAATCTTTACTTCATGACTTTCATTGATGATTTTTCTAGGCATGCATGGGTATATCCTCTCAAAGCAAGGTCTGAGGTGTTTTTGTGCTTCAAACAGTTTTTGGTTTTGGCTGAAAATCTGTCAGCATGTAAAATGGGCATCCTCCATTCTGATTGAGGGGGGGAATATATGTCTTATCAATTTAATGCATTTCTGGTTGAATGTGGGATAAAACATCAATGTATAGTGTTGTATACACCTCAAGAGAATGGAGTTGTTGAACACAAGAATAGGACACTCATAGAGATGGCGAGGTGTATGGTCAAGAGCCAAGCTTTACCACATAGCTTCTGCCTTCTGGCTGTCATGTGTGTAGCATATGTACTTAACAGGTGTCCCACTAAAGCATAGTAGTCTCTCACTCCATATGAGGCTTGGCATGGTCGCAAGCCATCTTTTGCTCATCTGCATGTTTTTGGTCCAATAGACTCAAACTTGATATGATTTAGAGGCATGAACTTAAGTTCAAGCCTCTTAACTCGTTTGGATGGAAGAGATAAGATCCTCAAACTTAAATTTGAGTGTCTTTTGATCAAAGGTCGACATACAATTGAATTAAAACTACTACCCTTTTCACTAGAGAAGCTAAGAGGCTCAAACTTAAGTTCTACTATAAATTTTAACATATCTTACTCAAAGCTGAATAGAGGCTCAAACTTAAGTTTGACTTCAAATTGAACAGAGACTCAGACTCCAAGTTCAATAGAGGCTCAAACTAAATATTGACCCTCTTTGGCTTCCATTTGAATGGAAGCTCGAATTTAAGTTCAAGCCTCTCTAACTCTCAAACTTAAGTGTGGGCTTGACAAATTTGAAGTTGAACAGAGGCTCAAACTTAAGTTAGAGCTTCTTTCTCTAGAATTAACTTTATTCCTCTTTGACTCAGCTTCAAACTTAAGTTCAAGCATCTCTGACTATGGGTTGAATAGAGGCTCCAACTTAAGTTGAAAACTATCTAACTCCAAGTTGAATAGAATCTCAAACTTAAGTTCGAACCTCTGTCATCACTATGCTAAGAAACAAGAACTCACATCTTAGCCTTTTATAAAACTTGAACTTAAGTTTGAACCTACATTCAATTTGGAGTCAAAGAGAATTGAACTTAACTTTGAGCATCTTGAACTCAAAAGATTGAAAACTAACAGTTCGGAGCCTAAATTTGAGCCTGCACCTTAAGTTCAAGCATATTTGACTCCAAGTTGAACAAAGACTCATACCTAAGTCTAAAATTTGGTAACTCCAAGTTGAATAAAGCCTCAAATCTAAATTCAAATCTCTCCAACTCCAAGTTGAATAGAGGCTCAAACTTAAGTTTGAGGCTATGTAGCTTAAGTTGAACAGAAGTTCCACCTAAGGTTCAAGTCTATCTTAATCAATTTTTTCCCTTTGAATCAAATTTTAAAAGAGGTTCAATTCAAATCCATCAAAAAATAGGTCAAAACAACGGGCTAAGAATATGCTCATTGAACTTTCTTTGAATAAAAACTCTCCGCTAGGAAAAAGTTAAAATAACCAAATGGGAACAGATTTAACTTTGAATCAAGGATTTCAATTCGCAAAGCAAAGGTGGGCGCCCATAGACAAATGTGTGGAGTATTAGATCACAAAGATGGTTCAATTCAAACACTTTGCATGCGTAAATGGGAGCTCCTCAATGTAGCCCTGGCAGTAATATTGCATAGGTGCTCGAATTTCTAGTTACCTAAGTCTAAAATTTGTTAACTCCAAAGTTGAATAAATAATCAAACTTAAACTCAAGTTTCTCTAACTCCAAGTTGAATAGAGGCTGAAACTTACGCTTGAAGCCCTATAACTTTAAGTTGAACAAGAGTTTGACCTAAATTTCAAGTCTATCTTATGCAAATTTTTGCTTCTCTAAGTCCAATTTCAAAAGAGGTTCAATTCAAATCTGTCAAAAAACAGGCCAAAACAATGGGCTAAGAATATGCTCATCGAAATTTCTCTGTAAAAATTATCCGCTCGCAAAAAGTGAAAATAATCAAATGGGAACGGATGTAACTCTGAATCGAGAACTTCATTTTGCAAACCGAAGGTGGCTTCCCATAGAAGAATGTGTGGAGTATTAGATCACAAAGATGGTTCACTACAAGCATCTTCCATGTGCAAATTGGAACTCCTTAAAGTAGCCTGAGCAGTAATATTTGCATAGGTGCTAGAATTTCTAGCTAGCTTTTGCATAAGCGGTGGCTTCCAAAGAGGATTGTCGATGGGCTAAAAAATCTTGTGAAGTTGAGGGACCTTTGTTGAGGTTCATGTACATGCACACTCTATAGATATGAGCTTGAATTCAATCCAACAAAGGTGCACAAAGTTGGTATTGGCTCACTTCTAGAGCTTGTCTAACTCTCAAACATAAGTTTTTGCTTGTAAAATTCAAAAGTAAATGCAAACGCAAACTTAGTTTCTATCCTCTTTGATTCAAATTTGAATAAATACTAGATCTTAAGTTCAAGCCTCTCTAAATCTGAATTGAATAGAAGCTAAAACTTAAGTTAAAGCCTCTCTCACTCTAAGTTGAATAGACATTGGAACTTGAGTTCAAGCCTCTCTAAATCTGAATTGAATAGCGGCTCAAAATTAAGTTAAAGCTTCTTTGGCTCCAAGAGGAACAGAGGCTCAAACTTAGAGTTGAATAGAGGTTCCACTTTAAGTTTGAGTCTCTTTGACTCCAAGTTGAATAGAGGCTCAAACTTAAGTCCAAGCTTGTCTAAGACTCAAACTTAGGTTTGATCTTTATGAACTCCCAAACTTAAGTTTAAGCAAGTTTAACTCCAAGCTGCATGGAGGCTCAAGCTTAATTTTGAAACTCAAGTTCGACACTCTATGGCTCGACACAGAATAAAGACTCAAAGTTAATTTTCAACTTCTATGATCCCATAATGATTAGAGATCCAAACTTAAAGCTCGAAGTGAATAGAGGCCCTCTCTTAAATTCGAAACCATGAAACTTAAGTTTAGGCTTCTCAAATTTGAAGTTGGATAGTGGCTCAAACTTGAGTTAGAGATTCTTTATTTCCATCTTGAATAGAGGCTCAAACTTAAGTTTGAGCCTCTCTAACTTCAAGTTGAATAGAAGCTCAAACTTAAGTTCAAGCCTCTTTGACTACAAATTGAATAAAGGCTCAAACTTAGGTTCAAGCATCTTTTGTTCATCTCTCAAACTTTATGTAGATTTGAGTGAAAAATGCTATTTTTTGCTGGAGAAGATGAGAGGCTTGAATTTAAGTTCCCTCCTCATATCATGTGACCCAACAAACTCAAACTAGACTTGAAGTTAAATTTGAGTGTCTCTTGGTCAAATCTCATGGTAGATTGGAATTTGAACTCACGATAGATTAGAGTTTGAGATACTTCTTCTTTGGATTTTTAAAGTAGATTTGAATTAAAAATACTACTCTTTTCACTGTAAAAGCTAAGAGGGTTGAGTTAATAGATTCAAACTTGATATGATTAAGAGGCTCATATCATGTGATCCAACAAACTCAAACTTGATATGATTTAGAGGCTCAAACTTAATTTTGAGACTCTTAGCTCTTTTGGATGCAAGAGCTAAGAGGCACGAACTTAAGTTTGAGCATCTTTTGTTCAAATTTCAAAGTAGATTTGAGTTAAAAATGCTACTCTTTTTGTTGGAGAAGTAGAGAGGCTAGAACTTAAGTTCGATCTTCATATCATGTGACCGAACAAACTCAAACTTGATATGATTCATAGGCTTGAACTTAAGTTCGAGCTTCTTAACTCTTTTGGATGGAGGAGATAAGATCCTCAAACTTAAGTTTGCACATCTTTTGATCAAAAATCAATGTAGATTTGAGTAAAAATACTACTTTTTTCATTGGAGACACTCAGAGGCTTAAACTCAAGTTCTACTATAGATTTGAACTTGTCTTACTCAAAGTTGAATAGAGACTCAGACTTAAGTTCCACTCCAAACTAAATACAGGCTCAAACTCCAAGTTAAATAGAGACTTAAACTAAAATTTGACCCTCTCTGGCAATTTGAAGTTGAATGAAGTCTCAAACTTAAGTTATAGTTTCTTTGTCTAGACTTAAGTTTATTCCTCCCTAACTCAAATTTTTGCCTCTCTGAGTCCAATTTTAAAAGAGGTTCAATTCAAATCCATAAAAAAAAACATCAAATCAAAAGGCTAAGAATATGTTCATTGAACTTCCTCTAAAAAAAATAAAATGTGTGGAGTATTAGTTTGCGAAGATGGTTTACTTTAAATACTTCCCATGCAGAAATTGGACCTCCTCAAAGTAGCCCCAATGGTTATATTTGCATAGTTGCTAGATTTTCTAGAGGATTGCCGATGAACTAAAAACTCTTGTCAACTTGAAGGAGCTTTTTCGAGGTTCATGTATGTGCACACACTCTACTTTTACAAGCTCGAATGCAAGATGAAGAAGGTGCACAAAGTTAGTAGTGGGTAAAATTTAACTTAGCTAGTATGTGCAAGCCGACCACATGCATGCAACCCTTTACCCGCTCGATACCTAAGAGTCTAAGGTCTTATGTCTTGGTGTTTTCTTTGTTACCTCGTTGTCCACATGCTTTATATATTCTATATATATATATATATATATATATATATATATATATAATGCTACT
>CM035443.1:18654252-18884248 GCA_020310875.1 Ceratopteris richardii | reverse complement strand
CTAGCTTGGTACAATGTGTTAAGTGTATCCAAGCATCCTTAGCTATCTGCAAGAGCGAATGTGAGGAATAATGGCATGTTTGATAGACAAAGCATCAATGCATGTGTCTGGGCATCTCACCTATCCTAGCGAATATGCTCTGTAGTAGGTGTAGTAGAAACCGCAGCAGGAACAGGAATATGCAGAATATCATCATCTATGATACCTTTTGCATCAGCTTCAGTACCTGCAGTTGTAAGAGTTGCAGGTTTGATAGGACATTTTTTCGACACCCTGTACAATGTTCCACAGTCCTTTTGCAACCAACACATGTCGCATCATATAAGCCCATAATAGGTAGTTGGTACCATCCAACTTATCCTCAACAACCAAATACGAAATACATCACTGTTTTCAGCCATGGTCAGTGACTAGAATACCTTGATGGAGAAAGTTGACTGTATCTCAAAAAGTTGAACAAAACTACCAGACAAATTCCGCTAGACCTGTAGCAAACTTCAAGACGCTTATACTGGCAAACAAAAACTGGTATACCTTTTTCATAAAAAGATGAAATAGCCTGCACAAGCATGGTGATAGTGCGTTCGGAGGTCGAAACGAGCTTAGATGGTGATGTCAGCACCACAGAGCAAAGCAGTTTTGATCTTGAAAACACATGAGTATGCTCACCCAAATTTCATGCGATTCTGAGACTGCAAATGCAGGAGTGTCGACGACGCCCTAGATGAAGTGACGACCTGCTCTGATACCAATTGTTGGAGTTAGACGTCTACAGAAGCACACAAACAGCACAAGGAAGAAGAAGAAGCTTGGAGCACAACACACAATACTAAATGTATTACTAGAGAATGTACAAAGATAAGTAGCCCATTAGGGCAATAGGCAAATATACAAGCCGGGGAAAAAAACCTCCTTAAGAGGGAAAAAAGTGCCCGGCGGTCCTAGTGTGTTCACACACATCACTACCTAAATATATTAACAGACATAAAATGCAAGAGGCAATAATCATGTCACCATTTGATAGATCATGGACTCCACATCTATCATCAACAAATTTCACAACCAAGGCAATCTTGGCTAATGTAGAAATTGATAACAGATTTTTCTTGACCCCTTGCACAAATAAAGCATCCAAAAAGTGAACGAACTACCATCAACAATAGTCAGAATCATCTTACCAAATCCCATGATAGGATAAGAAGAGTTTTCGGTGCATGTGAGAGTATTCCCTATAGGGGTAGGCATAAGTGAAGCGCGAACAACCTATGCTACAAGGTAATATGTTTGGTTGCCCAAATATCAAAATACCAAACATCTAAGTGTATTATAGACATACAGTGCTCATGCAAACAATAGTAAATACCCATCGTTCATTCTGCATAATATTTGCAGACTCTATTTTTGGTGTGGAGGCCTGTGCAACAACCATTCCAACCTCCTTTTTCTTTGCCTCTTTTGCAGCCAATTTTGGATATTTCTTTATGATATGATCATTTCCTTTAGAGTACTTACAAAGAATTTTTGCTTTTTTTATTTCTTCTCATCTTTGTCTTCCTTCTTCGAATGTGTAGAAATAAGGATAAAGTGAGCCAACTTTGCTTCATTTTGCAATAACCATATTGCCCTTTGATATATGAAAGGACTGAGCATAGAAGACCACCTTGTAACCAAGGTCATCAAGTTGACCAACTGACATCAAACTGTGTGATAACTAAGGTACATGGCGTACATTATGCACAACCACATCTCCGATCCCACACAACGTCACACTAGTAAAAGTCACCAAGTCTCATGGTACCAAGAGACCTTGCTACATAATTAGAGAACCATTCTCTATGTGGTTTCACATGGAAAGAAGCACCAGAATCTAGCAGCCATGTGTGGGAAAGAGAATCAGCCATAAGAGCCTCAATTGGCATAGTACTATCAAGTTTTCAACACATCAGCATCATAAGAAATAGAATTAATTTCTTCAATCTTCATAGTCCAAATAGATGCAGGTAAATGTTTAACATGCCCATCAACATTTTTTCCTTTACCTTTAACATTCTTTAATGCATAACAATCTTTCTTCATGTGTCCTTTCTTATGACAATAATGGCATTCAACATCCCTCTTCCCTGATTTACTTCTACTCTTATTCCGTTGACCATTCTTTTCCTCGTTCTCGCTCTTGCCATGTTGTTGATTCTTTCGTTGGTAAGAATCATGAACACTATATGCATCTCCACAATGAGTGTCAACCATAGATTATCTATGAATCTCCTCACTCAAGAATGCTCCACATATGTCATCATAGACAAGTTTACCACCAGGTGCACTATTGCTAATAGCTGGGCGAAACATATCCCATGATGATGGCAAGGTGCATAACAACAATACTACTTTCATTTCATTATCCATATACATTTTTTGAGCTTGTAACTGGGAGAATACAGCATCAAACTCATTTAGATTAGTGGCAAAACTATCTGTGTCCTTCATGAAAAGGTCATATAATTTAAACCAAATACACTTTATTTGATGTTGTCTCTTTCTCATATGTATTGCATAACCTCTTCCAAAGCTCATATGCACTTGTAGAGTCTAATACTGTAAAGTAAGCATTATCTGCCAGGTGCACGCGAATGGTAGACCATGCCATTTCATCTGTCTCATCCCAATAATCTTCATCCATGTTAGTAGGGTTCTTTGAGAAATCCCATTTACTCGCTTCCATTGCCTCCTTTGAATCAGCACATCTTTAATATGATTCTTCCATAGAGCAAATTTTGTGCCATCAATTTTCGGATCTCAAAATGGTCTTTGCCTTGCAAGTTATAGCCCCTCCTTGGATGGCACTAAACCCTGACCCACCAGATGTGCTTGAGACCTCTGATGCCATGATGGTATAGAACCAAATAGAATGATAATGGAGTTAGAAGAATCCAAACACCAATGAATAAGTATATCGAGGAGTAAATTGACCACTGTATAGTTGACAAACCTAAAATCTGGAAAGATTTTGCCACAATATCCTCTACAAAATGAGTGTATGACATGTGTCAAAATGTCATAAAACTGCAAGTACTGACTGTTTATCTGCATAGTGAATCACTGACTCCATTGCATATAATCAATTACCCAATAGAAGCCAACTAGACTTATTGAGCACCTATGAACAACTATCATACATCTCCTATGGCACGGTTGGGTAAATCTTCCACCTGTATCATCAAAGATATCCTGACATCTGGCTCCCACTTAAGAAAACCTCACCACAACCCTCTTTATCAAACATAAAAGGCTTTAAGCAAAAACTGTAACCGTTATATGAATGACCACATGGACATACATAAGCGATATCCACAAAAGTGTACATGGTGTGTATGTGATCAATATATGAACTAAAATGACACTAAAAGGTTAAATGCAAAACCCAAAAACTAGCCAACAACAGTGGAAGTCTATCAACTCTGATGTTTTATGCTAAAAAATACCTACACAAATTTTCAGCGGTAGCTCCTACCAAAACTGAAACCTTTTGAGAAACCTGTAGTTTTATGAGTGTGGCTGAAATACAGCCCCAAAGGTTGATATTTATTTTTGGAGAAGTAAAAATAATACTCTTCTTGATTTTCTTGAACCTATGCGAAGAAAATTATGTGCAAATGTACTCCAAAATGGCTCCAAAAGACACCCCAAAAACGCTTCAAAAATAGGCTTTGAAAGCAAAGAGGACCAAAACATATTCAAGGTAATGTTAACCTTAGTCTTTTCCCTTCTTCAGACACCACAAGAGTATAACTTAGTGGCAAAGAGATTGCCACGGTTAAGCAAGCTCTCTGTGGAACAATACTAGGAAGGGTGACCTCCCGAGAAGTACTGGGAACCTCTATCTTAATTGATCATTGGGGTCCTCCCTCGTGTGCAGCCAATGGCACCAATGGTGACTTTGGTGACTCGGATGACAAGGTCCAGGCCTTGGTCTTCGCCTTACTTGTAAGCCTTGGAGAAAGCGAGGGGGGGTGCTTGCTTTGATCGCACAAAAGAAACAAAGCTTTTGCATCGAACTGCTCTGATGCTAGTGAAGTATTTTGATGGCAATGTACCACAATGCACTCTGCTTCTCGAGAGCTCCACGATGATATCCTCGGAGTAGAAAATTGAGCTCCTAGGGACACAGTACTCCACATAGAGGCGGTAGAATATGTTGAAAAACACAATACATAGGGATCACGAAGACAACTTCTTAGGTCTTACAAATGCAATTCAACTTATAGTCTGTGGCTGACCAAGCCACTATATGTTTTATTACAGAGCATATACAAAGAAGTGTTTGATGGCCATTTGACCTTCCACATGGACACTAATGGTAACATCAATGGATATGATGAATCCATCACCCATGATGCTTAGTTGTTCTAATACCAATATGGAGAGGTAATGAAATAAATGTAGAGATGAGTGGTGTTTGGAACAAAGCTGCTCTACAACAACCAATGTATCTCTCATGACTAAGAAGCAGATGTATTTATACATGATTTTGAATTTTCACTTGTGAGTCATGCGCCTAAAAGTGGTCCTAGATTTTAAGGATGGTATAAGTTTGATTCCATCTGTCACGGAGAAGGCTCCCGATCATCATGAGATTCTTCGTCTACTTTAATATTTTACAAATAACCAATCTAAATACAAGACATTTCACTAGCATATGTTCTCATGACCATTGCCACATGGGATGAATATATGAGAGTAGTCTACCTATAGAGTCTATCAATAAAGTTTCAAGCTTTTAGGCTTGCCATTTGCTCCAACAAATTACGCACTTAACTATCCTTTGAAGCTTTTAAAGTAACATTTTCATTAGCTACCCTCCACCTAGTCGTTTCTATCGAAAATTCATCTCTTCATATTCGTTGATAGCACCAATGACGAACTTGCTTTGAGGCAAAAGTCTATTTGCATGGAAGCAAGAGCAACAAGAGAGTCTTGATACTCTAAAACAAGTGGATCCTCAGAAACCATTTGAGTTAGAAACTGATGCTAGCGAAAACTCCTAAGATGACTGTAACTGCCCCTCATCCTCAGTAAGCCATGCCAAAATAACTGATACCTTCTTGGGATCCATCTAAACCCCATCGGCTAAAATCACATGCCCTAGATACTCTATCCTTGGAAGAAACAACTGTGTCTTCTCCTTATTTACATCCAGTTGATTTTCTTATAAAATATTCAACACAAATCTTAAATGATTTTTCATGCTCATGCACAGTCCCACTATACACTAGCAAATCACACAAAATCAACAACACATTTTCCTATGAAAGGTCATAAGATATCATTCATTAACATCATAAATGTAGCTGCAGCATTCATCAAACCAAAGGGCATAACCAAATACTCATAATGACCAAACGGGTCCTGAAAGCTGTCTTATGTACTTTGATTTGTTACTCTAATGTGATGATAGACACTCTTTAAATCTATCTTACTAAACACAATGGCTCCACCTAGAGCATCCAAAAGATCATCAATTTGGGGCATGGGATATCTATATCTAATAGTGATCTTATTGAGTGCTCGATAATCGACACACATCCTCTAAGATCCATCCTTCTTCTTCGCAAGAAGAACTAGTGCGGCAAAGGGTGAATAGCTGGGTCTAATCAGCCTTTTTTGAAGATACCCGTCCACAAACCTTGCGGACTTCATTTTCCTCCTGCAAACTCATTCAAAATGGTGGCCAAGCGATCGGACTCGCTCCTGGTACCCATTCGGTTCTATGCTCTATATTCCTGCAAGGAGGCAAACCCAATGGTAATTCCTTTAAAAACAACTCTTGGAATTCTGCTTTCACTTTGGCTGAAAGTGCTAGGGCATTCCAACTTGAGTCTCCATGACTGCATGAATCCATCTCAACATCTGACAATACATGAAATAAAGAAAATAGATATACTTACAATCAATTTTGAGCAACTAGGTAGCAGTCCCCAATCACGTCTCTTGGAGATCTTGTTCTCCACGGATCAGTAATCTCCTTCCCTCATGCTCAAATTGATATACATGCAAAGCAAAATCAATGACTGGTTTCTTCCTCACATGCCACTTCTTACTAAGAACTATGTGGAATCAAGCTAATCTCACTATCTCAAAGTCCAATGTGTCCTCATAGGACTGGATTTGAATAGGAGAACAACTACTCGTATATCCCAAGTTTCAATTCTCTTTTCATCGGTTAGCTCCATAGTATAAGTATAATCTAGCTGTACCGTGTCTAAGCGTAATTTCTTGACTAATCGGGAACTAATAACATTATGAGTCGAACCTGTGTCAAAGAGTACCTTGACAGGCTTCCTGCCATGACTCCTCTCATGATAATAAGCTCAGTATCTAGGAATTGATATCCTTGTTGTGCCACTGTTGAGAGCACAACATCTAGCATAGTCGGAACCTTTTTAGTCACCGTCATGGCCACTATAGGAGATGATAGTGGAGATGGGAATCCCAAAACTCATCCTCACTCCCACCCCCTACCTGAGTCGGATTTATGACTATGGTGGCTGCTATCGTTTTCTTTTTAGAACAATCCTTATACAAGTGCTGCACTAAGCAACCATAGCACAAACCCTCTTTCATTGCCTTCTCTTTCTGTTGAGGGTTAAGAATAGATCGGTTATATGCCCCCTCAGCCAGAGTAGACACTTTTCTCTTTCCTCCGAAGACTCTCTTGATCATGTGCACCTGCTTAGCCTCCCTAGAAGGCTGTGCACTGAGCGAACCAGGAGTCGAAGTATGGAAAGGTTGCCTAACCCTAGTTGTTGACCTAAGTACCAACTTAGGGACTTATGGAGAAAGAGACTATACCTCAATCCCCCTCAAGTGCATACAGTGGGGATTTACGCTTGAATTATCAATCCGATGAGTATACAAACCTAGCCGAGTGTATGAGGACATGCAATCAAACGATGATCAATGCAAATGAACTACTCAAAGAGTGCAAACAAGGTAAAGACTAATCCAAACAAGCTTCAACTGTCGTTCATGGTGTCATGATACTTGGTGCAGCAGCCGTCAATAATTTGGACCTTCCTCTCAGTTCCAAACTCCAAATATAGCAAATAGCATATGCGTTTTGAAGCTCTCAAAAAGACGCATCCAATGAAGGTAGTTTCACTCAATTTTGACACTCCTACTTCAAGTTATGAGCAAATACTGAGTCACGGGAAAATCTTTCTACACTTCAACACTTCCTACACTTCGCACACATCTTAACAACAGCAAACAAACACTTTCATGGATAGACAACACTTCCTAACACTCTTTCCAAGCAATACACATGCATAAGCTCACAGAGAAGAAGATACAGAGTGAAGAAGACACAAATTCGAATTTCTGTGCTCGTCCTTTCTCACAATGGCAAAAAGTCTTTACAAAGAGTCACAAATTGCCTTATATACTTGTGCCCTAAAAATGGTCCTTCAACAAGAGACCGGCACTTTATTCACTAAAAGACTAATTTCCTTACTATTTTACATGGGTAAATTTCTAATCTTCTGAGTGGATGCATCTAGAGGACTCCTCTAGTGCATTTACAATGGAAAATATATACAAGAATGGTTATAATGCAAAAATTGGGTGTCCAAATCGGAAAAATTTTGGGGCCCGTCTTTTTCTCTGCCTTGTGCTCTCTTTAGCTCTGCAACACTCTCCCCCTCTTCGTCTCTGTCGTCCCTTGACAGGCTTTACTTCTTGTCTTCAGTTTGTTGTCTGCACGCAACCCTTGCTCAGTTTTACCTGTTTATAAAACATGTGTTCAGTTTTGACGGCCTCTTCTTAATTCTTGTTTTACATTCTCTGGGCCTGATACATTTGTCTTTGCTTGATAAGTCGGTTGCCACGCACGCCACCAGTGGAAGGTATGAAGCTGTGGTGCTACAATCTTTGATCTGGACCTGCCAAAGATCAAGAGGTTGTAACACCCTTTTGGGCTGCGACCTTTCCTTGGTGTGTGCGCCCCTGTGGGGCTCTGTGCAAAGATGGCTGTTGCGCCCTGCGGGGCTTCTTGCAGAGATATGTCTTCAAGTATTCCTTTTTAGTGAAGCTTCTTTCGTTGTCTTCTTCTTTTCTTTCTTTTACTTGATTTTCCTTCAACACTGCCCCCCTCCTGGACTCTGTCATCCCCGACAGGCTTTGACGAGCGATGGGCATAAGTTCTATATACTTTCTGCTTTGTGTCATTAAGCAAATTGGCTTCACGTATCAATAATTGTTTCCATTGTTCTGCCTTTACACCGTCATTGGGTGGCTGTCTGTGATCTGCAAAGAAGCTAAGTTCGTATGCCACTAATCTGGCATTCAAATTAGAGGACATCTTCAAAAAGACTTCTGAATCAATTTCAAAAAATCCTGTAAAGAACGCTTTTTCAAAAGTTTGCATATATACACTTGGCAAGAACATCAATCTGGAATAATAAGCCATTATAGTTGGTTGGCTAGGCATAACAGATAGGTCAAAAATGAGAATCTCTGTGCCTTGATTAATACCAATGAATTAAAAAATGTGTAGGATGCATGCTTGAAGACCTTTAATACTGTAAGCATCATGCTGAGTATTTTATTTGTGTCATTTTGACAGTTAAGTCGGGTACTGTCGCATAATTTTGCAGCCAGAATTCAATGGTTTTGACCATATAATCCCGTTGGCAAGTAATTATGTGGCGGGCTTGGAAGCAGCGGGTAATTTAGCCACTGTTTATTTATAGTGCCATTTCTTTGCAAGTCCAAAAATTCTCTAGTATCCCTTCTGCGTGGTATAGGACAAAATGAAGGGTTTACCTGTAAGAAATATGGTGCTGCTTGCCAATGCACTCTTAGTGTGGGATGTTTCTCCAAAAGCTTCCTTCTCCAAACAGTTGTGCAGCTTCAAATTCTTCTTGACTGTATGCGAATGTGGCATGTTTAAAATTTAGCTGCTCATCTGGACTTTTCTTTGTAATCTTCTTTATATATTGTCTTGTTTTCTCTTTCAATAATCCGTACGGAATGTTGAAAGGCTTCATGATCTTCTCCAAGTCTTTACCTTTGATTTTGGCTTCCTTCATTACTTTGGTTACTTCATTTTCAAAATTTTCCGTCAATCGGGACACCACTAGTGCCGTTCCTTCTGACTTATTTCTGCAGTGTATGGCATCGGATGATCATCATGTATATCTGCCATCTGCTCATGTATTGGAGAATTATAGATCGGGGGAGATAGAGAGGATGTACCTCTACCTCGTTAGTAGGATTTTCCTGAGCTGGCACTACTGGTATCCCGATCGTTGCGTTCTGGTTGATTTGAATTTCTAATTGCTCTATCCGTTCATTTTTGTCTCTGCTTTCCTGTAGGGATGCTCTGAGTGCTTCTTTTGCTGCAAGCAATTCATTACCAATTTCAGCGACATTGTCCATGTTTTCACTGTAGCTTGCTGCAAGTTTCCCATGTGCCATATTCAACTACTTTTTTAGTTCATTTATTTCTTGACTGTACTTCCGTTCCGATTCTTCTCTCACTTCGCGCTCTTGTCTTAGCAATTCTGCGTGTTGTGCTACCTGATCTCTTAATTCTTTTTCTTTAGTTTCGGATAATTCCTGTTGCTCAATAGGTTGATCATATAATAATGATTTCATCAATTCTTTATTCCTGCTTCGTAAAGTGTCATTCTCTTCCATGTATAACTTTAGCTGTGTCTCAAGTAGAGTGCTTCTAGCTTTAACTCTTTCTTTGTCAGCCTCGCTTGCATCATGTAATCTTTGTAATCCACGAGCTTTGCTTGGAGTTTGGTGGTGCTGAGTTACTAATGTATCACATTTCGTTTTCACTTCAAGTAACTCCATTCTTTTTGCTGATATCTCTTTTTGAGCCTGAATTAATTGCGATGACAATTCTCGCTCATTATTTGGAATTGACTTTTTTCTCTCATGGCCTTATCATAATCTGCATCTATGTCCATCATCTATTGTTGTGTATCCATAGCTGTTTGAATCATTTGCTTGACTACAGGTTTCAACTGAGTGACATCCACATTAAGCCATGTTGTTCGTATACTAGGTTCCTTGCCTGTTGTGACATCTTTGCCCTTTGCCACATGTAACATAGTGTCATGGGCTGCCTAATCTGAAGCTCGATCCTTGGCTCAGCCACCATGTGTTCATTGTTTCCTTGAGGTGTATCATCTGGTACCTCAATCACAATCTGCTCTTTGTTTTGTAAAAGCTCCGAATCCATGTTCACTGGAGTTTGTATTTCCTCTTTGATAGGTGGTTTTGCATATGTAACAGTGGTTGGAGCTTCTTTATTGCTGATTTTGTAGTATCATTCAATTGAATGACATGTTCAGGTTCATTAGAAATCTTCTACGTTCTTTTCCTTTTCTTCGTGGTTGTCCGGCGTCACTTCGATTTGATTGGTCTCTGTCCATTCTTCTTCATGAGTTTCTGTCCCTATGTCAGTGTCTAGGGTGTCTTTTTCATTACTGGATTCTCTATTGGAACTAGAATCATCTATACCCAGTTCTTTGTATTGCCAAGTTATTTTGGGGTCTTTTCTTGATTCATTTGTTGTTTCTCTTGACTTGCTTGTCTATAATGATGATGACCTTGAACATTCAGATTTACTTGCCCTTGCATGTACTAATGTGTCTCTTCTAGGGCGGCAGAGAGATCTCTCTTGGTAATAGGCATTTGGACCATAGTAATCTTTGGAAGAATGTGTGTCCTTTGATTGGGGTGTAGCTTGGGCTTCTTCCTCTCTTAGACGCTTTGTACCCCTCATGGGTTTCTGTGAACTAGTTCCTTCTTCTTCAATAACAACAGCTGCTTTCTTTTTCTTGGGGACCGTAGCGGATTTTGCATATTTGGCTAGCCCTTCTGAGGTTGGCATCTCACGTAAGCAGTTTTTTCATGTCAAGAGCTTCATATAAGTAATGTCAAAGCTGAACTCCCATTGAGAAACTTCTTCTGACTCCACTTCTTCTGGGCTTCAAATAATCTTTCTTGGGAATAGCCTGTCATATTTACTTGATTCCCAACTTGTCTCATTGCATGCGAGAGTAGTTGTATGACAATCTTTTGTGGTGCAGTATATCTGTGCATACTTGGGAAACAAAAATGTTTGGTGCACCAGGCGAACAGCCTCTTCAATATTAGTCCTGTTGATATCCAAAAATGACCTCTTTTTAGGATCATGACATTCCTCTTTGACATTAGTGATTCCGTCTTGATTCCATTCGAAGGCTCTGTTGATTAGTTCATGTGTGAATTGAATAGTTTTCCATGTTCCTACTTTATCCAATACTCGTGCTTCTGGAACTGATATCTTTGTTGCTGCAGGCTACAGTGTATTCATTACTTGTGTACACCTTTGAAAATCTGGTAGATAAATTGGCAATTTGAGAAATGCCTCTAGGCTTGCCTATGTCCACACATCCTCGATATGCGGTAATCCTTGTATTATAGTTTTGAAGTCTTGTGACATGATAGGGAAATAGTGATCCCTATCCATGATCTTGATAGTGGCCATGAAAATGAGGTTTGACACTGGTTGGTCATCCAGAAAACCAATGGCCTCTTGCTTTTGTTATGGATTCGAGTGGAAGAAGCTGGACCTCTTCCTCATGCGTAGCTTCGGAATTAGTAGATGCCATCTGCACTCAATATAGAGTATGAATTAGTGGTCATATACTATCAGAAATCCTTCTTATTTGTTTGTCACAGGCTTGACTTTGCTCCGAGTGAATGGTGTCATCCCTTTCCCGTGGGTGTGAGAAAGGTAATACCTGGTTTTTTTTCAAAAACTTTTTATAGCTTTTTATGTTTTCATCTGTAAAGAAAAACAGAAAAGTTAGATCATAGCCGAAGTGGTTATTATTTTTGAGTGATTTTCTTAATGTATGTACAAGTGCTCTCCTATTTCCCAAGAGGAAAATCTGCTCGACTATCCTGAAATAGAAGAAAGATGTGCCGAATGCTTGGCCTTGTAATGTGGCCCTATCATGCATACTTTGGGTCCAGATAACTCCAAATGTGTGCAACTTGAAGTAGTTGGATGATGCATGCAGTTTGTTTTGTCTTTCGGCATCCAAATCTGCTTCATTCTGTTGGGACGTATTGTATCCCGAACATTCCTGATGAATGTGGTTGCTTTTCATGTTGTACGTCTGCTCCATCTGCTTTGTGAATCTCGGACTGGTTGTTGTTGCAACTACAGACTTCTTCTCTTCGTCCACGTATACCTCCATACTTTTTCTCAAGAAATCTTTGACTACATGGCACATCAATCTTTGGAAGGTGGCTGGGGCATTTGTTTATACCAAAATAGCATGATTCTAAAGGCGTATACTCCCCATTCAGTTGCAAAAGCCGTTTTGTGTTGGTCCTCAGGAGCAATGGCTTACCTGATTATACCCGTGAAAAACCATCCAAAAAACTATAAACTTCCTTCCTTGCCACTCTTTCCAGAGATGATCGGTAATGGGTAATGGGTAACTGTCCCTTATGGTCGCAACATTTACTTTCTTCAGATTGATGCACACTCTTAACTTCCCATTCTTTTTTGGTACAACCACCAAACGTGGACACCCATTCTGTGTGCTCAATCTCATATATGAATCCAGCATCTAAACAACTTATCTATCTCTTCCTTTATCTTTGCTAAATACACATCATTGTATGTATACGGTCTTTGTTTAGAAGGTTTGGCTTCAGATGTCATGGGAATTCTATGGGCACATATAGATGGATCTACTCCTTTCAAGTCCTTATAGGTCCAAGCAAAGACATCCCGATATTCCCTTATGAGGCGTATTAACTCTTGTTCTTCCTCCGTTGAGATGTCCTGTCCTATGAAAGTACATCGTTCTTCTCCTTCTTCTAACGTTACTACTATCTTCTTGGTTTGTTCTTTATTGTCATAAGCTATTCCCGGCTGTGCCTCTCTTTTAGGCATTTGAATAGAAATTTTTCTCTCTTCTACTTCATATTTTTTGAAGTGTGCGGGCACTTCAAATTGGTCTTTAGGCTTGTTTTCTTCACCTTCTGGCTCTTTATCTAACTCCAGCTCTTTTTCCTGTGTAGGTTCCTGGTTGTTTTCGTTAGCTGTGATTCCTATGTTTTGATTTTCACCCTCTGATTCCATCGGTTCTGGCTCCATCTCAATGCTCTCATAATCCTCCGTCCATTCTTTCTCTATCACTTCTCCTTCTTCAGCTTCCTGAAGGACTACTACATAGAGACTAACGTCATATCCTTCATCATCAATACATTCATTCATAGTTATTACTTCTTCGTTCACACATACATCGAGGGTCGCTAGAATCTCCATCCAACCGTGAGGTTCAAACTCTTCATCCAAAAAGATTTGAGGCATGTAAGCTGGATCTTGCACAGACCTAGCTACTCCTTGCCTTTGCTTCCATCCTGTTCTCCTATCCTTTTCCTTTTTGGCAGTTTGGCATATCCATAGATGAGTGTCCTCGTTCATCCAAGATTGGTCACTAGAACCTATGCTGTGAATTGACTGATCGTCTTCTTCCTTATGAATTTGATTCCATTGTATGGGGGAAACATCTTGATATGTATAAGTGTGGAGATTATTCTCGTGGTGGTTCCTTCATGTTGTAGGTATACAACATCTTTCCGCAATCCTGCACAACCTTTAACTGTCTCATGAAAGGTCTCCCGAGTATCATTTCATAGTTGCTAGCCCTTTCAAATTGACATATTGCTAAGGTGTGTTCAAATTCCACTCCGCATGTGGTGAAAACTACTCGTTCCAATAATCCCAAGGATCTTTCTGTGTGGTCCGTCGGCCATTTGTATCTTCATGCGCATTGGTCTTAAAGCTGGTTTTCCCCCATTTCTCCTAGATTTCTCTAGTAGCAATGCCTACACCAGCTCCGGAATCTAAGATGGCTTTGGTGGTATAACCCCTGTAAGTAATTGGAAGGCAAGTGTTTCCTTCATCTCCCTCACTAAAATCTCCTACCTTATACACTGGGATCTTTACTGTGTTTACTTCATCAGCTATCTCTTTTTCTTCCGTCTTGATTTCCAATTGACTGATTAGTTTCTCCTTCAAATGTGGTTTAACCTTCAACAATTCTTCCAATGTTAGGGTGCAAGGGATTTTTACCTTTCTAAGGTGTTGTATAATATCCGATGTTTGGACTGATGGTTTCGGTTCTTTTTTCCTTATTGAGGGGATGCAATACAATTCTGAATTATGTTCGTACTCTCCTATGTAATTTGGCAAAGCCTTTACTCCGTCATCTCCTTTGTCACTAGGATCCTTTGGTAAAATTTCTTTTGAATTTAATTCAGGTATTGAACCCTCTATTCCGTCTTCCGCTTCTATCTCTTCAAAGGGTGATTCTATTCCTTCCACTTTCTTCCATCTGTCTTCTTGGACTCTAGCCCACAAAACTTTAGGCCATTCCCCTTCTACTTCGGGAACAATAGATCCTTCCCTTTTATCCTCACAATAATTGTCATTCATGTGTCTTACTTACTTCGGGGTTTTTCGTGATCATGAGTGATGACGCACTCTTGGAATTTCTTTCGGAAATTCGGGTATTGGGTTATGGCAACGAGGGTCTTTCTAAGGTCTGTTGAGCAACTTCTATTAATTTTTTGCAGATCTCCAACCTCTCTTTCTCTAGGTCTCCTCTAGGATATTCTCTTTCATGTTGTTCTATGGTAGGTCCTGCTCTTATTCGTGCCTTGTATGCCTGAATCCACATGGCTAATTCTTCAGGCATGGGATCTGCTAAGACTGATCCAACGTCTTCTTTTTTATACTTTTCATTTTGTTTTCTTCTTCACTTTTCTGTTCCTCTTTTGGGTTCTGTTCGTTCTTCTCATTCTCCTTCTTCTGCAGTAACTTCTTTTCTTTCATCCTATCTCTACGATTCTTCCATCTTTGTGTTCTTTTACTTACCAGACTTTTCTCAGGCTCTTCCGAGTCTTCCACTCGTCTGAGGTGTGGGTGTATTCATTCTCTAGGTTACTTTGATTGTGTTTTTTCAGGTTTTTCCGAGGTCTCTCTAGCTCTGGCTCTTGTTATTGCCTTTAATGGTACAGTGTATTCCTTATCACTCCCTGATGATTCGATTACTTCTATCACATTGATTTGCACGTTGGATGTAACCTTGTTAGGGTTCTTGGGGCAATCTCTGAAAAGGTGTTCCTTGCCACAATCACTACATTAGCCTTCCCAGACTCGTTGTGGTGGTGGTGGGTTTGGCAATGTGCATTCTCTGATATAGTGATCACCTCCACATCTATAGCATGGTCCTCTGGGCACAAGCGGTCTGTTCATGGGTCGGGGTGGTATGGTTTATCTAGGGGCTGTGTACATTAGTGACACATAGTCCTACTCATATCCATATGAACTATCTGGTACTTCCATACCATAGGCATATGGTTCGTACAGTTGTCCATATTCTATCATAGAGCTTTCATAATTGGGATATGCTCCTTGACTATGGTCATAAAGTGAGTCATATGGCTCATTACTAGCCAATGGTGTGGCTGGGACTATCACTCTCTCTAGGTTTTCTTCAGGTTGAGCTATCTGACTGGGACAACGTTCTGAGGATGGGGCGGTTGTTGTCCTAGTATTGGTTGTGGTTGGGTATATCCTTGATACGCATATGGTCGTGGCACTGGTGCCTACTGCTGATAAGTAGGGTACCTCCATGCTTCACCTCCTTGCTCTCTCTGTGGGTATCCGTAAGGTATCATATATGGCTGTGCTGGTCTCGCTTGCCTATTGTAAGGGCAATTTTCTGTACTGTGATTGGTATATTTTTGTTCTATATTGCAATATTGTAGAGGTCCTGGGATGGTGGGTCTATTATAAGCATAAGCAGGTGGTGGGACTACTCCCCTAGTGCAGAAGTGAGAAGGATGATCACCTCCGCACTGCATACATCTTCTGAGCATGGCCACTCTTAGAGGGTTATTGGGGTAGTTCCTTTGTCCTTGAACGTTCAGTTTCTTTGCTACCAATTCGGCTATTTCCTCTACATTGTTTTTTAGGGTTTGATGTGCTGCTGGCCGAATCTTCACTTTTCAAGCTACCTTGAGGTATTTTCAGGTTTTCTGCTAGGTTGTCTTCTAGGTCTATACATTCCTTCATGCATTCTTGCAAGGTTTGAACTCTCTTCACATATACCAAAGATCTTAATGATCCGTTCAATAATCCTTCCAAAAATAATGACACCATTTTATTTTGGGTAGGTCTCTCTTCCACTGGGCATCTGTCCACATACTGCTTGAATCTTCTTGCTGCCAATCTTACTGATTCTGTAGGGGCTTGCTTAAAGCTATGGATCAATGATGATGAGTTGTTTTTAATTCCCGACTTAGTGAATTCCTCAATCATTTCTTGATAGACTTGTTCCATGTTTTGAAAATTATTAGGGTCCAATGGCTAGAACCATGCTAGTGCAGTGTCTGACAAAGTAAGACCAAAAGACTCATATTGGATAAAGAAATCTTCTACTTGTTCGGCTCTGATTACTTGTTTGAATTTGGCTATATGATTGTAAGGTTCACCAGAGCCATCGTAGTGATTTCTCATGCATTTGGCAACTTGAATTGGCCTTAATCTTCTTCTTGCTTCGCGTGGTCTAGGCATTACTGGGAAAATTGTTCTTCCTATGGGTATGCCTGGTCCTCTTACTACAGGTGGTTTGACTGGGGCAGGAATTCCATGTCTTGGGTCAACTGGTGGTTGAGGTCGGTAATTAGGATTATTTGTAGGCATTGCAAACTGCACATGTGGTCGGACCGGGATTTGGGTTTGTTGTGTTTGTTGCGTTTGACCCGACTGCTGATATGAGTCATTCTGAGACGTTCCAAGTGGGTTTCGTGAAGTAGTGGCTTGGTCCCTAGGGGGAAACACTAGAATATTCTGGTATTTAAACTCGGCTCTCTCTAACTCTGTTAAGGGCCAATATCTCCTCTGATTCTTGTCCAAATATGTGATGATGGTGGGGAAATCAAGATCTTGTAACTCATAGATGGTGACAGGATTAGGGGCAGCTTCCCATATTGAAGAATGTGCTCTCAGGAGATGCTCCATCCCATTAATCAAGTATACATCCATTAGGGAGTCGTCTTGGGGAATCAAGTCTCCTCTCCAGACTCTAGCAACAGTAGATCTCCCTCTAGGTGTAGTTACTTGCTCTTCATTCCCTCCTCCATTTAAGTTTGAAGCATTGTTTTCTTCACCCTGTTCATTAATGTTTTCCGGGTGCTCCGTGACAACATACTGGATATCTCTTTTGTCCATGTGAAATCCTCCTATATACTTGACTGCTCGCCTAGGCACTATGTAAGCCTCTGAAGCCTTCTTCAGTCTGGCCACTGATTTGTTTAGACCATCCAAATAAATAGGGATCTCATTTAGGTTGGTGTTCACATACTCCAAGGAGGTCCGGTACTCTCCCTCAATGATTGACATCATGCCAATCATGGGTACTGTGTTCTGCATATCCTATGAAGCCATGGGAATTTCTTCCTCTGACTCGTTGGAGGTTTCCGAGTAATGTGACCGGCTACTTGGCTCGATTACACTACCTACAGAAGAGATTACACTTCTTCGGACTTCCTAGGGTTCTTCCGGATCTCACGTTCATCCACTTCACAACTCTGATCAGTCCTTGCTAACCTCTAGCTTCTAGAACTCTTCACTATTGAGTAGAATTCTAGAAAAGTTTAGCTGGGAATTGACTGAAAATGAAATTTTCAAGTATCGATACTTGACCTCAAAGTTACACGATACGCAGTCTTTGATCACAAACGATACACGATACTTGATCAGGGACCACGATACACGATCTCTGGATGCCACGATACACGATACTTCGCGTAGCTGCAATTTTATCCCATAAGTCCTGTACAGGAGCTCAAAGGTGCCTTTTTTATAAATAACATCTTCCTTTGGCTCTCAACAACAAGGAAGGAAGAGAAGGTCTCTCTCCCTCGCTCTTCGTGGGCAGCCAAAAGGCGCTTGCGGGACTTGTCTCCCTCTCTGCCTTCTCTCCTCATGGGTGGCCAAGAGGCACTCTCCGGACTCTGCTCTCCTCCTCTCTTTTGCTACAACGCCAGCATAGGGACAAGAACCCCCCCCCCCCCCCCCCCCCCCGCTCTCTTCCTCCTAGAACGACCACAAAGAAACATGCACGAACCCCCCCTCCCAGCCATTACGCGAGTTCTCTCCAAAAATAACTAAAAACCATGCGCTAATACCAAGTGTGAGGCTCTTCTCAAAAGAAGACATGGGAATGATGTGTGTGCCACTCTCCTCCAATCCATTATATCCTCTTCTATCTAAAATAGCAGTGACCTCGAATGATCTAGCGTCGCCATGTGGCCAGCATGCAACACATCCCCACTAACCATCAAATACCTTAGGATACACCCCCGAGCTTAGGAACTTGGCTAACTAGCCCTCCTCCCACACACACATGGAATGGTCTCTGTAGACCAATGTCTGACAATCACATCCATCTTCCATGACTTATCTATAGAGATCTTTCCCCATCATATCCGCATAACTTTCCTTAATGCATTGGGACCATGCCCCATAGTAGCTGGTATGATGAGTGTTGGAAGGAACATTGATGCCATAGAGTTGATGAAGCTATAAGTGAGGTTGCACAAAAACAACCAGAATGCCACATCTAGTCACTTACCTATCATAAAATGGAGGAAGTGAGAGGGGAACAAATATTGGGAAACATACAACTTCCTTATGAGAGGGATTGTTCAATCAAATGGTGTCACTTACACGAGGGGAGACAACACACCCCCATCCAAGATTCAATGACATAGCATCACTATGCAGAAAGCTTATATCAAATAGCAGATCAACGAGTGGTACCTACACATAAGATCTCACCTTAGAATATTTCCACTCTCTTCACATAGAAGAAGGTGAGAAGAGTTCTCTCCTGTTTATAGGATGGGAGATAGAGATGAGTTCAACTTATAGGCTAGGCATCTTATATATGGCACAAATTTATTGGCATCGTTCATTGCACACCTCTTTAATCAAGCATTGTTTGAGGGGTTCCCAGTCTTGTGGACAGAGCACACTATTATGCTTATTCACAAGTGAGAGGATATCATGGATCGTAGAACTTATTGGACTATCATGATAAGCCCCATATTTACGAAAATATATGGAGGGATACTTGAGGAGGAGCTGAGCACTCATGGTGAGCAAGTAAGCTTGCAAGCACCGATGCACATTGGCATTCAATGTGCCTTTTCCACCATTGACCACATGTTAACTCTGAGATGTCTGATTGATTAGGAACAGACGAGCAAGAGGAGACTATATTATTGTTTGTGGAGTTTAGGAGAGCATTCGATACAATACCTATAGAGAGAATCTTTAGACGACTACTTGATCTTGGGGTTACACATGACCTTTTATGGGGGATCTATGCTTTATATGAGGGGATATGTGATAGGGTTAGATGTCAAGGAGGGATTTTGGATCCCCTTGTTAGCAATATAAGAGTAAACATTTGATGTGAAACAAAACCTTAAAATCTTAATTTTATATATTTAATTAAAACACCAGCTATTTTCATATTTATGCGTATGTATGCATGCATGTGTGTATATGTGTGTATGTATGCATGTGTGTACATGTGTGTGTGTATGTATGCATGTGTGTATGTTTGCATGTGTGTACATGTGTGTATATGTATGCATGTGTGTACATGTGTGTGTATGTATGCATGTGTACATATGTGTGTGTGTATGTATGCATGTGTGTATATGTGTATGTGTGTGTATGCATGCATGTGTGTATATGTGAGTGTATGCATGCATGCACATGTGTGTATGTGTGTATGTGTGTATGTGTGTATGTGTGTATGTGTGTATGTGTGTATGTGTGTATGTGTGTATGTGTGTATGTGTGTATGTATGCATGTGTGTACATGTGTGTGTGTATGTATGCATGTGTACATGTGTGTGTGTATGTATGTGTGTGTATGTATGCATGTGTGTATATGTGTATGTGTGTGTATGCATGCATGCGTGTATAGGTGTGTATGTATGATGCATGTGTATATTGTGTGTATGTATGCATGTTTGTACATGTGTGTGTATGTATGCATGTGTACATGTGTGTGTGTACGTATGCATGTGTGTATATTTGTATGTGTTGTATGCATGCATGTGTATATATGTGTATGTATGTATGTATGAATGTGTGTATATGTATGTATGCATGCATGTGTGTACATGTGTGTGTTGATATGTATGCATGTGTACATGTGTGTGTGTGTATGTGTGTGTGTATGTATGTGTGTGTGTATGTTTTGCATGTGTGTATATGTGTATGTGTGTGTATGCATGCATGTGTGTATATGTGTGTGGATGTAGGCATACATGTGTGTATATGTGTGTATGTATGCATGTTTGTACATGTGTGTGTGTATGTATGCATGTGTACTTGTGTGTGTGGATGTATGTGTCTGTGTATGTATGCATGTGTGTATATGTGTATGTGTGTGTATGCATGCATGTGTGTATATGTGTGTGTATGTATGCATGCATGTATGTATATGTGTGTATGTATGCATGTGTGTACATGTGTGTGTGTATGTATGCTCTATCTTCCTATCTCATTCTTCCTATCTCTCGCTTCCTCTCTTTCATCTCTCTCTCTCTATCTCTCTCTCTTCCTTTCTTTCTCTATCTTTCTCTCTCTATCTCTCTCTCTCCCTCTCATTTCTCTCTCTCTCTCTCTCTCTCTCTATATCTCTCTCTGTCTCTCTCTCTCTCTATCAATAGAGAATAAAACAATCACTTACAGGTATGTCCCTCTTTTGGATCGTTGTCATCAAAGCGTAATGTATGTCGTCTATCATTGAATTCCAAAGAATCGATGCCAAATAACTTCTACAAAATCAAAGAGGAGAAAAATTATAAAACATAAAGCATAGACAAAGACAAAGGGTAAGAGTACATGCACCACTTACCAAGATGTGAGATCTAAAGAGAGAGAGAGAGTGTGTGTGCATAGAGAGAGAGAGATCTATGTGTGTGTGTGTGTGCACAAGACAGTGTAGGTCACAATTCGGTTCGCATGTGCAAGTTCGACAAAAACAAGTAGTACTCAGTGTAAAACACGCGCAAAATGTTACGTTTTTCTCTCAGGTCCCCAACATGTTCAAAACACTGCCTCCGGATAAGCGTCGGTATGGGCGTCGGTATAAGCCTCTGTAGATTACTGGAAATTACAGATGTTTATACCAACGCTCATATCGATGCTTATACTGAGGCCTATACCGGCGGTCATGAAACATCTCAACGATGTGTTTTAAACGGTCATATCGACGGTCACTTGATCATTAGTATGCTTAAGTGAACTTTTCCAATGTTTATACTGACACCCACAGTGACCGTCGGTATAGGCAACATCGGTATGCATGTGTACAAATACATAGGTACACATGTACCTATGTATTTGTACGTTTGCCACCAAAATAAGAAATACCATAAATGCCGCTCAAGTCTGATTTGTATGAGTGTATGTAGGCCGTTTGATAGTATAGTTTTCATACTTTCTGAAAGCAATGTCTTTGTAGGATCACCCACATCAGCCTATGCAATATCGTTAATGTCACTAGGGCCCAATTTGTATGCATGTTGGCCGAGTTCTCGGAGTAGTTTTCATGCTTTTGAAAGCCTACGTTTTTGTCCAATCACTTTAGCTGAGTTGGATGGACCTTGCCTCTCAAGGATGGGGGTGGGGTTCAACCCCTCCTGGATGATGTTCGACATCTTTCACCATTTAGGTGGTGAGATGTTAAAACCTAATCTTTAACGGTCTTTCAATTCTTCGGCTATCGGATGCAAATCAATTATCTAAAGTGTTTGGGCTATCCAATTCAAACAAATTATCTTGATTGGCCTTGAGGCCATCTCTTTCTAGTGTGTACCGATGTCTATCTAGTGTCTACATAACAAGTCTTCAAGCTCTATATTCTAGTTGTTGCTAAGCGTTCAACTTTTGCTTTGTGAGATTCAAGGAGTCCATGAGTGTTATGCCTTCCTTTCGTCTTACCTTCGAATCAAATGAAGTTAATCAGAAGTAGATCTGATTGATCGATCGTCTTAAGAAGAAAAAAAAGTAAAAGTTGTTGAGTTAGATGATCAATTTTAAGAGACAACTGAATCCATGCAAATTGGGACTCATGAGAAGATACTTGTGAAAACCCGTGGGCAAGAGCCCACCCGCCTCCCCCCCCCTTGTATTTCTATCCAAACCCTTTTGGTGCTTGTGTGGTTTGAGGGCCGGCACCAAATTGCAAGTACTTATAGGGGGACATAGTGAGCCTCCGAGACCAAGCGAACCAAGCGAACCTTGTGCTCAATGTGTGGTAGCTTTCACGCTAGTCCCCTTCGCACGCACCTCTCGAAAGCGCTATTGTGTCATCGAGGGGCCGTTGTATGCGTTTGCTCGTGACGCTTACTGGGGACCGGCTCATTGTAACGCGTTTGCGTGCGACGCCCAATGCGGGCCGGCTACGACCGTTCTTTCTGTAAACGTTTTCTTTCTAATGCAAGCAAGTCTTTCATTTTACAAGTGATTTCTACTTTCAAGCAAGGGAACAGACACTCAAGCAAGTCATCCTACTGACAGGCCGGTGCGAGTCGCCAAGCGAGCCCGGGGTGCTTGTTTCTTTTTCATCACAATTGGTATCAGAGCCTCGCTCGATCAAAGAAGCCTTGGAAAAGAGGACGGACCGGTTGTCACACCAGTGCTGGGGGCCGAGTCTTAATGTCCTACTTAGTACACCGCGATGGAGGGTGAAGGCAACGACGTCTTTCTAAGCAATGTGGAGCCGCGCGGAGGTGGCCAAAGGGAAACAGGAAAAGAGAAACAAAGGAACAAGGGGAAACGACCGCAGACCCCGCCTCCCGTTCCACAAAATTATGATTTTATGACTATAGAGAAAGAGAAAGAAGTTCTGCTGGCGATGGAATGGATGATGGCTCAAGACAACTGCATGGAACGTCTTGAGTCCACCATTGCCGATCTAGCGCAACTTTTAGAAGGCCAAGTGGAACCGAAAGAAGACAAGAATAAGGATACGGGAAAGCAACCAGAGTTACATGAGTGTGAGACCTCGGGACGGACGTCTTGGTAGGGCCGTCGGCCACATAAATGACGACGCTGGCCCGTCTCCTCCTTTGTCGATGGAAGGGACTCACACTCCTATGGGAAATTCAAGCCATGTCCACCAGAGAAGTTTCGGGGTAAACACAACTTTCTCGCAGTTTCCAAATGGCTGCGAGACATGGAGCAATACCTCGACCTACAAAGGGTGGGCAAAAGGCACTGGGTAAAGATTGCCGCATCTTTCTTGGCCGATGATGCGGATGCTTGGTATTTGGCAGAGTCCGCGAGGGAAGAATTCAGTTCATGCAAAGATTTCAAGGCGGCATTTGAGGAGTACTTTATCCCTCAAAATGAATCCTTCAAACTCAGGGACGAGTGGAGGGGCCTTAAGCAAGAAGGCCCCTTGTCTGAACACATACGCAAGTATAGAAGACTCATGCTGCAGATAACGGAGATGCATGATCTCGATCGACTGCATGGGTTCCTATACGGGTGTAGTGTTTGGACACGACGCGAAATAGAAAAAACAATTGCGCAACACATGGGAGGAGGCAATTTTCATGGCAAAAAGGTACCAAGATGCTGAGAGCAACCGTCGCGCTCAAAGCCTATGCAAGACAGAAAATATATCACCAAGGAGAAATCAGCAAGGTGTGGGAAATGCCAACGCTAACACTCGTCCTGCAACCACGCAAAATACGGGCAATACACAAGTTCAAAGGAACGCAAATAATTATGGATATAATCAACAGAGGGCATTGCCAGCGCCCCAATGGCAGCGAAACGCCGGCCGTTCTGTAGAGTATGCCGTGGGAATCACTGGACACATTAGTGTACACGCAATAACAGTCAAATGCAAATGCAAACGGCTCAGGTAGAAGAGGAGCCACAAAGACATAATACTAATGTGGTCTTGATAGAATTAGATGAGAATGAAGAGGATGTACAAACAAGTAACAATGCGCCTCATGTCGCTA
The DNA here is from genome assembly GCA_020310875.1 of Ceratopteris richardii. NCBI lineage: Eukaryota > Viridiplantae > Streptophyta > Polypodiopsida > Polypodiales > Pteridaceae > Ceratopteris > Ceratopteris richardii. Next base: position 18,860,095 of record CM035443.1, on the reverse strand, counting down.
CCGTGGCTGCAATGCCTAGGTGCTTTCCAATGACATTACACATGATTCAAAATATGTACTTCTGGGGAACTTTTGGGAACAAAAGAAAAGTGGTACTAGTATATTCAGTTGCAATGCATAATTTTGTCACCACAGTGTGCAGCAAGTTTGCAGCTGGCTTTGAGTAAACTTCTTGAAATGTAAGTGACTTTCGCTCAAGGCCGAGATGATAATGTAAAGATTGCACTCAACATTCAGATGACAGTAGGAGAATGGTCAGCAAAGCTAGATTTCTTGGTACTCCCGCTAGAATCATTCGACGTCATAGTTGGGCTATCATTAATGGATAAATACATGGTCAGTATGTTGGGTAAGGGGATAGATAAACTCCTTCTTGAAATGCAAGGGAACATTGTGGTGGTGGACTGTCATGGAGTACCGAAAGATCCCCTGATGGAAATAAGGACGCTCAAGGCAAGTCAAAAAAGATAGAGAACCCAGGAACGAGTTCACAAGAATCAAACCACAAAACCATCACTCCTTCCAAGTCGAAAGAGGAGTTGGACAGACAGAGGAAAGGAAAGGCACCTATACATCAAGAGTGTGTGCCCTCAAGTTGCCAAGAAAAAGGGAACAATAAATTGAACTTACAAGCGGGGAAGATGCAATCAGTAGCCGCAGTGACAAGAGCAGAGAAAAGACAACAAACACACGATCCTTTGATGGCCAAGCAAGTAGAAAAGGCAATGAAGCAAGGGGCTCAAGCCCATTTGTGTGTGATAAAATGTAACCCCATTGACATAGATGAAAGGGAAAGGGAGAGGATGAAGGTCGGCGATCAAGGAATTCATGAAGTACTAAGAGAATTTGAAGATGTTCTACCAAGCCAGTTACCAAGCGGGCTGCCACCCTCAGGCAAGTCCAACATAGAATTGAAGTTATGCCAGGCCAAGCACCACCGGCCAAAGCGCCCTAGAGAATGAATGTGTCAGATTTAAAAGAGTTAAAAAGGCAACTAGTAGAACTCGAACAACAAGGTTTCATCCGACCCAATAGTTCACCCTACAATGCTCCTGTCTTATTTGTCAAGAAGAAAGATGGCAACATGCAGTTGTGTGTGGATTATCGAGCCTTGAATAAAATTACCGTCAAGACGAAGTATCCAGTACCAGTCATGGATGAACTGATGGATGGATTGGGCTAAGCAAAATTCTTTACACGAATAGATCTAAGATCCGGATATCATCACATTCGCATCGCAGAACAAGACATTGAGAAGACCGCGTTCAGAACCCGCTATGGCAGCTATGAGTGGTTAGTCATGGCTTTTGGACTCACAGGCACTCCAGGCACTCCAGGCACGTTCTGCCGAGAGATGAACAATGGATTCAGGGACATGCTAGATGAGTTCTTGATCATTTACATAGACAATCTGTTGATTTACAGCCGAACTCTTGAAGAACACTTGGATCATGTAAGGGTCGTACTTCAACGCCTAAGAGAAAGGCAACTCTATGCTAAATCTGAGAAGTGCGAGTTTGCCATGACTTCAGTTGAATTTTTGGGTTTCATAGTTTCAGACAAAGGAGTGATGATAGATCCCCACAAGATCACTACAGTTTGTCAATGGGCTCCGCCTCGAATAGTAAGGGAGGTAAGGAAATTCATAGGTTTCTACTAGTTTCCAAGAAAGTTCATAAAGGAGTTTAGCAAAGTGGCCGCTCCACTCATAGAGTTAACTAAGGGAAAGGGATGCTTTGTGTGGGGGCCTAAAGAACAGGATGCCTTTGAGCAACTCAAACAAGTGATGTGTGAAGCTCCTGTGTTGAAGTTGCCAGAGTTCGATAAAGAGTTCGAAATTCATACAGATGCTTCACGACTAGCGATTGGAGGGGTCCTTATGCAAGAGGGACGCCCTGTAGCATATGAATCACATAAGTTTTCAGGTACAGAATTAAGATGGAGCACTCACAAGAAGGGGATGCTCGCGGTGATCCATTGTTTACGAAAGTGGCGTCACTATGTTTAGGATAAACACACAAAGATATATGCAGACAACATTTCATTGAAGTATTTTTGTACGCAGCCCAAGTCATCTCCCAAGCAAGCACGATGGCAAGATTTCTTGGCTGAATGTGATATAGATATTATTCACAAACCGGGGAAACAAAATTTTATGCCAGATGCTCTAAGTAGAAGACCAACATTGGCCGCCATTTGCATGGCCGAGAGTAAGACAAAGGATCAAATCAGAAGACTGCAACAAACGGATCCGGAGGTAGAGCGGATCATCAAAGATATGCACTCGGGCTTAGACCACGAAGGTAAATACAAGATTATGAACAACATGTTGATCGAAAAGGGAAAATTTATATACCAGACAACGCACAATTACAAAGGATGCTTTTATGGGAAGCACATGAATGTCAGCTTGCAAGACATGGAGGACAACGCAGAAGTTATGAGCATCTAAAAGAGCATGTGTTTTGGCCGAAGATGAAAGAAGATGTAATTGAGTATGTACAAACGTGTCCAACTTGCCAGTTAATAAGACAACAGAAGATTAAACCGGCAGGCTTACTTCAGCCGATGCCCGTCCCGAATAGACCTTGGGACATGGTGAGTATGGATTTCATAACAGATCTTCCAACATCAGATGGACATAACGTAATTTTTGCAGTGGTCGATTATTTTTCAAAGCAAGCACATTTTATACCTATGAAGCCACCCATGTCAGCAAAGGTGGTAGCACAAACATTCTTTCAAAAAGTATTCAAATATCATGGCCTTCCGTTGGCTATCATTTCAGATCGTGATACCAGGTTTATGAGGGATTTATGGCGTGAATTATTCGCAATCTTGGGCACTCAACTTAGATTCTCTTCAGCCTATCACCTCGAGAGAGATGGGCAAACCCAAGAGTTCCATTATAACAGCTCCATCCATTCCAGTACATCGATGTCGCCCTTCGAAGTGGCAACCGGTAAAACAGTGATCACGCCTATGGCACTCATGCCAGATGAGGTGCTCGTGGTAGCAGACCAAGAGTGTGGTGATTTCCTTAGAGAATGGCAGTCCAAGCTTCGCTAGGCAAAGGAAGCTCTCATCAAGAGCAAAGAAAGGATGGTAAGAAATGCCAGTTAGAACCGTACATAAGCGCCGGATTATCAAGTGGGTGACTTAGTCCTCGTGAATGCCAAGAATATCATTTTGCCTAGGAATTTCACACCCAAACTCAATCACAGGTACTATGGGCCGTATAAGATTAGTCACCGGTTCAACCAAGTTACTTATCACCTTGATCTTCCACCCAAGATTCATATACACAACTCTTTCCATGTTAGCCTATTAAATGCTTTCACCCTGATACTCGATTCGGACGTCAAGTCACTTTGGTGGAAGATCCAATTGAACAAAGACAAGCAGAGTTGATACTTACAGAGAACAACACTCAATTTCTAGTCAAGTGGCGTGGAAGACCTCTCGAAGAAGCCACATGAGTAAGTAAAAACAACATGCCTCCGATAGCCCAAACCCTCATTGAGGCGTTTCAAACGACTCATCCTTCGACATCCCAGGAGAAGATACCATAGCTTTACGAGGATGCAAAGCTCTTCAAAGTGGGGGAGAATATGTGACAACCCATGCGCAAGAGCCCCGCCCCCCCTTGTATTTCTATCTAGCCCCTCTTGGTGCTTGTGTGGTTTGCCGACCTGCGCCAAATTGCAACTACTTATAGGAGGACATAGTGAGCCTCCGAGACCAAGCGACCAAAGCGAACCAAGCGAACCAAGCGAACCTTGTGCTCCACGTGCAGTAGCCTTCGTGCTAGTTCCCTCTGCACACACCTCTCGAAAGTGCGGTTGTGCCATCGAGGGGCCGTTGTATGCGTTTGCCCACGACGCTTAACGCAGGCCGGCTCATTTTAACGCGTTTGCCTGCGACACCAAAAGCGGGCCGGCTACGACCGTTCTTTCTATAAACGTTTTCTTTCTAATGCAAGCAAGTCTTTCATTCTACAAGTGATTTTCTGCTTTCAATCAAGGGAACAAACACTCAAGCAAGTCACCCTACCGACGGGCTGGTGCGAGTTGCCGAGCGAGCCCGGGGTGCTTGTTTCTTTTTCATCACAATATTATACAACCGGGTCAAAGTGAGATAGCCTCGCGACCACACCACAGTCGGTGCTTTTGTTTTTTGTTTTTTTTTTTTAATATAAAGGAAGTTCGGCAATAGCCTACTCTCCCGGACTTGAATTAAATTAAGAAACAAAGGTACAATAGAAGGGGACTAGTGCCCACGGGACCCCCCAAATCCCACAAAGCAGGGGAAGCTTGGTTGATTCCTAGGGTGATCAACCTTCTTTGTAATGCAACCTTTGTTTTTTGTTTTCATTGGCACGAAGGACGGGGTGGTAATGAAGCTGCATGTTAGCTGATCACATGTGAGCTGTCGCTGTAGCTGCGGCTTGCACAAAACTATGGATTGTAAATAATAAGTGCATTGTGAAGGTCATGAGACCTCTCACGATCTCGGAGTATTTGTGAGTTCATTCGCCAATGAGCCATCTCTGTCTCGCCGTTTCCCATTGAACTGCGTTCGGCTGTGGGCACCATTCTGAGCAAACGCTACCGAGTCAAAGGCAATTTAATGCCTTCCAACCTGCCACAAAGAGTTATATGGATATGGGTAGGAAACTAAAGATGAGCCTTTCCCATTCACGTGCAAGGTGCGACTACAATGCTGCTGGGGTATAAAATGGAGCGGCGATGCAGCTGGTCTTCAATCTTGAGCCACGGGAAGCTCATCCGCTTCAACATTTTCTTTCTCATTCGTCGTTCTTTTTGCCCTGACTACCCTTCACGGAAGCCTCCACGCTGCTGCTTCCTCTTCATCTGTGAAGCCATCAGCGACTCCTACCTATCGTTTGAAAGATTATGACTTGTACAGGGTCGTCCTTGAGTCCTCCGAAACTGTGAATCCCACTGGAGATGGCAGCAAAACGGAACAGCTGCATTCGAAAACGCCTGTAAATGTGAAGGAGTACGCTATCTGCAAAACTGGTGCAGGCAGCTGCGCTGCGAAACGACTTCCCTGTCCGGCAGCCTGCGTACAGAAGAATTACGACTACAGCTATCACCATGAGTATGGTTATTACTACAACCATGGAAGTGGTGGCAGCTATGGTAGTGGTGGCGGATATAGCAGTGGCGGCGGCTACAACAGTGGTGAAGGAGGATACGGCAATGGATACGGAAATGGTGGTGAAAGCTATGGAAATGGAGGAAACTACGGTGGCCGATACGGAAGCGGAGGAGGAAGCTATGGTGGGGGTTACAGAAATGGTGGCGGGTATCATAGCGGAGGCGGGTACTATGGTGGAGGTGGAAATACTGGTGGCGGGTACAATAGTGGGGGCGGAAGCGTAGGTGGTGGGTACGGCAGTGGTGGCGGAAGCTACAGTGGGGGAGGAGGATACAGTGGGGGAGGAGGAGGCGGCGGGAGTGGGAGCGGAGGTGGCGGTGGTGGTGGGGGCGGTGGTGGCTACGCTGCCAATGCCATTGTTTCCGCCTGCAAATACGATTGCATCTCCTCGTGCAATGCTACCTGTACGTAACGCTTCCGCCGCATTCCTCTTATTTAGAATACGAATGAACCCTTATCGATCGTGTTAATGTATGCAGGTTAAACACAGAGTTGCGCATGTGATTCGATCGACATTCATTTCCCTGACAGCGAATATATGACCTCCATTCTTCTGCTTCATAATCGATCAATCTTAATTCATTCTTCTGCTTCATGATCAATCAACCCTTAGTTCTATTTCGTACTAGACTGTCTCTTGCCCTTAGTTCTATTTTGTACTAGACTCTCTTGCTATCTTACTCTCAGCGCCTACATACAAGTTACTTCTTTTCTCTCTCTCTCTCTCCGTTCTACCTCAATGTCTCTTCATAAGGGAGATATTCAATGCGTACTAACATGGAGATATAATCGTGAGAATATAAATCGAATTACTCTAGTTTAACAAATCGAATTGTAGAACGAGTATTCCGCACTTCTTGTGAAAACTTATTTGTTAGTTACCATTTACCACCAGCTACGTTCATATTCTTTTGTGTGGTTAATTTAGTTTATTTTACTAGCCAAGCCACTTCCATAACGATTTTCTGGAGGTAAATAGCGTCCTTTAGTAGCCTTCCAATGCATGGCGCGATTCGACATGCAGAAGGACTTTTCTATGTTTCTTTTCGTCCTCAATTGAGTTTTCCAATTCTAGCTTTCATATAACGGCTTTTATAATCCAATGATCAAATTTTTCATATACAGTGATTGATTTAATCCAATGCTCAAATTTTTCATACATAGTGATTGATCTAATGAACAAGATGGCTTCTTTTCTATGTTCTTTTAGATGTTCAAAGTTAGAAGTGTCTAGACAAGGGAGAGCTCTAGTAGACGAGAGAAGTGTAAAAATGTTTTATTACTTACAATAAGTACAACAGTGATGGTGTTGAACCAATTAATTTACAGTAGCTAAGATCTTATCTTAGCAAAGGCGGCATGGTTCGATACTTCTGAAGAAGATTTCCATTATTTATATACAGCCAATCAATCATAGGTTTCTGTAGAAGTATGGCCAAATACTTTGTCCGAGAGTTGAGTTAAAATATACGTATTTTTATGTATGTAAGATTCAACGATAGAAAATGTATCAATTTAATGAAATTAAACTGTGTAAAAAATTTAGATTTCTATGAAAAATTCAATATAACATCGTAACTATGTTAATAAAAATTAAAATGTAAAATAACTTTCCAAGAATGACAGTATACAATCTCCGGAGTTATAGATAGTGACCTTACAGGATAGTATGCATAATAATAATATATTTGAGTATTTTTCTTTTGCTAGAATTAAAAAGTATACATATATGTACACACATATCTCTCTTTATATATATATATATATATATATATATATATATATATATATATATATATATATATATATATATATGTGTGTGTGTGTGTGTGATACATGTGTGTAAAGTATATATGAAACAGGAATTTAAGTACGTTTGCATGTATGTATTTAGCAGGTATGTATTCAGAATGTATGAATGCATTTATGCGTATCTATGTATGTACGCATTTACGTATACACATGTATGTTTAAATAAATATACATGTATACGTGCATACATACATATGTATATATGTATATGTATTTATGTGTGTAAAATATGTACGACATATAAATTTATGTACGCATGCATGTATATAGCATACATAACTGTATCTATGTTTGTACATAGATATGTATATATGTGTATGTACGTTAAGTATGTACGATATATGAGTCTATGTACGCATGATGTATCTTGTACGTATGAGTCTACATGCATGCATGCATGTGTGTACGTATGAGTCTATATGCATGCATGCATGTGTGTACGTATGAGTCTATATGCATGCATGTATGTGTGTACGTATGTATATATATATATATATATATATATATATATATATATATATATATATATATATATATATATATATATATATATATATGTGTGTGTGTGTGTGTGTGTGTTTATATTGTGTGTATGTATACTCAGCACGTGTGAGTGTATTTCCACCCTTGAACTAGCTTGAGATTGAATGGATGACATCCATGCAATCATCACAAGAGGCACCTTTTGGAGAGAACCGTTCGATTTTGGCTTCAATGGAATGGTGCTATTTGAATTCCTAGCAATTTGAGCACTTAAGTTTGTAGCCAGTAAATCTAGGAATGATCGGATTGCTTGGATTCACCCCAAACATCAAAAGGACTCCTTTAAATGGTAGCCATTAGATGTGCCTCACATCTGATGGCCGATATGCATCTGAAACACATTTTAATATATTATGTATCTTCTCACCACCTACTCTCTCTCTCTCTCTCTCCTCAATTCTATCTCAATGTCTCTTGATAAGGGAGATATTCAATCCGTACTAACATGGAGATATAATCGTGAGAGTAAAAATTAGATGAACTTCTGATCGAATTACTTTACTTCAACACATATTTGAATGGATCCGAAATTATATTCTCTCTTTAAATTAAATTAAAGCAATCTGACTTGTATTAGAGCACAAAAGATGACAGAATACTACGCTTAAATTCCATTGAAACTATTATTACTTAAATGAAGAACCGAAAAGCAATGGAGCTGTTTGTTATTGAATTTTTTATCAACTATATATTCAAAAAATTAGTAAGAAGCATAATTTGAACGTGCGACGAAATCAAAAAGAAAAGAAAAAGCACACAGACACGACACGATAGGAGAAGGGAAAAAGTATTTAAACATAATATTTGAATTCCGACAAGCTTTTGAAGTTCCAGTATTATAGAACCAGTATTCCGCACTTCTAAGAGACTAACAGAAGAATTCACCTCTTCATCTATTTAGCAAAAGAATTCATCTCTTCATCAATTTATTTCCACAAGCTACGTTCATATTCGTTTTTGTGGTTAAATTCGTTTATTTTACTAGTCAAGCCGCTTACAAAACCGTTTCTGGAGGTAAATAGCGTCCTCTACTAGCCTTGCAATACATTGCGCAATTCGAGATGTAGAACGAATTTTGTATGTTTCTTTTCTTAGTCGATTGCGTTTTTGAATTCTAGCTTTCATACAACGACTTCTATAATCCAATGATCAAATTTTTCATACATAGTGATTGATCTAATGAACAAGATGGCTTCTTTTGTATGTTCTTTTATATGTTCAAACTTAGATGTTCAAACTAAGAAGTGTCTAGACAAGGGAGGTATAAAGTAGAGGATAATTTAATGAAGAGAAGTGTAAAAATGTTTTAGTTTTATTACTCCCAATAAGTACAAATATAGTGATGGTGCTGAACCAATTAATTTACAATAGCTAATATCCTATCTTAGCAAAGGCTGCATGGTTCGATACCTTTGAACAAAGGATTTTCATTATTTGTATACAACCAATAAATCATAGGTTTCTACAGAAGTATGGTCAAACACTTTATCCGACAGTTCAGTCAAATATATGGATAAGAATGAAATTTAAGATTCAAGGATATAAAATGTATGAATTTCATGAACTTAAATTGTTTTTAATCTTAATTTTTTAGGAGAAATTTAGTATAGCATCATAACTATGTTAATTAAAATTAAACTGTAAGAAAACTTTCCAAGAATGAGAATATAAAGTCTATAGATAGTGACCCTACATAATAATATGCATAATAATAATATTTTTGGATTTTTTTTTGTAGAGTTATAAAGTATACATATATCTGAACACACACACAAGTATGTATGCATATATATATATATATATATATATATATATATATATATATATATATATATATATATATATATATATATATATATATATATATATATATATATATATATATATATATATATATATAGTGTGAGGGTGTGTGTGTGTAAAAAAATATGAAGCATGAATTTAAGTTCGTTTGCATGTATTTATGCATGCATGTATGTACGGATTTACATATACACATGTATGTTTAAATAAGTATATATATATATATATATATATATATATATATATACGTACATACATACATATGTATATATGTGTGTATGTGTGTAAGATATATATATATATATATATATATATTGTGTGTGTGAGTGTGTGTGTGAGGTACGGATTTAGGTATACACATGTATGTTTAAATAAGTATACATATATACATATATCCGTACAAACATACGTATGTATATATGTGTGTAAGGTACGTATGACATATGAATCTATGTACGCATGCATGTATATACATACATGAATGTATCTATGTTTGTACATACATTATATGTATATATATGTTTATGTGTGTAAAGTATGTAAGACATATGAGTCTATGTCTGCATGCATGTATATAGCATGCATAAATGTATCTATGTGTGTTTAAATGTATATTATATGTATCTATAAATGCATTTAAGTATATATATGTATATATGCATGAATGTATATGTATATGTATGTATGCATGGATATATATATATAATCATGGATATGTATGTATGTGTGTGTGTATATATATATATATATATATGTATGTGTGTGTGTGTGTGTGTGTGTCTATATATATATATATATGTATGCCAATTTATATTGTGTGCACTACAACAGATTGGCCGTATATCGAGGTTTCTATCGAGGGAAATGAACGCGTGCATTTTTGCCTTGACGTCGGTGTAGGTGTCGATATGTCAATTGAAATTAAAGAATCGGTATAAGCATTGGTATAGGCGTCGGTATGGCATCGGTATAACGGCTGGTATGGGCGTCGGTATAATCATCAGTGTATGTGTCGGTAATACCCACACTCATACCGGCGGTTATACCAACACCTTTGTTGGGTGTACCATCGCGTACACCGGCACGCGTTGGGTGTACCGATGCTTATTCCAATGGCATTACTGGGAGTACCATCAGTTATACTGACGACCATATCTACAAATTTATTTTTGGGTAGAGTGTGTTGTCTTTTGCTACAGCAACATTACCATGACGTTGATTAGCAAAAGACAATACACTCTGCCAAAAAAAAACCGAGTACATGTGATGTGTACTCTAATGTCAATCGAAATATGATTTCATAAAACAAAATATTACTGCACACAAAAGAGATAATGAGAATGAACCATGAGTCATGAACCATGTACAAAAAGAGTTATATATTTCATAAATGAAGCATGTATAAGAGTGTGGCAAACCACTGTCATATATGATGCTTTTACAGAATTTGGCAAAGCATCGCATTGCCATATAAAAATCAAATACAAAGATTTGGTGTGCCACTGCCATACACATGCAAAGAACCTTCCATATCAACAGTCCTAGAACTATGAACATTCATGAAATGAGATAAATTCACATGAAATTTACAAACAACAAGTAAAAACCAAGCTTATAAATTCATCACCTCATCGCAAATGCTCCCATGAAACAACCGCACCGCGTTCCTCCAAGTCTTCGAATAGTGCAGTCAATCCATGATGATATCCATAAGCCTTCCCCGTTCGTGTTGGAGGACGACCCATTGCTAGCTCCTGCAACAAATATACAAAACATTAGAGAAACATACATGAGAAGCTTAACACAAACAAATCGAATAAACCAAATGGTACTTACAAACTCATGACGCATCGTGTCATATCTGTCGCTACCCAAATATGACTGTCCAACCGTATCTAAATGGGTGGCAGCCGCATCTCGCTCCTAGCAATATCGGTTAGGAGTTTGTTGCTGCTCGTTGGGAATCATATCCCGCTCCTCAACATCTAACCATGCAGGCTTTGGTAAGCTTGCTCTTAAAGCATCACGAGCCTCAAATTGTCGATGGGACATAACTTCATGTGGGGTGTGCAAAATCCACTCTGAACAGACAAGAGACTACCCATCGACTGGTCGAAACTCCTGATAAATCATCTCTGTGATATAATTCTTCCAATCTTTATCTTCTTCACTCTATTTCAACATGATAGAATGTCCAAAATGTATGGAGCAAAGTTGTCGTATACGTGCACACATTGCTTTTTCGAATGCATCCATCACCGGAGCTCCATATCGGATAGTATACACCTTGGAGTCATCATGGTCATGAGCACCTAAAGGTGTAGGTGGTGCTCCATGTGGTGTACCACATGACGTACCTACATCTAAGGTAGTCATCCTAGGAGTAGAAGTAGGCGACACAATGCCTATCGCACTGCCTCCACAACAACCGCCTCCTCCAGACCTACTTGTAGATCCACTCCTAGAACCTCGTTCTCGAGAGCATGACCTCGACGTACGAGATAGGCTAGCACTGCTATCACCTTGAGGTGTCGAACATTCATATCTACTTCTAGAGCTAGTAGGGGATGGCTGAAAAGTTGATCGTGCTGGAGTCATAAAGCTAGGAGACATACCTCCAGTGAGAGTAGCACCACCCGCAAGAGTGACGCCAGCAAGAGTGACACCAACAAGAGTGATACTGACGGGAGAGAAGCCGTCAAGAGTGAGACCGACAGGAGTGAGACTGCCAAGAGTGAGGCCAGGGGGAGTGCTACGACGAAGGATCCAATACTATGATGCAGCGGCCATATACGCGGGAGGTACCTAAGAGATGAACTCTAAGAATTGCTCCTCTGTCATGGAATGTGGAGTGCTTGGAGGATTATCTCCCATCGTGCTCTATAACAAAAGAAATCAAATAATTAGCATATGATAATAAAGGTAATATAGAGAAATGTTAGTATATAAAAAAACCTAGCAAAAAAATAAACAAAAATTAGTATGTACAAGTATTTGAGTCAAAACTCCTCTATTCTAGCATCCTCTTGGAGATCCGATGCACCGAGAATATCTATCTCTATATTGAAAACTTCTAAATCACTTGCTACGCTGGTTTCTTCCTGATCATCATCTATTGCTTCATTGTGTATTTGCTCTTCTTCAATGACCTCTTCTTCTCAAACAATGATCTCTTTCTCCTCGACTATCGAATGAATCTCTGAGTCCACTACAGATGGACTTTCTTCTACATCTATGTTCTCACAAATTTTTCTACTACGTGGGGCGACTTGTAAAACAAATAGCCACTCTAGTTCTTTTGAATCTCATATAAAAGCAACTTGTTCGGGAAGTACAAATGTATCTCTTTCATCTGTCCCTAATTTTGTGGAGTCGACTTGAAGCAAACCACTTTTATCCTGCCTCACTCTTGTGTTTCTTCCAAAGGTGACTACTTTGAACCACTTCACATCAAAAACAAAGTAATCAAACTTCCTAAAAGATAGTTTCCAGATATCTTGAATCAATCCACAATAATCTAGCTGGCCTTCTTGAACATTATCATCTCTTGCACTCACTCTATGTTTTTGCAAAAAGTTCACCATCACCCCACTATCAAAAGTAGACTATCAATTCGTGCGATCTGAAAGTGTCGTCCATGAGACCATAGTGGACCATATTTAGTATACTCCCAATCATATCCCTTTGTGAGTTCTTCTTCTTCTTCAAAGATATCTTCACCTGCTACCTTTGCTTGTGAAATCGTTGTATCTAGCCATCTACTCATTGGAAAAGGTGGAAGAAGTCAAAGAATTTCTAGAAGAGGCAAAAATTGAGTGGAACCATTCCTTTGAAACTGAGCTCTTTCCTGTGTTGGTCTCCTTGGCAAGCTCATACTTTTCTAACCACTTCTGCATAGGCTCAGAGTTAACTATGCAAAACTTCATTGCCTTCTCTCTCAAAGTTGCATCCATTTTTCTTTGCAACCCTTTACCTTGTGGTTCATCGCCTACGAGACGAACATCTTCATCATTGCTCCATAAGTGAGGCATTTCTAGATCAGACATACGTAGAAACTTAGTTATGAATACAAGAGACTCTTGTACGAGCCATCCCTCTACCATGCTACCCTTTGGACGTGCTCTCTGTCAAACAAACCCTTTAAATGTCTTCATAAAGGGTTTTAAGAAGAACATCCATCGACTATGGACAATTTCTGCTATTGCAACTTCATCTACCACATGAACTAGTAAATGAAGCTGAATAGTGACAATACTTGTGGGAAAGTAATTCTCTATCATACAAACAACCTCGATAGCATTGAGTTTCGCACTCTCTATGCTATCTCTATTGATCTCTTTAGAAGAGATCCACCTTACTAAAGAACTAATTTTATAAATGGTTATTCATACATCCTCCAAAAGACAATCTTTTAAGGCTACGGGGAGCACAAACTGTAAAACCTTGTGCCAATCATGAGACTTGAGCCCTCCAAGATCCTCGTTTCATGTGAAAGTATTCTTTAGACGCCTCATGCATCCAGTAGGTGTCTGAAACTCTGAAATTTTTTTCTTCACTTGTTGCTCTTCCATCATGCGAAGCCCTTTGTGCTTTGCTTTCTTTCTTTTCGATCAAAGTCTTCCAAAGAATCTCTCCCACATTCTTAAAAATATGCATCAGGTCTACCAAATGATTGATCAATAATTCACTCCAATAAGGGAGTTCATGAAAAATGGATAACTGTTTCATGCAAGTGATAGGAGTTTCTAAATCCCGCAATTGTTTCCAATCCCTAGCTTCCATTTGGCATTGCGCTTGCCGACCAATTTCTCCTTCAGGTAAAGCATGTCCATCAGGAAAATATCTATGGTTTCCTTCATAGACAGTTTTATGCAGTGCTTTGGAATAGTGTGCTTCAAGTCATGATCAGCATAAAGGACAAGCATGGTATCCCGAAATCGATAAACCTGAACATTCACCATAACCAAGCCAATCATGCATCGTCCACATAAGTATTCCTTGCACTCGCACGTCCCTTCTTCTTATAGGTTGAGACATGTCATGCACAACAATCCCATCCCATAAAATGCACAGTTCTTCCACAAATGATTTTTACCTTATACTTACGTGGTACAATAAGAGCTAATAATAAATGACCTTTCTTTGTGGCCAACCATGGTCGGATGTTATAATTGACCAAACCTATAGGCCATGTGCTCCATGAAGAGCTGCGTAAACCAAATAGATTTACTACATCCATAGCTAGGCCTAGATGTATGGATCGAGGCTAACTAGCAAACTTTGGCCACTTACTATCTACGTGCTTCCAAGCATCACAGTCAGTAGGCACTCACATTACACCATCTGTAGACCTGCTCTTTGCATGCCATGACATTAACTCAGCTATAGATTTGCATATAAACATGTTCTTAATTCGTGGAATAATAGAAAAGTGATGAACCTTTGCGGGGATTGCTTCGACCACAAGGTCTTCTCTAAATCTATTTACTCCACACTTTGGACATACGTGGAGATGCTCATAATCATTGTGAAAGTGGATGCAATCACTACAAGGAATACAATTGCATAGCGACGGTTAAGGCGACATAATTTTGATGCTATAAAATTGCAAAATGCATTGCAAGGAGCATCAAGCGCGGACCCTTGATTAAACGACGAGGCAAACAATGTTTTTTTGATGTGTGGTGCGAGGGGGTGTGCGACACTCGCATAGAGCGTCGCTTACGTGACGGTTTCAAAAAGCATCGCATAAGCGATGCTTTTTGCGTCACATAAGCGACGCTAAAAAATGTTGCTTATGCGATGCCAATTCCAGTGGTTTTTACGACACGTTACCATCGCTTACATGACGTTCTATTGATGGTGAAAAATTATAACGTTGGAGGCTCTTCGATCAGCATTTCATGCATCTCATGGAAGAGCTCTCCAATGTTCGCAATTGCGCTACGCTTACGAGCTGAAACAAGTATATGCAGAATTGTTGTTTTGCCTAAGCTTTGTCTTATTGTCTCTCTATGTCTCTGTTTCTCTCTTTCTACGTCTTTCTCTCTTTGAATTCTCTCTCTCACTCTCTCTCTCTCTCTCTCTCTCTTTATTGCAGGTTATTCAAGAAGCTAACCAAGCAAAAAGTATGGTTAACTATTGTAAGTACAATTTCTATTCTTGGTGTATTATTTGAATTGTGTTATTTTCATTAGATAGCATAATCACACTTTTTGATATGCACATATACACTAATACATGATGAAGATGCACATTCACACATATATACGTATACACATGCAAATACACACACATATATACACACAGATACATGTGCACATACACTTACACATACACACAAATACACATGCATATGCACAAACATTTCTACCACCACATAAAAAGACTTACATGCATGCATTACTGCATATATATATATATATATATATATATATATATATATATATATATATATATACATACACACATTAACATATACTTAAATACATGTATATGCACATTCACATGCATGCACATTCACATGTATGAACATGGATGCAAATGGAAATGCATCCACACACACATGCATGTTTCATACATATACACATGCATATACATACATTTGTATATGTTTATACACATACACATACATATGTATATATGCACACACATACACATATATATGCACATATGTACACACACATATACACATGCACACACATGCACATACATACATATACACATATACATGCACATACACACATATACACATAGATTTACACATATACGTGCACATACATATACACACACATACATATGCACATGCACATACTCATATACACTTACACATGCACATGCACATACATACATATACACACACATACACATGCACATACATATATATACACACACATACATATACACTTACGTACACACATATGAATGAATTATATAATTAAATTACTAAAACACATGCTTA
Source organism: Ceratopteris richardii (assembly GCA_020310875.1). Classification (NCBI taxonomy): domain Eukaryota; kingdom Viridiplantae; phylum Streptophyta; class Polypodiopsida; order Polypodiales; family Pteridaceae; genus Ceratopteris; species Ceratopteris richardii. The sequence continues at coordinate 18,843,792 of CM035443.1, read as the reverse complement.
ATATAAAGACACATAAAAATCAATAGAACAAAACTTTTCATTACTTAAGATCATACACACAATTCAAAACTTAACTGAAATGATATATATATATATATATCTATATATATATATATATATATATATATATATATATATATATATATATATATATATATATATATATATATATATATATATATACATATAATCCAATGCCATAATCAAGAATCCTAATCATCATCATCATCATCAACAGCATCATGATCATCCTGATCATCCTCATCCTCATCATCATGATCACCCTGTGACGATCGAGATCATCCCTCCTGTGTCTCTCTCTCCACCTCATCCATATCTTCCTCTCCATAATACTCATGTATTACATATAGCAAACATAAATAAGTAAAACAATTAAACCATTCATAAAAATAAAATAATTATATAAAATTTAATAATACTCAGAAAGGCATTCGGATGATCTCGCATATACTCGCTCAAACGCCGATATCCAAATAGTGTAGCATACTCAATCTCATGTTTTGTAGGATATCGGCCATAATCCTTTTGCTGCATTGAAACAAATAAGAAAGATTAGCTTCTTGCATTTTAACTCAAATAAAAAATATACTCACAATGACACATATACTTACAAATGTAGCTAAAAAAACATGATGGCCCATTTGGCCTAGGTGGGATGTGTGGCCCGACTCAACTCTCTTCTTTGCAGCAGCCTGTTTATGAAAACCTAGCTGTCTACGAGAAAACTGCCACGTCTTACGTGGTATGTTAGGTCGCCTCTTATTGGTTTCCACCATACAGTATCTCTTGTTAATTTAATCTCAAACAAAAAAAAAAATCAGAATACATACACATATATACACACATCCACATACACATACACATACCCATATACATATATACATGCAAACATATACACCTACATATATGCATACATATACACATATACATACATATACACATATACATACATATAACATAATCACACATATACATATCCACATATATACATACGTACACACACATGCATGCATATACACTCATGTATACAAAATACATGCATTTATCCCACAATAATGTGTATTTGTGTATATGTGAATATGTGTGTATGTGTAAACGTGTATATGTGAATATATGTGTATGTGTCAATATGTATATGTGAATGTTTATATACGTAAATAATCAAATTATTAATATCAAATACCATTATTTGTAGATTCTGATCAATGAGATGGAACTCCACCACCGTGTCCTCATCGTGCAACGACTATATACTATAAGTATATCAAACATTTAATTTTAAATATATTTAATGGATACATAACTTATATATTATTTTGTTCCTTATTATAATCAGACTCTAATCAATCAGAAGGTACTCCACCCACCTCCTACTCATGCAACAACTTCACATTTGTCCTCCGATAGGAATTATGATGAATTTTACATTAAGAGCATATTATATGTTGGTGTAAGTCTTGTTATGGCACCTATCAAAGACCACCATTGGAATGTATTGAACATGAGGCAGAGTATGGTACTTTTGAGCATGCACCATCACCTGGTCAACCTGATAATGCTTGGGTATGTATTTTTTATATAAATTAATGTCATTATTTTATTTATAAACCATATACAAAATCAAACGACTGTTGATATACAGGAATACTTGCTCGATGATGATGATGATGATAATTTTTCTCATAATGTTAATATACCTCGTACACGTCATGGACTTGCTGTTCATCAATTACAAGCAGAGGGTTCTCAAAATCCTCTACCTCCTGATTTAGAGACTGAAAGCATTGGAGATTATCCATTGCCAGCTCGTGATTGTTCTCAGTACAAACATATGATAGAAGAAGATATGGAGGATGGAATAGAGGACCGCTTCCTTTAGATGGAGAGGTTTTCAACTTTTGGGGTAATTGCTATATGATTGCTCCATCCACTATTACTAATGTTGGTCGTGGTCTCTTTATTGTAGAGGATCTGTATGTGCCTCCATACTCTGAAGTCACTCTTATATCATTTTGTGTTCCTATATATCGATGGGGAGATTGGCATCGACTTTCACATAATGTTCAAAGCATGAGTACTTATGGAATATGCTTGAACACAATATCCCTTACTAGTAGAAGGATTTTATATGCAGAAAATAAAAGATTATATATTGATGGAAGACCTTACACACATGGAAATATAGCAGTTTAATAAATAGTACTTGAGGGTTACATAATAGTTCAAGGACTAAATGCACATTTTAGGGGCGTGAAAATATGCATGAATCACCATACATGAGTAGAGATGTATCAAGATACATAGTTGTCAATGCTATTACTAGATTACATGTTGGTGATGAACTATTTCTGAATTATGGATGGCGTAGACCTCCAAGAGCACCTTTTAGCTAGAGAGAACCTCATTTATCAGAAGCTTCTATGAGGAGACTACAAAAAGTGATCCTGTGGAATATGCAAGGTTGAAAGATCTATATTCAAAAGAAGATAAAGTTCAAAATTTTTACGACAACGATGAACATGATGGCATGGTATACTTGATTGAGGGTTGGTATCAAAATGACAGTGAGAGCATTGATATTTCTAAAAATGAGAAATAGCTTCGAGATGAATGTCTAAAGCATGTATATGAAGGAAGTCCTTTGACACGACTAAGTGCAAACTTAGTTATTCTCAATCTTCAAAATCATTTTGGATGGAGTAATGTATCTGTTTCGACACTATTAAGGAATAATTCTCAATTTTCTATCTATCTATATATATAAACATACACATAATATACATGAATGTACTCACACATATAAACATACACACACATATACACACATACACATGTTACAACAGTAAGGTCAAATTATACATACCTATATCGAATAAAGATGTTTTGTCCATCTAGCCTTTAGAATTTTCCACCCAACCTTTAGAATGTTCTTGACACATATGTTTCTCCTATTTTAGTCGACCTAATACCTGTGCTGCTAACTCTTTTGAATACAAATATTAAGTATCAATTAGCTATGCTGGTATTAAATCATATGTAAAATGGGACGAGAAAACTTATCTTAAAGATTTTGAAGTATGGAAAAATAATTTTAAAGGATGGGTGAACAAAAAATGTCCATTCACTGCAGGTTTTTATTCTTACTTTAGATAAGGTAAGAACAAGAACTTGCATTGAATGGACACTTTTTGTGTGCCCATGTCACTCTAGCACAATGGTGAGTACCAACGTGAGGAGATACACCTCATAAATGTCAATCCACGGAGACGTGAGGACCGGTATGAAGACCGCGAGCAAGTGATGGCACAAGTGCGTGAGTGAAAGCACACAAGCATGCACACACATACACACACACGCGCACAAGGTAGGAGCAAAGAGTGGAACAATGGAAAGCTTTGATTACAAAAGAGCTCTCTTACAAAACTGAAATCTACAACAAGCTAGCTCAAAAATGAGCTCTCCAGCCCTTTTTATAGTTTTTGAGTGGTTTTGGCCCTGTCCAGACCTAGTGTCCGGCCTAGTTAAAAAATAGGTTCCAGGGCTTATTTGGGGGCTCAAACGGAGTCTAAAAATCATGAAAATTGGTAGGATGGTAGTTCTAATACTCCTCAAGCTCGAGGACTCCTCAGCTGAACAAAATGGAGTTACAAAAATGGAAAATGGTATTTACAATTGTTTTTAGTGATAAAAATCAGTATTTTTGTAGGGATTTCTTCTGAAAATTTGACAGGTGCTTCTTGGAGCTCCCTACTTGCTCCTTCTTCTTGTGTGTCCACCTCCTTGATGCACTTCCATTCTTTGTCCTTGATCTTGAGCTTCAACACTCCCCCCCCTCTTGAGTCTGTCGTCCCTGACAGACCCTTGTTGTAGTGGTCGTTCCATGTAGTACGTTGAGAGGTAGCGTCCTTTGCGTCCAACAGGGGCGATCCCTCTTCCCAATGTATCCTGGTCGTTTGTCTGGTTCTTCACTTTGCCACTGTTATCTCTTGCAGTTTGTAGTCCCTTTGTACGTACTTCTGCCTTGTATTCCATCTGGGTGGTGCATTTGTGAGTTTTCCAAAACTGCTAGCTGCTCAAAGGATGTGGTCAATGTTGATTGTGAGCAACTCTCGGTGGTGGATGGCTCCCTTGTTCTTGTAGTGGTCACCGTGATGTCCTCTGATTCTTCCAAAGATGGCTTTCATAGTTTTCGTGCGAAGTACTTGTAACCCATAATGGATGATGGTTAAGTGCATTAGTGCATGGGTTGAACAAATTATGTGCCTTGTGCATGGCCTTGTAATGTGGCCCTACGTATGCGTACTTGGAAAATGAATGGCAAGAAGTATGGTGCAAGAGATTGGGTCTTGAGCTAAGTGCTCAAGGGTATGCTGACGAAGAGGTTTCCTAATCTATCATGGTTATAGTGTTGTTGAAACATACACGTCTTACCATGGTGAACGGTCCGTTGATCTTCATCTCTTCGTGTTGTGGTTCCCTCATGATGTTTGACCGTCGGCTTGTCCTTTTTGTTGAGGGATGTCCTTGCTGGAAGTTCGCTGATGAGCACTTTCAAGCACATAGTCTTTTTCTTTTTTTTTTTTTTTTTTTTTTTTTTTGGGAACACGATGGCATCAAATAAGAAGAAAGAGGTTAGTATCAATAACATATTTTGCATGTGAAAAGTGTGTCTCATGTGCCTGGGATTTCTCAATTGTGTCTATGCACGGCCATGTAAGGTGGCCCTATTTTGATGCATACTTTGGAAATGCATGACCTGAATGGTGCAAACGACTTGGTTATGCCAAAGGCACATGGTTGCTGCTGGTCGAGGCTTTTGATGTTACTTGTATACTTGATGAATTCTTTGTTTGGAGGTGTCGATTGGATCTCGAAATGATGTAATCCTCCTAATGGGAACCCGTTTCCGAATAGTATTTGGCCCTGTAGAGATCACCTCAGGCCAGTTCTTCTTTGGATGCTGTCCAAACTTTGGTATCTAGTGTGGTTGACCCTTTGGTTCTGTGGATGTTGCTTGTGCTTTTGGCTTCCAAACCCATATCCTGGGTGAGTGCCTGCTTATTTTTGTAGAAGGGTTAAGTTTATCTTCTTTTGGTCTTTGTGCTCTGTTCTTACCCTTTGTTTTCCTTGGCTTCTTTGTTGAGACCTTTTGCATGGTGGGGAGCATAGGCCGTTGTGTATGTAAGAGCTTCTTGGGTACCCACATCTGTAATCGCCCGTGTTGAGCTGTAGCTAATTTTTTAGGCACCCAAATTTGTACCTTATTGTGGTCGGCCTTCATCGATTGTTTCGGTACCCAAAGTAGTTGGATTTCTCGTGTTTGAGCCTGTCGTAGGTGCTTGGTCCTTCTGTTGTCATGGTCGATCTGGTTGGGTGGGAGTCTTTGAGGCAACATCGATGGTTGTACTCCTTTCTTTACCCAGATCTGTGTCATGCCCAACACTTCTTTCTTCTTGAGGGCTCTTTGTCTATTTGATAGACTGGCTGTCTTGCACTGTTTTGCTTGCTTCTGAGGTTGAGCTCCTGTGGATGCTTTGCTCTTTAAAAAACAAGAAGAAGGTTCATCTTGCCTTTGCGACTGTCCTTCCGTGATTTCGTCCGTCTGGATCATAGAGCTTTTGACATCTACAACATCTTGTTCGAGAAGATTAGCCTTAGAGGAACAAACAGAGTGTGTGGTGTCAGTTTCAGTGGGCATGCGATTCTCCAATTCTAATGTAATGCATTGATTATATACCCACACTTGAAGAAGTTGACTTCTTAGGTTCAAGTTGACAGCATGGTCGTAAATCCAATCTTGACCCAAGACAAGTGGTTCTGTGAGGTCCTCATCATGACACACTAGCATTTTGACTTTTATTGGAACATCTTGAAGGTAGATGGGAAGTTCCACCTCGCCCAAACAGGGTGTTTCCACGCCTCCTAATCCTATGAGATAGGCTTCTATGGGCTTGATGTCCAATTGCAGGTCTTGGCAGTATGAAAATCGAACTGCACTAGTTGCTGCTCCTGAGTCAACCAATGCTCTCACAGTCCTTACACTCTTTCCTTGTCCTACCTCTATAGTCACAAAGGGTCGGCGATCAATTATTTGAGAAGTATTTATGCCCGATTTTTGGCACATGTCCATGTGATATTTTGGAGCTTTTGTGTTGACATCTAGGCCTAGCCGCCATAGCTTATTTCTTCTGATGCGCTCTCTCGCCTCTGCTTGTGCTTCTTCTCTAACCCTTAACTCCTCTTCTTTTCGCTTCTTAGCAGTGTTGAGTCTCATGAGCATTTCCTCTGTAAGAGGTTCTTGATATAACTTGACTCGGCATCCACTAATATAGTTTGGTAAGATATCACCTTCTAAAGTGGCCAATTGAACTGCACCGCTAGTGGAGATTCTATTAATGATCATGGGTCCATATCCTCGTTTCTCCAATTTGCGGGCATGTTGCTTTAGCGTGTGAACCAGCACTAGATCTCCTTCCTTCAATCCTTTATCCTTTATATGGGCATCAAAGTATGCCTTTTGCCTTTTCTTTGCAGCATAAATGCCTGCTGCTGCCCGTAGCCTCGTCTCACCTAAGCATTCTAGATCAAAGATCCTGGAAGACAACTCATGTCCATTCCACTCATGCTCTTGTGCTACTTTCAAGGCTGGGATTAGGAAGTCCAATGGTAGCACGGCATTCTGTCCAAAGACCATCTGAAATGGGGTAGCATTGAGTACCGTTTTGTAGGCAACTCGGTATGCCCAAACAGCATGATGAAGTTGTTTGTCCCAATCAGAGCGTTTATTGTTTACAAGTTTCGTCAATACGTTACATAGGATCTTATTCGTGCTCTCGGCTTGTCCGTTGGCTTGTGGGTGATAAGGGGCAGACTTCTTGTGTATCACCATGAATTCTTGAAGGATATGTTCAATGACCTCATTCAAGAAGTGCGTACCTCTATCACTAACCAACTCTATTGGTAACCCATATCTAGTGAACACATTTTCGAATAAGAACTTAGCCGTCGTTTGAGCATCATTCTTTGTCGTGGCTTTTACTTCCACCCATTTGGTAAGGTAATCAGTGGCTACAATAATGTATTCCGCATGGGAGTTTTTAGTTGGGGGGTTAATAGGACCAACAAAGTCTATACCCCACTTCGAGAATGCGCACCCTCCCATCATTGGCCTCAAGGGCATTTCATCTTTTCTTATCGGATATTGGGCACGTTGGCATGTGTCACATTTCTTCACATAAGTATGTGCATCCATATGAAGAGTGGGCCACCAAAGTCCTGAGAATAGAATGGTCTTAATTACTCTGTCAGGCCCAAAGTGTCCACCTGCAGCACCGCTGTGTGCAGTTTCTAAGACTTTCAAATAGTCTGATTCATGAACGCACAGTCTTAGATAACCATCCTTGCCTCTTCGATATAGGTTGTCTCCTACTAAGGCATAGTCTTGAGCCTCTTGCTCCATGCTCCGTTTTCTTGCAAGACTAGCCTGATTGGGTAATGTTCCCGATCTCATGAACTCAACCAATGGAGCACTCCAATCTGGGATTAATGACACATGATAAAGAGTGGCATGCTCCACTGGGGGTCTCTTCTGGCATACTGGACAATTTTGGATCCACTCCTGTACTTCTTTGTCCATGCTAGGCCAATACACTCCTAAACGTTTTAGATTCTGCAATGTTCGTTGTTTAGAGTAGTGATTTCCTAGCAGTCCCTCATGGGCTTGTTGCATCCAACTAGTATGTTCGTCGTCCTCAACACAACAAGCTAATACGCCCTCGGTATCTTGCTTGTACATACTTCCGGCCAATATTTGATCCTTTTGTCTTCTTTGTTTGTTTTCACATTTTTATTTGCAGGCCCAAAGGTTAGGACTGGTACCAACTTATTTGCCCATTTAGGAACAACTTCTAAATTGAACAGATAAGCATCGGGCAATTCATCAGACACTCCTTGCGGTGGCTCTCCTGAAGTGATGCGAGAAAGATGGTCTGCCCTAAGATGGGTTCTACCTTTCCTGACAACAACTTCAAAGTCGTATTCCATTAGTAAGAGGAACCATCTTACTAAGCGGCCTGTATTGCAAGGTTTATTGACCAAATATAGTAACGCTTGATGATCAGTGAAAAACTTGAACTTATTGGCCAATAAATAGTGTCTAAACTTTTTCACAGCATATACCATACCTAAGCCTTCTCTCTCCGTTGTGGTATAATTTCGTTCAGCTGCATTTAATTGCCTACTAGCATATGCTATCGGTAAATCTAGGTTTCCTTCACCTGTGGGTTGTGCTAGCACACATCCAATTGCATGATTGGAGGCATCTACATGGACATGAAAGGGTTTGCTCCAATCCGGAGTAGTCAATATTGGTGCTGTGCACAAACGTCTTTTCAGCTCGTTGAAGGAATTCTCGCATTCCTCGTTCCACTCAAAATTTGTTAACAACCCATAAAGAGGTTTAGCTATGATGGCATACATGTGGATAAACCTACGGTAATATCCACAATGGCCCATAAAGGCCTGTACCTCTTTAACATTTCTTGGTCTTGGCAACTCTGCTATCGCTCTTACCTTGTCTTCATCTGTTGAAATTCCATTCTTAGAAACAATGTGACCTAAGATTTTACCTTGTCGTACCATGAACACACACTTCTCTGGGTTCAGACACACTCGATAATCTCTACACTTGTTGAAGACTTGTCTGAGCTCAGGGGTGTGGTAATTTCTCTGTTGGGAATGCGCACATAAATCATCCACATATACTTCTAAGCTCTTCCGCAAGAACTCTTTGAAGACATGACACATGAGCCTTTGGAATGTTGCAGGTGCGTTGGTGAGCCCAAATGGCATCACACGAAATGCAAAAATTCCCCATTCTGTGGCAAAGGCCGTTTTGTGTTGATCTTCGGGGGCAATGGCTACTTGGTTGTAACCTGAAAATCCATCAAGGAAGCTATAAACTTCCTTGCCTGCAACACGCTCCAATAGATGTTCGGTGATTGGGAGTGGATAACTATCTCTGATCGTAGCGGCATTAACTTTTTTAAGGTTAATGCACACGCGCAATTTCCCATTCTTCTTGGGCACCACCACAATGGGGGACACCCATTCAGTGTGCTCAATCTCATAGATGAATCCAGCTTCAATCAGCCTGTCAATTTCCTCCTTTATTTTGGCTGCATAATTGTCATTATATGTGTAGGGCTTTTGTTTGGTGGGCTTGGCATCAGCGGTCATCGGAATCGTATGAGAGCAAATCTTTGGATCTACTCCTTTCAAGTCTCTATAGTGCCATGCGAACACATCCCTATATTCCCTTAATAGAGCTACAAGCTCTGCTTCTTCTTTTGCACTCAGGTCATCTCCTATGTATGTGCATCGTTCTTCGCTCCCTTCAATGGTCACTACAATTTTTTTGGTCCTTTCTTTATTGTCATATGCTTCTCCTATAATGGCCTCTCTCTTAGGCATTCGTACCAAAATTTTTCGGTCTTCCACTTCATATTTCTTGAAATTTTATGGTACTTCAAACAGTGATTCTTCCTCTTCTTGTTTCACTGCTTTTCTTTTCTTTTTCTTTTGACCTCCTTCACTTCCTTCCTTTGAATTTATCGTTTTAATACTCGTGAGGGGTTCTTCTTCTTTTTGGGTTAACACTCCTATGTCCTCTAAATAGTGTTCCTCTGAGTCAAAGTAAGTATCCATCACAATGGATTCTAGATCATCGTCATTCTCTTCTTCTTCTATGAACTCACTACGAACACACTCTTCCAACAGGGGCTGACACATGAACACTCAAATATCATAACCCTCCTCATCACAGTGAGGTGTCCATTGTTCTTCATTGACTGCCCATGGTAGCTAAGATTTCTGCCCAACCATGAGGCTCAAATTCCTCATCTGGAAATATCATCGGTGTATAGGCTGGGTCTTTTATTGGTCTATCTCCTAGGGGAGTTCCTTCTTCTCTTGCTTTTAGGCGCTTTTCCTCTTCCTCTGCGACCTTGCACATCCACAAGTGAGTATCTTCATGCAGCCAGGATGGATCATGTGAACTTCCAGAGTGCACGGAGATAGAATCTTCTTTTGCTTTGTGGATAGGATTCCACTGTAGGGGTGGTACATCTCTGAAGGTGTAATAATCCTTCAAATTGACCTTGGTTGTGACCCCTAAGTGCTGTAAGTACAAGGAGTTGGTTCCCCAATCCTGTACTATTTGCAATTGTCGTAGGAAGGGTCTTCCTAGGATCATCTCGTAGACATTATTTTTCTCAAAGTCACATATAGCAAATGTATGTTCAAACTCTACACCACAAGTGGTTAGAGTTATCCCTTCAAGCAATCCTAGAGGTCTTTCAAAATGACCATCTGCCATTTGAAGTTTCATTCTCGTTGATCTTAATGTGGGTTTGCCCCATCGCTTCCACAAGGAGGTGGTCGCAATAGCAACACCAGCACCCGAATCTACGATTGCTTTGGTTGTGTAACCTTGAGAGGTGATTGGAAGATAAGTGTTACCTTCTTCACCTTCGCTCATATCTCCTATCTTGTCGAGAGGTATCTCTGGAACTTTTTGCTTAGAGCCTACTTTTGGCATATTGGATTCAAGTTCTGGAACCTGATCCTTCACATGATTCCATAGCTCCAGTTTTGCTTTGAGCAGCTCTTCCACAGTGAGATGACATTGAACCTTAGTGTTCTTCACAACATCAGTGTTTCTTGGAATCACTGAGTCTTCATTTCTTACCAATATTGTGGGAGCTCTGATCTGGATAGATTCAGATTCCCATGGGCCTGTGTAATGAGGCAACTCTTGTAAAGAATTAGATTCAAAATCTAATCTTTCATCTTCTTGTTGCTCTGCTTGGTCTCCATAGATAGACGGAATGTCTTGGGGAAATTGATCATGAAGATCATCAATCTCAGGAATAGGAGGGGAATTACCCTTCTCCTTGGCCCATTTCTCTTCCTGTATTTCCCGCAAGAACTCTTGAGAGTATTGTTGAATTGAAGGAGGTATTCCAGCATCCGTGGAATTAGGAACATAAGCTCCCATTGGTGGTGAGCTTCCTCTTTCAATAACTGGTTGAGCCTGTGGAGGTAAAGAAACTTGTGGTTTGTTTACCAACTGCTCTAATCTTTCTAGTAAGCCTTGGAAATGCAAATCCGGTTTGACAGAGTTTGTTTGATTGAACTTTTGACTAGTCTCAAGTATAGCTTGAGCTTGTTCTACCATTTTCATGCACATTTTCATCCGTTCAATCTCTAAATCTGCTCTAGGGTAACTCTTGTCTAAGTTTGCAGTTGTTGGCCCTTCTTGAAGACGAGCCTGGTAGGCCTTGAACATCATGTCCAAGCCTTCTGGGGTTGGATCTGCAAGAACAGACCCTGGTTGTGGGTTATTTACAATGGGTGGTGGGGTGGAATGAGGCGAAGTGGATGGAGCTTCAGCATGCGGGTTTTGAGATGCAATGTCTTCTATTTTTGTTTTGGTATCCCTTAGGCTTTCTTCTAGCTCGGATAGCTTTTTGTTCCACTTGCGATTAGCCTTCTCTCTGGTATCCTTCCATGTTCTTGGTTTCCTCTTACTAGGTTCTCCTGCCTCACTTGACTCCGACTGCTCAGATGGTTTTGCTTGTTGTGCAGCCTGTGCCCTAGTAACTGCCTGTACAGGGGCCACATTACTGCTACTTGAACTTGAATCTGCCACTAAGCCTACCACGTTGATGGGTGTGACCTTGGGTGCACTAGAGGGATTCCTGGGACACTCTCTAGGAAGATGTTCCTTGCCGCACTCAGGACAAAATCCTTGTATCGTAATGTTTTGCCCTTGTCCCAGAGCAAGTTGGTGGGGACATTCACGAATGAAATGGTCGCCTTGGCATCTAAAGCATGGTCCTCTAGGGGCCTGTGGTCTTACTTGTCTCAATTGGGGCCTTGGGTTTGGATTTGTATACATGACATTGGAGTATTCTGGCTCCCAATTTTGTTCCATAGGTGGTGTCTCATATTGGCACTGAGAAATCTCACTTTGCTCAGGTGACTCTATATAGTAAGCATGTGGACTATCTTCATGGACGTAGTCTGAACCATGAGCGTGAAAATCATTTTCTGGTATCAATGGGGTTAGTGGCACCAATGCTCTATTATGGTTCTCCTTCGCCATCGTATATTTAACTGGGATCACATTGGCAGGAGCTGGCGGTTGGTTTCCTAGGACAGGTTGTGGCCTATATGGTGCTTGATATTGCTGCTGGTATTGCGGTTGATATTGTTGTGGCCTATAATATGGCTGTTGGTACTGATTCTGATACCTACCTTGCTGGTAAGGTTGCTGATAATTTTGTCTAACAGCCTGTCTGTTATAGGGACAATCTTGGGCCGTATGATTTGTGTATTTTCTCTCAATGGTGCAATACAGAACATTAGGGTTTCCTTGGGGTTGAGTCGTCAACGGACAAACATTAGCCATGTGGTCTCCTCCACACGTATAACATCGCTTCACTGAGGTGACCCTTGGCATTTGTCTATTTTGAACTCCTAGCTTTTTGGCCACCTGCTCAGCTATCTCATCTATCTCAGTGGAGGCTCTAGAGGTATGACTTGTAGAACTATCAAAGTCCTTATAGAGTTTGGATAGTCCTAACTCCTCACCCAAGTTGTCTTCTATGTCAATGCATATCCGTATACACTCTTCTATGGATCTAGGCTCTTTCAGGTATACATATGATCTTAATTTTGTGCTCAATAGGCCATCTAAAAACAGTGCCACCTGTTTGGCTGATGTGGGTAATTCTGGTACAGGGCATCTTTCCAGGTACTGTCTAAACCTTCTTCCTGCAAGTCGCACTGTTTCTTGGGGTGTCTGCTTGAAGCTGTGGATCAAGGATGATGTGTTATGCCTGATACCACTCTTGGAAAATTCCACAATGAATTCTTCTAGCAGCTGACCTATCTCTCTATAGTTGCAACTGTTTAGAGGTTGAAACCAAGCTAAGGCAGTACCCTTAAGAGTCAAAACAAATGCCTCAAACTGGGTGAATAAGTCCTCAACCTGTTCAGCTCTTAGCACTTGTTTGAACTCTGCCACATGATCATAAGGATCTCCAAATCCATCAAAGTAGTTCTTCATTGTCTTAACCACTTGAGAGGGTCTAAGGGTTCTTGAGTGCTCTCGTGGTCTAGGCAATGGGAAATCATGATCATCTCTTTGATGCCTATGGACTCTTTGTCTCTCCCTTTCAAGTCTTTCCGTTCCATATCCTGATCTGTCTCTGCCTACAGTGTCTGCAAAGCTTACCTCCGGTCTCTCTCTAGTTCCTTCTCTCTGGGTTTCATGAGCCTTGGATGATCCGGCTCCTTGGAGGCCCTGGGAAACATTAGATCTTGGTGGAGGGAAAATTGATTCACCTTGCCAAGTGTAAGCATGTCTGTCATGATCTGATACTAAGAATAATTTCTGAGATGTGTGATCTAGATAGACAGCTTTCCCTGGTGTCTCTGGGTCCTTGAATTCATAGATGGTGACTACTGGGCTGGGTTGATCTGGCCTAAATCTCCAAAAGGCTTCCTCCGTTTCTCTATTCACGAATAGTTCTATGCTTTTATTATCTTGAGGAATCCATTCTGGAGTGAGCACTCTGGTTAGGACTGACTTACCTCTAGGGGTCTTGGGTTCTCCTCCTAGGTCTCCTTTCTCTAGGTCTCCTATCTCGTTCTCAGGAATGATATTTCCAAACTCATCTGTCCTATCTGGTAAGTTGGTAACCACATACATGGTTCCTTCCTTATCAATGTAAGCACCCTCTTCAAACTTGACCACTGGGTGTTCAAGTCCAAAGGGTTGGTCAGGATTTTTGAGTTGAACCACTGATCGCCTTAGACCATCCTCATAGATGCGAGCACCTAATTGGTTGGTCCTGATATACTCCAATTGGGTCTTATAGGGACCTTCTGGTGTCTGTAAATAGGCAGTGCCTGAGCTACGTGTGGGTCTTTCCATGCTAAAAGACATTTCCGAGTCACTGGTTTCTGAACTTCGTGTGTAAGGATAACCACTAAGCTGTTGAGCCTAAGACTTGGATGTATGGTTGACACTAGCCTCAGATGACCTAATGCTTTGTCTATCCTTGCCTAAGTGTCTACCAGATCTCAGGTTCATAAGCCTTGGCTTCTAGTCCCAAAGTTCTCTTATATTGCTCAAAATCCTTTGGAACTCCTTGGTTTTCTAGTTTCCCTGAGGGTCAACTTCAAAATACCCTATCTAATAATCCTGGTATTAATTTAACCATAACCAGTCGATGTTTTGGTTGTATTCCCCACGAGCTTTCCAACAAAACCAAAATCACAGCAAACGGATTTCGTATGAGAAAGTTATGCCAGTTCAGGGTTCTAGGGGTTAAAACAGGGAAATAGGGTCTCTCAGGAAATGCTCCAAAATAGGCGATACACGATATTTGTGGGACACGATACTTGGTACTTGAGGAACTCGATACACGATACTTGGTATGTATCGTGATACTTGAAGTAGGAGATACACGATCTTCAACAAGTATCGTGAGCAAACTCCACGATACACGATCTTTGATAGGTATCGCGATCGCTGTATAATGATACACGATACTTGACTATCACGATACTCGGGCAAAACGATACTTAGCTCAAGACGATACTCGATATTTGGAAGAAAACGATACACGATCTCTGACTTAGGCGATACCCGATCTCTGATAAATATCGCGATCTTTGATAAACGATACCGATCTCTCATGCAAACGATACACGACCTATGAACCAAACGATACACGATCGCTGGTGAATATCGCGATCTTTGATTGAAACGATCTTTGACACCAACGATACTCGATACTTGGCTCAAAACGATCGACGATACCTGAATCAAAACGATACGCGATCTTTGGTAAGTATCGCGATCTCTGAGAAGCGATACACGATACTTAAGCCAAACGATACACGATCTTTGATCCAGACGATACACGATCGCTAGTGAGTATCGCGATCTCTGATCAAAACGATCTCTGGACCAAACGATACCGAAAGGAGGGAAATATCGCGATACTCGACCACAGGAGTAAAACGATACTTGCTAAGTATCGCGATACTCGACCGCGGGAGCAAAACGATACTTGACCCTTTGACAAGTTTTGGGAGAGATTTTTTCCAAGTTTTGGTTGTACACATGCTCTACTCTTTCCTCTCTCCTCTCCTCACTCTCTGTATCACCCCAAATCACTCCTTTTCACCTCTGTCAGTACCAAACGATACCCGACGCAGATCGTTTCCCTTTCCACACTTAGTTTACTGAGAAAGTATAGATTAAATGGGTGTTTGCTCACCTTGAGAGCCTCTCTAACTTCTTAGTCACTTCCCCTTGCTCTGTGTAACCCCCGTTTGCCCGATTTCTCACTCACGATCTCTCGCGCAGCTTCCACGATACTTGGTGCAGGTTCGTCTTGTCCGTCTGTTCACTCAGATTTTTTGTTGTTTTTAGTACTACTTCTTCAGCGCCTCTGTTCTGCACCCTCTCTAAGCTTCTTGCTCACAACCACAAGGAAAAACAAGGTGAATGTACTCAAAAAAATGGAAAAAACTGAGAAGATGAAGGTGGGTGGAGATGGTGATGATGGTGAAGATGAAAACGAAGGAAAACTCAGAAACTGAACTGAAAATGATGATTTTTTTACCTTCCAACGTCGCTACTCTACGTCTTACCGTCACACGCTCGTCCTCCAAGCTCTCTCCCCGGCAACGGCGCCAAATTTGGTGTCACTCTAGCACAATGGTGAGTACCAACGTGAGGAGATACACCTCATAAATGTCAATCCACGGAGACGTGAGGACCGGTATGAAGACCGCGAGCAAGTGATGGCACAAGTGCGTGAGTGAAAGCACACAAGCATGCACACACATACACACACACACGCACAAGTTAGGAGCAAAGATTGGAACAATGGAAAGCTTTGATTACAAAAGAGCTCTCTTACAAAACTGAAATCTACAACAAGCTAGCTCAAAAATGAGCTCTCCAGCCCTTTTTATAGTTTTTGAGTGGTTTTGGCCCTGTCCAGACCTAGTGTCCGGCCTAGTTAAAAAATAGGTTCCAGGGCTTATTTGGGGGCTCAAACGGAGTCTAAAAATCATGAAAATTGGTAGGATGGTAGTTCTAATACTCCTCAAGCTGGAGGACTCCTCGGCTTGAACAAAATGGAGTTACAAAAATGGAAAATGGTATTTACAATGGTTTTTAGTGATAAAAATCACTATTTTTGTAGGGATTTCTTCTGAAAATTTGACAGGTGCTTCTTGGAGCTCCCTACTTGCTCCTTCTTCTTGTGTGTCCACCTCCTTGATGCACTTCCATTATTTGTCCTTGATCTTGAGCTTCAACAGCCCATCTTTTAAAACTATTAATGCATCTTTCAAAATATTCATGATAAATTTGATCCTCCCATTTTACATATGACTTAACACCTTCATCGATAATTGATACTTAATATTTGTAAAGAGCTTAGCAAGACAGGTAATAGATGGGAAACTGCCAGACGATTCAATGGTCTAGTTATGAAAATATTCAAACTACATTATACAAAAAAACAATTAAAAACATATACACACATACACATGTTATGAGAGTAAGGTCAAATTATACATACTTGTATCAAATGAAGATGTTTTCTCCATCTAGCCTTTAGAATTATCCACTGAATTTTTAGAATCTTCTTGACACATATGTTTCTCCTATTTTAGTGGACCTAATACCTGTGCTACTAACTCTTTTGCATACAAATCTTAAGTATCAATTAGCTATGCAAGTATTAAGTCATCAGTAAAATGGGAGAAGCAAATTTATCTTAAAGACTTTTAATGATGAAAAGAATAATTTTAAAGGATGGGTGGAGAAAAAATGCTCATTCAATGCAGGTTTTTGTTCTTACTTTAGCTAAAGTAAGAACAAGAACTTGCATTGAATGAACACTTTTTGTCCACCCATCTTTTAAAACTATTAAAGCCTCGTTAAAAATATTTGCGATAAATTTGATCCTCCCATTTTACTCACGACTTAATACCTTCATAGATAACTAATACTTAATATTTGTAAACAACGCACAAAGATAGGTATTAGATTGACTATAAAATGGGAAACCGCCAGATGATCCAATGGTCTAGATATGAAAATCTGCAAACCATAATATACAAAAAACAATTAGATACATACATATACATACATACATATACATACATACATACATACATACATATATACACATACATACATACATACATACATACATAAATACATACATACATACACATATATACACACATACATATACATATATGCATACATATACACATACGTATATATACATACATATACACCTATAAAACACATATACATACATATATACATATACACATACATATATGTATATGCATGCACATGCATATACACATCCACATACACATAAGCATACACATATATAGAATTATATGCATATATATATATATATATATATATATATATATATATATATATATATATATATATATATATATATATATATATATATATATATATGTATGTATATATATATATATATATATATATATATATATATATATATATATATATATATATATATATATATATATGTGTGTGTGTGTGTGTGTGTATGTGTGTGTGTGTGTATTTAATTAGTTAGTTTCTTTAATTTATCTTCTTTTGATGAACTTACAGGTTATTATCTGAAAAGTTTTTACCAAGTCAGAATATTCTTCCTACCTTAGATGATAAAATTAAGAAGATAATCAACAATCTTGGTATAGATTATCAATGTATACATGCATGTCCTAACGATTATATTTTATATAGAGGTGAATATGCAGACTCTTTGACATGTACCAAATGTCAATCTCCTCAATATAAGGGCGAAGAAGGTAAAATCCCAAAAAAGGTATTGAGAAATTTTCCATTGGCTCCACTGATTAAACATATGTTTGAAAGCCCCGAATTATCAAACCTTTTGACATTGGGACATGTTCATAAAAGTACTGATGGAGTAATCAGAATTCCTCATGATAGTGTTGCTTTTCAACATATTGATTCTACATGGCCTGAATTGGCACAAAATCCACAGAATCTAAAGTTAGGAGTTGCATTAGATGGGGTTAATCCATTCTCCATGAACTATTGTAAATGGTCAACATGGTTAGTGGTAGTCATAAACTACAATCTTCCGCCATATCTTAGCATTAAAAACAAACATTTAATGCGTTCACTTTTAATCCGAGGCAAAATACAAGTTAAAAATATGAATATATATCTTGCTCCTCTCATTGACGATCTCTAAGAGTTATGGAGAGGTATTAATGTCATTGATGTATCGAAAAGCATCAATGAAAGACATATTATTGTTTGTGGTATTGTGGTTTGGACTATTCACGATTTTCTAGAACATGGTGTTTGTTGAGGTATTGATGTAAATTTTATATTCAATATGCATATAAATAAATATGATATAATCTAGTTATATTTTTCTCGTTTTCATGATGCAAGAATATCTACCAAGGGTTATAAAGCTTGTCCATATTGTGGTGATTGATTGAGATCAATCTATAGTAAGAATCTCAACAAATATATTTATCTTCGACATCGACGATTCTTGCCTAATGATCATCCATTAAGATCTAAAAGAGAAGCGATACTATTTAATGGAAAGATTGAAATAGTTTAGTGTCCAAAACCTATGATGCCTATGGATTGGTATAAAAATTGGACAGATGGACCACTCATAGATCCAAAATTAGAAATCTTCAATGATGATGCAGATAATGAGTATGTGAAGAGAGGTAAAGGAAAATGGCACTCGCCAAGAACATATCAATATGGTATTCCTTGGAGTATTGGAAAGAGTAAAAAGTATGTAATCGTCTTGATCCTATCCATATATTCAAGAATATTGGTTATTCACTATGGGAGCATCTTCTTAGACTAAAAGATACCATAGCATCAAGGAATGATTTGAAAGGTCAAAAATCAAAACTAAAGTTATGGCCAGTTTTTGATAGAAATTGACAAGAAACGAATTATGCACCTGCTCCTTGGGTACTTACAACAAAAGAGATACAGACTATCAACAATAGAATTCAAATCATTAGGACTCCTACAAGATATGGAGCATCTTTTCAAAACATGTTTACTATGGATGATAAGAGCTTATCAGGGTTAAAGACCTATGCCTAGCATAACTTTTTAAAACATATTTTACCTTTGGCTATCGATGGATGTACAACAAAAGGAGTACGAGATGTGATCTATCGTCTTGGATCGCTTATAAGGTAATTATAATACTTTTATATTTAATATGTATGAATATTGGATATCTTTTATTTTTGAATTTACTTCTTTATAATTTTTTTATGATATGTATAGGTGGTTTACATCAAAAGAGATTCACAAAAACTCGATCCCACAAAAAAAAGGTGAATGCAAAGAGCTACTATGTTTGATGGAGAAAGAACTTCCTACTTCATTGTTTGATATTCAGCTTCATTTATTAGTCCATCTTGTAGATGAAATAGAGATTGCAGGTGTTGTCAACACTCGATGGATGTTTTGGGTTGAGCGATTTATGGGAATATTAAAAGGTTATGTGCAAAAAAGAGCGAAACTAGAAGGATCCATGGTAAAGGGTTGGATGCTTGAAGACTGCATGTATTATGTTAGTGAGTACCTTTAAAGAGTTCATGAAGAAGCTCCACGTGCATGGACCAACGAGTCTTCTTCAAAAATAACAGATGAGGTATTACCAGGTAAGCGAGTTCCATTTTTATTTACATTTCAAGAAAAAAATGATGTTTCTACTTTTGTAGCATATAATAGCGAATGCATGCAAGCATTCCTTAGCGAGTGCGAACAAGAACTTCAAAATCTCCAAAGTAAAAGGCAAAGAAACAAAAGATATAGACATAATCTCGATAATAATGAGATTACAGATATATCTTCTTTCACGGATTGGCTATATAGTCGTTTGCAATGCGCCAATGCAAATAATGATGAAATCTCAGATGAGCAGAGAGAGTTAATGATAGGTTGTGAACGAAAGGTAATTTTATTTTAATAATATTTAATTTTTTTCATATGTTTATATTAGTTTCTATTTACCAATTTAATTTCTTTTGCAAGCTCGAATGTTCACTAATATGTAGGCTTTTGGATAGCATATTAGAATCAAAGGCATTGATTCTTTATGTAAAATAGAGGATTCTAGTATTATTGCTTCTTTCAAGCAACTATCATGTGCTAGTTCAAAAGAAACAAACCTTATAAATGGCGAACTTGGTTACATAGGAGCTATTGTTGGTATCTACGAAATATCATTTCGTACATCCAAACAGGTAGAAACATTTTTATATTTTTTATGATTGAGTTAGTTATTTTTTTAAGCACCTAATAATGGGTTTTTGTGTTTATATATTTTGATAGGTCATTTTGAAGGTTGACTGGTTTCGTGCCGAGTATAAAGGTAGTAATTCCACATTAAGAAAGGAATTATCTGGGTTTTTGAAAATTGATTCTTCCAAGGTAATGCGATCCACCAAAGAACCATATATTCTTCCTAGGCATATTGAACAAGCATAATTTTATAAAAACCCAGATGCAAGACCTGGGTGGAAAGTCATTCATGTTCAACCTTATAATTGTGAATGCATGTATAAGTATACTTTTGTGCATGTAGGCATGTATATGTGATGTGTACATGTATATATGTATATGTGTCCATGTGTAAATGTGTACATATGTATGCATGTATATATCTATATATATATATCTATATATATATATATATATATATATATATATATATATATATATATATATATATATATATATATATATATATATATATATATTTATGTGTGCATTTAGGCATGTATGTCTGATGCATAATGTATCTACTCCATTTTATCTTTATGTATGTGTATCTACATGATGTGTATATATCTTTATATATATTACGATCCTTGTTGATTCGAGTAGCTATAAAGAGAGGCTTAAGGTTGGGAGGAGAGACATCTCTCTACTAGGATGTCGGAGGAATAGATGCAATGTGTACATATACTTCAATCATATGGCTAAAAGGCTGAATTAGAGTTTTTATATTAGGGATTTTAAGACCCTAATATAAAAATTAGTATTTTCAAATTAGGATTTTTGAAATAGGATTTATATATATATATATATATATATATATATATATATATATATATATATATATATATATATATATATATATATATATATATATATATATATATATATATATATATATATATATATATATATATATATACATACATACATACATATAGATATATCAGTGTGCATGCATGTGTGTATGTATGTGTTTCTATATGTGCGTATACATGTGTATGTATGCGTATCTATATGTAAGTATCATGTGTTGTGTATGTGTGTATATGCATGTGTATATGTATATATGCATGTAAATATGATTATATGAGTCTATGTGTGTGTACATATGATTATGCATGTGTATGTGTATGTGAGTATGTCTATGTGTATGTGTCTATGCGTACTCATTATATGTGTGTAACTCCATGCATGTGTATGTGTGTGTAAAAATGTTCATGTATGTATAAATGTGCATGTATGTGTATATGTGTATAGATGTGGATGTATGATGTATATGTGTGTGTATGCATGTATTCGTACCTTTAGTCTCACTCTTTTCTCTCTCTCTCTCACACATATACATACATACATACATAAACACACATACTCATATCCATGTACATATACATAAAAGCAATGCGTACCGTGCAATATGGCGACGATGAGCCATAAGTGTCCGCATCTCTTTTAGACACCACTTATGTGATTATCGTGTCCCAAACTCTATCTCAAGTGAACTAAGTACATATTTTTTATCCCTCTCATCATGCTCACTACAAAAATTAAAAAAATCATGTAAATAAAACATAAGATATTTATTTCAATTTATATGTCAAATTTATACTTACTTCCACAGTAAGTGGACAAGGTGTAGGGAAGAATTGCATAATGCCCACATTCTTCTCTTGAACTCCAATCCGTGCCCTACGTACACCATGTTCCGCTCTGGCTCTATATTGAACTCTAGCCCTAAGGTGCCTATGCATGTCCTCATAGGCAACTGTGCTCTGCTATCATGATTAGGAGGTGGTATAGGTGTCTTGAAAATCGATAGATAAAATCAGATAAAAATATATGTTATAATATCATTACAGAAGTTTATGAAAAAAAAACATACCTATGAGCAGATAGCTGTCTTCCTGCATGTAGAGCTGTAGAAGAGCCCTCCTCTGATCACTGGGTAAGCATCTGGATCGTATAATCTAGCTTATCATCAGGCATCTTTGAGTACTCATGCATGATGATCTCTAGAGTATCATATGGAACCCTTGATCTCATAAGACATTTTATGACAGTGAGTTTCACCTTTCTCTCTCTACTAAGATCCATAATACCTAACATATAAAACAAAATGGGTAGAAATCAATATATATACGTGTACATATATATGTGTGTATATGTGTATGTAGCTGTATATGTGAGTGTGTGTATGCATGTAAACATGTATGTATGCATTTGCATGTGCATTATGTGTGCAAATGTATGCATGTGGGTGTATGTGTGTGTGTATGCATGTAAGTATGTATGTATACATATGCATATGCATTATGTATGCATATGTATGTCTGCATGTGTATGTGTGTGTATGTGTCTCTATGTGTGTGTATGCATATATATGTGTGTATGTCTCTATGTGTTTGTCTATGCATATATATGTGTGTATGTGTCCATGTGTGTGTATGTGTGTGTGTCTATGTGTGTGTGTGTGTGTCTGTGTGTATATACGTGTGTATCTGTATATATGTGTCTATGCATAATTTGTATGTATGTGTGTAAATGTGTGTGGATGTGTGCATGTGTCTGTGTAAGTGTGTATGTGTCTATGTGTGTATATATGTGTGTATCTATCTATATATATATATATATATATATATATATATATATATATATATATATATATATATATATATATATATATATATATGTGTGTGTGTGTGTGTGTGTGTGTGTGTGTCTATATGCATGTGTATGTGTGTGTGTAAATGTGTGTGGATGTGTGTGTGTATCTCTGTGTGTGTAAGTTTGCATGTGTGTATGCGTGTATGTGTGTGTGTCTATGTGTGTAAGTGTGTGTGTGTCTATGTGTGTATGTCTCTCTGTATGCATGTGTAAGTGTGTCTGTGTTTGTGTCTATGTGTGTGTATAATCTGTGCGTATATGTGTGTGTATGTGTATATGTGTGTATGTGTGCATATGCATGTATGTGTGTGTATGTGTCGATGTGTGTATGTGTATGCATGTAGGAATATATCTATTCATATGCATGTGCATTATGTTTGCATATGCATGCATGTGTGTGTGTATGTGTGTGTATATGTTTGTATATCTGTGTATGCATGTAAGTATGTATGTATGCATATGTGTGTGTGCACTACAAGGAATACGGGCGTATAGCAACGGTTAATGCGACACAAATTCGTCACTATAAAATTGCAACCTGCGTTGTAATGATCATCGCGCACGGACCGTCGATTAAACGACGACACGAACGATGCGTTTTTTGACGAATACTACGACGGCAACTATGACACTCACCTGTAGCGTCGCCTACACGATGGTTCAAAAAAGCGTCGCTTAAAACGTGGCATACGCGACGCTGTTTTGACACATGTATCATGGCTTGCACGCATGTTTTTACGTCGTTTATGCGACGCATGTATCATCGCTTACACGACGGTCTATTGACGGGAAAAATTAAAACGTTGGAGGCTCTTCGATCAGCATTTTCACGCATCTGATCAAAGAGCTCTCCAACGTTCGCAGTTGCGCTGTGCTTACGAGCTAAAGCAAGTATATGCAGGTTTAAGTTTCTCTCTTTCTACATCTTTTTCGCTTTGAATTCTCTCTCTCTCTCTCTTTGTCTCTCTCTCTCTCTCTCTTTGTTGAATCTCTCTCTTGTTCTCCTAATTGTTGACTCTTGTTCTTGAAATGTTATAGAAGTTCAAGTTTGCCAACATCTATATATCTACATCTTAAGAATACAACATGAGCGAAAGAAAGGAGAAAATAACACTACATACATGCAACTTTGCATCGGTATATTTATTGCGATATTATTGGTTAAGATTTCAATCATCCACAATCTACTAGAGTGGTTCATAATTCATGAGTAGTTGCTTACATGGATATAGGTGACATGATATTTGGGAATCCAAAGAGAATTTTTAAAAATATTGAAATAAAAAAAAACAACATATTGGGTGTCATTAGCTAGTATGAGTATGATGTTTGATATTCAAGAACTCTCTTCATTAATTCACCCTTGGAATCATTGACATGCACAATAGCGAAAGGTACAAAACTCTCTTCATTTATTCACCTTGGGATCTATTGTCGAACTGGAAGAGGAAATGGACGAGAACTGTGGTGATAGGGTTCTTCCATTTGCAAATATCAGAAAACCACCTCCCAACGGTGATCATACCCGACATAACACCCAAGATCCTGAACCACTTAGCCTTGCTCTTGCGCATGCTCCACAGATTGCTATCCACATCATTGTCAACTACATCCTTGAGAGGGAACTCATGAATGCTGGTGTCAATATCTTTCATATCTTCATCCATTGGTGTCAATAGTCTACCCACAGAATGCCTTCATTCATAAAAAATATTATTATGAAAGTATTATTGTAATTAATACACACAGCTTCAATGAATGCATCACACATCTTCTGTTCGGTATACTTTATCGATCCTCTTACTTTCTATCACAGATATACGTCTCTCCCTTTAAACCATATGCAAGTCTCATCGCAAGCAAAGTGCTTCTGTCATGGGAGCTGGACGTAAGACCGAAACATACAAAGGCCTTCATTCTCCTTCCTCTTGGGCTAGCCATTCTCCTTCATCACCGCTCCCGTTCTTGAACCTTCCAGCGGAGGAGCTTGCTGCTGTGATTTTTGGCTGTGACCATGCGACTTACAATGAATGCGTCACACAGCTTTTGTTTGGTATACTTTATCTATCCTCTTACTTTCTGATAAAAAGTTGCATGGTATTTTTGAGGCAGATAGCTATGGAGAGATGAACATCAATCCATATGCCTGGACTGATGGGAAGCAAAAGACACGTTTTTCAGCTCAGGTTCTTTGCTTAGGTTTAATAATCTCTGATATTACATTAGATCACTGTCTGAGGTGTAATGAGGTTTTGTTTACATGTAGGCACGCATACGGGTGAGATGTTAGTGTGCACCATTGACAGAAAAGCATATACAAGGGAGCATTAGCAGCGAAGAGGAAATGGACGAGAGCTGTGGTGATAGGGTTCTTCCATCTGCAAATATCAGAAAACCACCTCCCAACGGCGATCATACCCGACAGAACACCCAAGATCCTGAACCACTTAGCCTTGCTCTTGCGCATGCTCCACAGATTGCTATCCACATCATTGTCAACTACATCCTTGACAGTGAACTCGTGAATGCTGGTGTCAATATCTTTTATATCTTCATCCATTGGTGTGAATATTCTACCCACAGAATGCCTTCATTCATAAAAAGTATTATTATCAAAGTATTATTGTAATTAATACACACGTAGAATATGATCTCATTACATAAATTTGTAATTAACGTTTTCTAACAAACTCTAGAATTACTCTTACAAGTCTCATCGCCAGCAAAGTGCTTCTGTCATGGGAGCTGGACGTAAGACCAAAACATACAAAGGCCTCATTCTGACCATGCGACTTATAATGAATGTGTCACACAACTTCTGTTTGGTATACTTTATCTATCCTCTTACTTTCTATCACAGATATACGTCTCTCCCTTTAAACCATATGCATGAACAATAGCTTGATCATTAGCTTTTGTGCATGTCCAGGCCTTCGAGCTTCTCATATCATCTATGTAAAGAATATCCGACCACGGATGCCACTATTTTTGTTTAATAACATTGATAAAAAGTTGCATGGTATTTCTGAGGCAGATAGCTATGGAGAGATGAACATCAATCCATATGCCTAGACTGATGGGAAGCAGAAGACACGTTTTTCAGCTCAGGTTCTTTGCTTAGATTTAATAATCTCTGATATTACATTAGATCAGTGTCTGAGGTGTAATGAGGTTTTGTTTACATGTAGGCACGCATACGGGTGAGATGTCAGTGTGCACCATTGACAGAAAGCATATACAAGGGAGCATTAGCAGCGAATTATGTGAATTATTCCAGAAGAAAATCCTATTTGAGTTAATTCATGTGCGACACATAAGCTTATATCTCCTTTTATGTAGGCTTGTTGAGTGTCAGTAGACAGGTTGTGGGTTTACAACGTGGGTCCATCAACAAATGAGAAGAATATACAAGGGAGCATTAGCAGCGAATTATGTCAATTATTCACAGGAGAAAAACCTATTTGATCAGTTAATTCATGTGCGGACAGATAAGCTTATATCTCTTTTCATGAGAAACTCATTGAGTGTGATCAGTAGACAGGTTGTGGGTTTACAATGTGGGCCCATCAACCTATTTGAGTTAATTCATGTGCGGACAGATAAGCTTATATCTCTTTTCGTTAGAAAATCGTTGAGTGTCAATAGAAAGGTTGTGGGTTTACAACGTGGGCCTATCAGCAAAGGAGAAGCATATACAAGGGAGCATTAGCAGCGAGTTATGTGAATTATTCACAAGAGAAAAACCTATTTGACGAAAATCATGTGCAACCAGATAAGCTTATATCTCTTTTCATGAGAAACTCGTTCAGTGTCAGTAGACAGTTTGTGGGTTTACAACGTGGGTCCATCAACAAAGGAGAAGCATATACAAGGGAGCGTTAGCAGTGAATTATGTGAATTATTCAGAGGAGAAAAACCTATTTGAGTTAAATCATGTGCAGCCAGATAAGCTTATATCTCTTTTTCATGAGAAACTCGTTGAGTGTCAGTAGACCGTTTGTGGGTTTACAATGTGGGCCCATCAACAAACGAGAAGCATATACAAGGGAGCATCAGCAACGAATTATGTGAATTATTCACAGGAGAAAAACCTATTTGAGTTAAATCATGTGTAGCTAGATAAACTTATATCTCTTTTCATGAGAAACTCGTTGAGTGTCACTAGACAGTTTGTGGGTTTACAATGTGGGTCCATGAACAAAGAGAAGCATATACAAGGGAGCATTAGCAACAAATTATGTGAATTATTCATAGGAGAAAAACCTATTTGAGTTAAATCATGTGCAGCCAGATAAGCTTATATCTCTTTTCATGAGAAACTCGTTGAGTGTCACTAGACAGTTTGTGGGTTTACAACGTGGGTCCATCAACAAAGGAGAAGCATATACAAGGGAGCATTAGCAGTGAATTATGTGAATTATTCACAGGAGAAAATTCTATTTGAGTTAAATCATGTGCAGAAAGATAAGCTTATATCTCTTTTCATGAGAAACTCGTTGAGTGTCAGTAGATAGGTTGTGGGTTTTCACATAGACACACACATACACACACATACACACACATACAAATAGATAAGCTTATATCTCTTTTCATGAGATACTCGTTGAGTGTTAGTAGATAGGTTGTGCGTTTACACATAGACACACATAGACTCGTTGTTAGGAACTATGTATGTGTGTATGCATTTGTATGTGTGTATGCATCTGTATGTGTGTGTATGTGTCTATGTGTGTATGTGCGTGTGTATATGTGTGTGTATGTGTGTGCACGTCTATGTGTATGTGTGTGTGTCTATGAGTGTGGATCTGTTTATGTGTGTGTATGTGTCTATGTGTGTGTGTATGCATGTATGTATGCATATGTGTGTGTATGCTTTATGTGTGCATATGTGTGTATATGCATTATGTATGTGTATGTATGCATGTGCATTATGTATGCATATGCATTATGTATGTGTATGTATGCATGTGCATTATGTATGGATATGCATTATGTATGTGTATGTATGCATGTGCATTATGTATGCATATGTGTGTGTATGCATGTAAGTATGTATGTATATATGCATATGCATATGCATATGCATATGTATGCATCTATGTGTATGTGTGTGCATGTCTCTCTATGTGTGTGTGTATGCATATATGTCTGTGTTTGTGTATGTGTGTGTGTGTATGTGTGTGTATGTGTGTGTATGCGTGTATGTGTGTATGTGCGTGTGTATGTGTGTGTATGTATGTATGTGTGTGTGTATGTGTGTGTGTATGTGTGTGTATGTGTGTGTATGTGTGTATGTGTGTGTATGTGTGTATGTAACATTATGTGTGTATGTGTGTATATGAGTGTGTGTGTGTGTGTATGTGTGTGTATGTGTGTGTATGTGTGTGTATGTGTGTATATGTGTGTGTGTGTGTATGTGTGTGTGTATGTGTGTGTGTATGTGTGTGTGTATGTGTGTGTATGTGTGTGTATGTGTGTGTATGTCTGTATGTAACATTATATGTGTATGTGTGTATATGAGTGTGTATTTGTATGTATATGTGTGTGTGTATATGTGTATGTGTATGTGTGTATGTGTGTATGTGTGTGTGTATGTGTGTGTATGTGTGTGTGTATGTGTGTGTGTATGTGTGTGTGTATGTGTGTGTGTATGTGTGTGTATGTTTGCGTATGTGTGTGTATGTGTGTATGTAACATTATGTGTGTATGTGTGTATATGAGTGTGTATTTGTGTGTGTATGCATGTAAGTATGTATGTATGTATGCATATGCATATGCATATGTATGCATGTATGTGTATGTGTGTGCATGTCTCTCTATGTGTGTGTGTATGCATATATATGTGTGTATGTGTGTGTATGTGTGTATGTGTGTGTATGTGTGTGTATGTATCTATGTGTGTGTATGTGTGCGTATGTGTGTGTATGTGTGTGTATGTGTGTATGTAACATTATGTGTGTATGTGTGTATATGAGTGAGTGTGTGTGTATGTGTGTGTATGTGTGTATGTGTGTGTATGTGTGTATGTGTGTGTGTATGTGTGTGTGTATGTGTGTGTATGTGTGTGTATGTGTGTGTATGTGTGTATGTAACATTATGTGTGTATGTGTGTATATGAGTGTGTATTTGTGTGTGTATGTGTGTGTGTATATGTGTATGTGTATGTGTGTATGTGTGTGTGTATGTGTGTGTATGTGTGTATGTGTGTGTATGGGTGTGTGTATGTTTGTGTATGTGTGCATATGTGTGTGTATGTGTGTATGTGTGCGTATGTGTGTATGTAACATTATGTGTGTACGTTTGTATATGAGTGTGTATTTGTGTGTGTATGTATGTGTAGAG
The DNA here is from genome assembly GCA_020310875.1 of Ceratopteris richardii. NCBI lineage: Eukaryota > Viridiplantae > Streptophyta > Polypodiopsida > Polypodiales > Pteridaceae > Ceratopteris > Ceratopteris richardii. The sequence continues at coordinate 18,814,313 of CM035443.1, read as the reverse complement.
GAGGTACTGGGGTATCCACACTTTTATAGAAAATAAACACTTCCAGTACGTCACCTACTCAAGGGAGGTTCTCTTTAGAGAAGTATACCCTTTAACATTTCTGTGAGCAGGCAGATACAAGTATTGAACAGAGTAGTAAATACTTCAGAAAATATGGACAACCAATGGCCAAGGAAGACCATACACTTCTTAATTCGAATCAATTACAAGGTTGGGCAGAGTGGTGCTCAAAAGTGCAAGCTTAGGGCTCACAAGCCAGCCTAAAAGTATTAACTTCAATACAACAAATCAGCATAAGGACCATTGATATGCAGGCTAACTCAGAACAATACAAATGGTAGAACTTCTCAAGAGAATAGAGATTAATCAACACACTGGCTCACAGAAAGGAAAATAAATCCAAGCTACTCTCTTACACTATAGTGCTCATAGCCCTCCACTGAGAAGCCTACCCTCTGTATCCACACTACAGAGTAGCTTCTACAATAGGCTTGAAACCACCAAGTGCAAGAGAGGACTTCTGCACGTACGCACGAACCAATGTATCTCTAAAATTGTTGTACCCAAATGAGCACAAATCCATTGTTTTTATAGGCCCCAATAGGTCAAGAGGGCCTTGCCGATTCTTCACGTCCACTGATCACGCGCCGCGTAATCACCCAAAATTGCACTTGATTTTAATTAGATCCACAAAAATAGATAGTCGCCGCGAATAGTTGGTGGCAAAAAGCTTTTCCCTGCTTCCACTTTTTACCCAGCACACTTTTATCCCATACCTTCGTAGGATTGGTGACTAATAAATCATCTCCAACATTTGAACTTGTTGCCAATCTATTCAGTGAGCTTGCTATAATGTTTCCAATCATCCTGGTCAAAGGGGTCTTTGATCGACACAATTGGTTACTTCTTGTTAAAAATCTCGTCCATATGCTTCTTCATTACACTCTTAAGATTATGGTATACTTCCGAGCCCATTTTCATAGCTTTGCTGAAGGAAGAGGCCCCAGTAGGGAGATGTGTAATATTGTGGGTGTGTGTGTGTGCCAGTGGGAGTGAGAATGTGTGTGGGTGGTTATGTGTGGGCATAAATGTGTATGTAGGTGTGTGGGGCATAAATATGTATGTGGGTGCCTTTGTGTGTGCTTGTGTGGGTACACATGTGTGTAGTTGTGGGTGTGTGTATGCGCGTATGTGGGTGTGTATGTGTTGGAGTGTGTGTGTGTGTGCGGAAGTGTGTGTGCGTGGTGGTGTGTGTGTGTGTGTGTGTGGATATGTGTGTATTGCATGTGTGAGGGTGTGGGGGTGTGTGCATGTGCGGGGGTGTGAATGTGTATGTGAGTAAGAATGTGTCGGTGTGTGGGTGTGTATATATGTTCTGATGTATGTGTGTGGGGATGGGAATTTATGTGCAAGTGTGTGTGTGTGCATGGGTGTATGTGATTGTGTGTCTGTATGTGTGGGTGTGAGGGGGTGGTTTGCGGGTGAGTGTGCGGGAGGTGTGAGGGGAGGTGTGCGGGTGAGTGTGCTAGAGGGGGGCGGGGGTCAATGGCGGAGGGGGGCGGGGGTCAATGGCGGAGGGGGCGGGGGTCAATGGCGGAGGGGGGCGGGCTAGAGGGCAGCGGAGGCGGGGTTCAATGGCGGAGGGGGGCGGGGGTCAATGGCGGAGGGGGGCGGGGGTCAATGGCGGAGGGGGGTGGGGGTCAATGGCGGAGGGGGGCGGGGGTCAATGGCGGAGGGGTGGGGGTCAATGGCGGAGGGGGGGCGGGCTAGAGGGCAGCGGAGGCGGGGTTCAATGGCGGAGGGGGGCGGGGGTCAATGGCGGAGGGGGGCGGGGGTCAATGGCGGAGGGGCGGGGGTCAATGGCGGAGGGGCGGGGGTCAATGGCGGAGGGGAGGCGGGCTAGAGGGCAGCGGAGGCGGGGTTCAATGGCGGAGGGGGGCGGGGGTAAATGGCGGAGGGGGGCGGGGGTCAATGGCGGAGGGGGGCGGGGGTCAATGGCGGAGGGGGCGGGGGTCAATGGCGGAGGGGCGGGGGTCAATGGCGGAGGGGGGTCGGGCTAGAGGGCAGCGGAGGCGGGGTTCAATGGCGGAGGGGGGCGGGGGTCAATGGCGGAGGGGGGAGCGGGCTAGAGGGGCGGGGGTCAATGGCGGAGGGGGGCGGGCTGCGGGAGTCTAGGCGGAGGCGGGGGCGGGGGAGGAAGGCGGAGGGCGGGGCGGAGAGAGAGGGATGGTAGAGAGAGAGGGATAGCGGGGAGAGAGAGAGAGAAGAGAGAGAGAGAGAGAGAGAGAGAGAGAGAGAGAGAGAGAGAGAGAGAGAGAGAGAGAGAGAGAGAGAGAGAGAGAGAGAGAGAGAGAGAGAGAGAGAGAGAGAGAGAGAGAGAGAGAGAGAGAGAGAGAGAGAGAGAGAGAGAGAGAGAGAGAGAGAGAGAGAGAGAGAGAGAGAGAGAGAGAGAGAGAAAGAAAAAGGGAGAGAGGCAGGGACGGGGAAAGAGAGAGAGAGAGAGAGAGAGAGAGAGAGAGAGAGAGAGAGAGAGAGAGAGAGAGAGAGAGAGAGAGAGAGAGAGAGAGAGAGAGAGAGAGAGAGAGAGAGAGAGAGAGAGAGAGAGAGAGAGAGAGAGAGAGAGAGAGAGAGAGAGAGAGAGAGAGGGAAAATGAGAGAGAGAAATAGAGAGTGAGAGAAATAGAGAGGGAGAAAAAGAAAGAGAGGGAGAGAGAGAGGGAGAGAGAGAGGGAGAACGAGAGAGAGATAGAGAGAGAAAGGGAGATAGATGAGAAAGTGAGAGGCCAAGAGATAAAACAAATCAACTGGAATGAAAGCAACAACTACCCGTGACACTGAAAGCAACAACTTCCGGAACACCAATATGTCCAGGAAATGGAACGGAATACTCCCTGAAACTCCAGCCCAAGGCATCTGAGAGCTCTCCTCTCAATCTCTTTCTCTTCTATCTTCTTAGGACCAGTGGGTTCTGACCCCTGTGCTTGGAGCCCACTGCTCTCATGCCACAAAGTGAGAGAGGGAACAGAGAAGGGGTACTACAGACCCCCACATCAAGTTTTTGCACCGTCCCTGGTGCAATTTCTCTACTTATTTCAAAGAGATCTAGTTATGCTGCAATTACTGTAAAGAAACACGGTATGTACAAGGAATGAAGTGCTTCCATTTTGACCTAATTGAGATACTTCTTTACCCTGGAGATATTGACCAAGGGAATCCTTTTACCCTGCAAATCTTCTAGATGTACAGCACCATGTGGTAACACCTTGATAACCTTATATGGTCCTGCCCATTTGGGTGCCAATTTAGTTTGAATTGGTGGAATTTGATGCACTAAAACCATGGACCCTTCCTGTACTTCATTGGACCTCAGATACCTGTCATGCAGTCTTTTGCGCTCTTCTTGTGTTATCTGAAGTTTTTGCATTGCTCCTTCTCTGTATTCTTCTAATGCCACCAATCTCTGAATGGGGGGTTCAATTCCAATGGTTTTGATTTCTATTTCCTTTCTGATAATGAACTCGAATGGTGCCAATGCCTCTTTTCCATATACTAAACGGAAGGGAGTCTCGCCTGTGGTTCCCCTTTTTGTGGTTCTGAAAGCCCAGATTGCACCAATCAATGCTAGCGGCCAGGTGCTTTGATGATCGAAAGATAATTTGCGAAGGAGTCCAATCAAAATCTTATTGGAACTCTCTGCTTGGCCATTTGCCCTGGGGTAGTAGGCACAAGATTTTTTATGGAAGACTTTGTACCTGTCAAATATAAACTGGAGGAATTGATTTACAAAATGTGTGCCCCTATCACTAGTAATTTCCAGTGGGCAACCAAATCTTGAGAAAATACGTTTATACACAAATTTAGCTACTGTTAAAGCCGTGCAGTCCACAGTAGCTTTAGCCTCTATCCATTTAGTGGCATAACATGTAGCCATCAAAATATACTTTTTACCTCCAGGTTGACCAGTAGGGCTAATTGGCCCTATGAAATCAAGACCCCATCGTTCAAATGGAAGCCATCCGGTAGATATGACTAATGGTTGGAAATTCAATCTGGTTGGCGTGGGAGCACACCTCTGGCAGATGTGGCATTCTTTAGAAAACTTGATTGCATCCTTGAAAATATGAGGCCACCATAAACCTTTATGGGTGATTCTATGAGCCAATTCTTCCCCCTTTAGATGTCCTTCATTGTGTGCAGCCTCTAGCAGAAGATTTACCTCCTCTGGATAGACACACCTTCTCAATATATCATCTTGACAGTATTTATATAAATTTCCATTTATAAGAGAATATGCTTTGGTTTTCAGGAGCAATCTTCTCTTTTCTACAGGTGTCAAGTGTTCTGGGATCTTTCCAGTAGTCAGAACATGGAGAATTTCATCATACCAACCTGTCCGGATTGCTACTAGAAAAAGATTGCTATCCACCAACTCATCATTAATACCTGTTGCCTTTTTGCTCATTGCCGTCCTAGACACTTGATCTGCCATGTAGTGCTCTTTTCCTGGCTTAATATGAATATCAAAATTAAATTCTTGAAATAGGAGTAACCATCTCCAAATCCTTCCAGCTACTCTAGGCTTGTTTATCAAATACTTCAAGGACTGATGATCAGAAATAACAATGAAATGCACACCAAGGAGATAATGTCAGAACTTCTGAAGAGCAAATACGATAGCCAAACCTTCTCTTTCCGTTGTACTGTAATTTCTTTCAGCTTGATTGAGTAGTCTGCTTGCATAAGAGATAGGTCTATCCACTTTGTGAGATGATGGCTGAGCTAGATCTGCACCAACAGCATGAAGACTAGCATCTGTATGCACATGAAATTCCAATGACCAATTAGGAACACTTAAAAGTGGAGCAGTACATAGCCTCAACTTTAGTTCACAAAATGCTTTGTCAGCTTCAGCACTCCATGAGAAAGGGATCTTTTTGCTGGTAAGCCTTGACAAGGGCTTAGCAATTTCCGAATACATCCTAATGAATCTTCTGTGATACCCTGCATGACCCAAGAAACTTTGCACTTCCTTTGGGCTTTGTGGAATTGGCATGGAAAGAATAGCTGTAACCTTTGCAGGGTCAACAGTTATTCCTTCAGCAGATACTATGTGACCAAGAAGAGTACCCTTAGTGACCAAAAAGTGACATTTATCAGGATTCAATTTCAACCCCGTTTTGAGACATTGCCCAAAAATTTCTTCTAGATTTTCCAAATGATCATGGAAATCTTGAATTGCTGCTCTTCTATCTGTACCTGAAAATACTGAAAAGTCATCCATGAAAATGCGTAGAAAGGTTGTTAACCATTTGCCCAATATCAGATACATCGTTCTATTAAATGAAGCCGGTGCATTCTTCAAACCAAAAGCCATTCGAGTATAGACATAAGTGCCCCAGGGAGTAACAAAGGCTGTTTTGTCCCTATCATCAGGGTGAATTACTATCTGATTGTAGCCACTAAAACCATCCAAGAAACTATACAAAGTGTGACCAGCTACTTCCTCAAGCACTTGCTCTGTGAAGGGCTGAGGAAATCCATCTTGAACAGTCACTTTATTCAAAGCACGGAAATCAACACATACCCTTATTTTTCCACTATTTTTCTTCGGCACAATAACCATAGAAGAAAGCCACTTGGAATGTTCTACTGGCACAATTATACCTGCTTCTTCTAGTTTTGTAATCTCAGCTTTTACCGCCTCTGCATACTTCGGATTGAGTCGATATGGCCTACTTCTTACAGGCGCAGCTCCCTCAACCAAGGGTATCCGATGTAATCCAAGCTCTTCTGGTATTCCTGTTAGATCTTTGTAGGACCATGCGAAGACACTTTTGTAAGTAAAGAGCAAGGAAGTTACCTTCTGTAATAAATTAGGATAATGCCACAACCAGGATGCCAAATGGACTACTTGAGGGTTCTCTTCATCCCCTAAATTTACTTCTTGAACTAATGTTTCAGGACTACCCTTGCTTGAGAAATCATCTCCACTATATGCAGGAGTGGATTTTAATTTATATTCTGCAACATGTTCTTCCATCCATCTTTGAGGTATATCTGCAAAAGGCAGGTCTTCTCTGTCTTAAGTTCACAATCTTCTACCTCTGATTCTTTTATATGGCTTGCCCTTTCAAAGTTTGTATTTTCCTGCAATTTCTTATTCTCCAATACCTTGTGATCTTCATTGCCCTTTTCTGTAATTACCTTATCTGCAACTTCCTCCTCAATTTCATTGATCTCCACTGTACAACACTCTGCACTTCCCATCATCCAATTTAACAATGTATCATCTTCATGGGGTAGAGAGGGCATTACCTGAGTGTCCACAGTATATCCAGTAGTTTTCCTTGAGTCAATTCCTTCCTCCAAGTGTAGTTGCAGTTGGCTATTGGTGCTTGTTGAAATCCATAATTTATTTTTTCCCCCATCTTGCAAAGCTTTTGCTTGTCTCAGCCAAGGTCTTCCCAGGAGTAGAGGGTAAGAAGTCTCCTGAGGAAGTGCAATAACAACAAAATCTAGAATAAAATGGCAGCCTTGTACTACCATCAATACCTTCTCAATAATGCCCAGTGGCGCAACGCGATGTTGATCTGCCAATGTAACCGTGAATGGTGCCAACTTGGTGGGGCTCAATTTCAACTTCTTCATTGTAAAATCTGGCAGTAAATTGATACCAGAGCCTCCATCTATGATCACACCTGTGAGAGCTTCATCCTTTATACAAACAGATAATCTTGAGCTTTGGTAGTCTGCTAAGGGTGCAGGGGGAAAATCAACCATGAAACCATCTATACTAGGTGATTGGACCAAGTGAGCAGAGTGTATAATCTTCAGTAAGTCACTTCTTATTTTTGAATCCATCCTTATACGTTCATATAGACTAACCTTGTGATGAATACCTTTCAAGATCTGTTCAATGTTTACCTCCTGAGTATTTTCTTGTAGACGTGTTGGTTGGCCTCTTAGAGAAGTAGTCATTTCTTTATAAGCTCCTTCGATTTCCACTTGGTCCTTCCATCCAGACTTCTTTTCTTCCACTTTATCCTGAATTCCTTGTTGTTCCCCCCTAAGGTTTGCTGCTGCTTGTCTAGCTCTAGTCATCATGGGCATTGCAGAGGATGAAACAACATAAGTCTGAGTGGTTTTTCCTTCTTCATGTGGAGAGACTGCAATCATATGAATTGGAGCAGGACGACCTCTTGGGCAATCTTTGGTATAATGATCCTTGGCCTCTGGACAATGTTGACAAGGAGGTGCATCTTCTAGGAGGGAACACCTATTTTGCATGTGGCCATATTCACCACAACGATAGCACATCAAGGGTCTATTATATCTAGGCTTTGCAGGCCTATTCTCCTCTCTATTAGATGTATTTGAAGTACTAGCATAGTACGAATCCAAAGTTTGAGGGTTACCTCTCTGCTGTGTACCCTTGAGGTAATAGCAATCCCTGGCTTCATGACCATCTTTTCCACAAAATTGACAGCTTACCTTAATAGGGCAATTAGCATTGGAATGTCCATTGTTGTTACAGATTGTACACCAAATTTGTCTCCTTATATCCTGGGTGGTCTTCAAGTCTTCTAACTCTCGGCGAAGCTGGGCTACTTCATCATCAGTTCGACGCAGTGGTGGCAAGACCTTCTCTTCTTGTTGATTTTATTGCATCTTTAATGCCTCCAGTTCCCTCCTTAGTTGCTCAATAGGATCCAAGTCTGCAGCATACTTAGGTTGTGTATCCCCTTCAAAATGTTGCCTTGCTTCTTCAATGCGTGATGCCGCTGCAACAAAATCATTGAGGGTGGCATCCAATCTAAGAGACTCACGAAGCTTCTGCTGAGATGACCTGGGCAGAGCTTTTTCTATCCATTTTTTAACCAAAAAGTCACCTGGAGCATGTGGCAGACGTGCAACAAGTGCTTTTGTTCTAGTGTGAAGTTCATGAAAAGATTCACCTGATCTTAGCTTCAAATTCTCTAGCTGATCTAGAGCTCTTTCTGAGGAATCACTTGGTCGGAATGTCTGTGAGAATGCCGCCTTCAAAGCCTCCCATGTAGTGAAATGGCCATCTGCATATTGACTATACCATTTATCCGCAAGACCCTCCAATGTGGATGGAAAAAGTGCTAACATTGCATCTTCTCTATTCTGCAGACCTCGCCCACGACATAAAGAGATGAATCTCCTCACATGATCATCACCATCCTCATAAGCATGTCCCTTGAAGGTACGGAATTTGATGTTTAATCTGGAGAGCAAATGAGAGAGATCCTCCATTTGTACTGGTGTTTCTTCGGACGTATCTGAGGAGAAGTCTAGAGTTCTCCTATACCCCTCTTTTGACAATGGTGTCGCACCCAAATCAATAGATAAATTTAGGGAGGACAGAGGGGAGGTAGACTCACAAGCTGTGGCTATTGCTAACTTGTTAAGACTCCTTCGAACACGAAGAGACTCCTTATCTACTCGTGTATGGGTCATGTACCTACTCGCAAATGTAATAGGGCAAAACACCTCTAATAGAAATGCAAAGGTCCCACCGTGCGTGCAAAACTGTAGAGGAGGTACTGGGGTATCCACACTTTTATAGAAAATAAACACTTCCAGTACGTCACCTACTCAAGGGAGGTTCTCTTTAGGGAAGTATACCCTTTAACGTTTCTGTGAGCAGGCAGATACAAGTATTGAACAGAGTAGTAAATACTTCAGAAAATATGGACAAACAATGGCCAAGGAAGACCATACACTTCTTAATTCGAATCAAGTACAAGGTTGGGCAGAGTGGTGCTCAAAAGTGCAAGCTTAGGGCTCACAAGCCACCCTAAAAGTATTAACTTCAATACAACAGATCAGCATAAGGACCATTGATATGCAGGCTAACTCAGAACAATACAAATGGTAGAATTTCTCAAGAGAATAGAGATTAATCAACACACTGGCTCACAGAAAGGAAAATAAATCCAAGCTACTCTCTTACACTATAGTGCTCATAGCCCTCCACTGAGAAGCCTACCCTCTGTATCCACACTACAGAGTAGCTCCTACAATAGGCTTGAAACCACCAAGTGCAAGAGAGGACTTCTGCACGTACGCACGAACCAACTTATCTCTAAAATTGTTGTACCCAAATGAGCACAAATCCATTGTTTTTATAGGCCCCAATAGGTCAAGAGGGCCTTGCCGATTCTTCACATCCACTAATCACGCGCTGGTTAATCACCCAAAATTGGGGGGTAGGTCAAATATTCCACTTGATTTTAATTAGATCCACAAAAATAGATAGTCGCCGCGAATAGTTGGTGGCAAAAAGCTTTTCCCTGCTTCCACTTTTTACCCTGCACACTTTTATCCCATACCCTCGTAGGATTGGTGACGAATAAATCATCTCCAACATTTGAACTTGTTGCCAATCTATTCAGTGAGCTTGCTATAATGTTTCCAATCATCCTGGTCAAAGGGGTCTTTGATCGACACAATTGGTTACTTCTTGTTAAAAATCTCGTCCATATGCTTCTTCATTACACTCTTAAGATTATGGTATACTTCCGAGCCCATTTTCATAGCTTTGCTGAAGGAAGAGGCCCCAGTAGGGAGATGTGTAATATTGTGGGTGTGTGTGTGTGCCAGTGGGAGTGAGAATGTGTGTGGGTGGTTATGTGTGGGCATAAACGTGTATGTGGGTGTGTGGGGCATAAATATGTATGTGGGTGCCTTTGTGTGTGCTTGTGTGGGTACACATGTGTGTAGTTGTGGGTGTGTGTGTATGCGCGTATGTGGGTGTGTATGTGTGGGAGTGTGTGTGTGTGTGTGTGCGGAAGTGTGTGTGCGTGGTGGTGTGTGTGTGTGTGGGTGTGTGTGTATTGCATGTGTGAGGGTGTGGGGGTGTGTGCATGTGCGGGGGTGTGAATGTGTATGTGAGTAAGAATGTGTCGGTGTGTGGGTGTGTATATATGTACTGATGTATGTGTGTGGGGATGGGTATGTATGTGCAAGTGTGTGTGTGTGCATGGGTGTATGTGATTGTGTTTCTGTATGTGTGGGTGTGAGGGGGTGGGTTGCGGGTGAGTGTGCGGGAGGTGTGAGGGGAGGTGTGCGGGTGAGTGTGCTAGAGGGGGGCGGGGGTCAATGGCGGAGGGGGGCGGGGGTCAATGGCGGAGGGGGCGGGGGTCAATGGCGGAGGGGGGCGGGCTAGAGGGTAGCGGAGGCGGGGTTCAATGGCGGAGGGGGGCGGGGGTCAATGGCGGAGGGGGGCGGGGGTCAATGGCGGAGGGGGGCGGGGGTCAATGGCGGAGGGGGCGGGGGTCAATGGCGGAGGGGCGGGGGTCAATGGCGGAGGGGGGGCGGGCTAGAGGGCAGCGGAGGCGGGGTTCAATGGCGGAGGGGGGCGGGGGTCAATGGCGGAGGGGGGCGGGGGTCAATGGCGGAGGGGCGGGGGTCAATGGCGGAGGGGGGGCAGGCTAGAGGGCAGCGGAGGCGGGGTTCAATGGCGGAGGGGGGCGGGGGTCAATGGCGGAGGGGGGCGGGGGTCAATGGCGGAGGGGGGCGGGGGTCAATGGCGGAGGGGGGCGGGGGTCAATGGCGGAGGGGTGGGGGTCAATGGCGGAGGGGGGGCGGGCTAGAGGGCAGCGGAGGCGGGGTTCAATGGCGGAGGGGGGCGGGGGTCAATGGAGGAGGGGGGGCGGGCTAGAGGGGCGGGGGTCAATGGTGGAGGGGGGCGGGCTGCGGGAGTCTAGGCGGAGGCGGGGGCGGGGGAGGAAGGCGGAGGGCGGGGCGGAGAGAGAGGGATGGTAGAGAGAGAGGGATAGCGGGGAGAGAGAGAGGAGAGAGAGAGAGAGAGAGAGAGAGAGAGAGAGAGAGAGAGAGAGAGAGAGAGAGAGAGAGAGAGAGAGAGAGAGAGAGAGAGAGAGAGAGAGAGAGAGAGAGAGAGAGAGAGAGAGAGAGAGAGAGAGAGAGAGAGAGAGAGAGAGAGAGAGAGAGAGAGAGAGAGAGAGAGAGAGAGAGAGAAAGAAAAAGGGAGAGAGGCAGGGACGGGGAAAGAGAGAGAGAGAATGAGAGAGAGAGAGAGAGAGAAAGAGAGAGAGAGGGGGAAAATGAGAGAGAGAAATAGAGAGTGAGAGAAATAGAGAGGGAGAAAAAGAAAGATAGGGAGAGAGAGAGGGAGAACGAGAGAGAGATAGAGAGAGAACGGGAGATAGATGAGAAAGTGAGAGGCCGAGAGATAAAACAAATCAACTGGAATTAAAGCAACAACTACCCGTGACACTGAAAGCAACAACTGCCGGAACACCAATATGTCCAGGAAATGGAACGGAATACTCCCTGAAACTCCAGCCCAAGGCATCTGAGAGCTCTCCTCTCAATCTCTTTCTCTTCGATCTTCTTAGGACCAGTGGGTTCTGACCCCTGTGCTTGGAGCCCACTGCTCTCATGCCACAAAGTGAGAGAGCGAACAGAGAAGGGTTACTACAGTGTGTGTGTATATGTGTATGTGTATGTGTGTATGTGTGTGTATGTGTGTGTGTATGTGTGTGTGTATGTGTGTGTATGTGTGTATGTGTGTGTATGTGTGTATGTAACATTATGTGTGTATGTGTGTATACGAGTGTGTATTTGTGTGTGTATGTGTGTGTGTATGTGTGTATGTGTATGTGTGTGTCTATGTGTGTATATGTGTGTGTATGCATATGTATGTGTGTGTGTGTATGTGTCTATGTATGTATGTGTATGCATGTATGTATGCATAAGTGTGTGTATGTGTGTGTATGCTTTATGTATGCATATGTGTGTGTATGCATTATGTATGTGTATGTATGCATGTGCATTATGTATGCATATGCATTATGTATGTGTATGTATGCATATGCATTATGTATGTGTATGTATGCATGTGCATTGTGTATGCATATGTGTGTGTATGCATGTAAGTATGTATGTATGTATGCATATGCATATGCATTATGTATGCATGTATGTGTATGTGTGTGCATGTCTCTCTATGTGTGTCTGTATGCATATATGTGTGTGTATGTGTGTATGTGTGTGTATGTGTATATGTGTGTGTATGTGTGTGTGTATGTGTGTGTGTATGTGTGTGTGTATGTGTGTGTGTATGTGTGTGCATGTGCATTATGTATGCATATGTGTGTGTATGTATATATGTGTGTGTGCATGTATATGTGAGTGTGTATGTATGTATATGTGTGTGTATGCAACATTATGTGTGTATGTGTGTATATGTGTGTGTATTTGTGTATATGTGTGTGTATGCAACATTATGTGTGTGTGTGTGTCTATGTGTGTATATGTGTGTGTATGCATATGTATGTGAGTGTAAGTGTGTGTGTGTGCATACGTGGTCTCTCTCTCTCGCTCTCTCTCTCTCTCTCTCTCTCTCTCTCTCTCTCTCTCTCTCTCTCTCTCTCTCTCTCTCTCTCTCTCGTTCTCTTGCTCTCCTCCTCATCTCGGCACAAATGTGCTGGGAGAAATCAGAATTTTTTCTGAACATTCTGAAGCGTCGCTTACGCGATGCTCTTGAATGGACGACGCATATGCGACGCTCTCCAGTTTTCCCATGTCGCACATACCATCGCTAGCAAGCGACTTTCTTTGCGACGCACAGATTAGCATCGCCTAAGCGATGCTGACTTGAGTCTGTGACGCACCCTGCCTAAAAATCCAAATTTTGAAAATACGACCGTCGCTTATGCGACGCTAGCATCGCGTAAGCCACGGTCCCCGTAATTTTTTGGCTTCGGCGGCGTCGCTATGCACCCCTATTTCTTGTAGTGGTGTATATGTGTGTACGTCTGTGTATGCATGTAAGTATGTATGTATGCATATGCATATGCATTATGTATGCATATGTATGCATGTATGTGTAGGTGTGTGTATGTCTCTCTATGTGTGTGTGTATGCATATATGTGTGTGTATGTGTGTATGTGTGTGTGTCTATGTGTGTATGTGTATGTGTGTATGCGTGTGTATGTGTGCGTATGCATGTAAGCATGTATGTATGCATATGCATGTGCATTATGTATACATATGCATGTGCATTATGTATGCATATGCATGTATGTGTGTGTATGTGTGTGTATCTATATATATGTGTTTGTATGCATGTGTATGTGTGTGTGTAAATGTGTGTGGATGTGTGTGTGTGTAAGTGTGTGTGTCTATGTGTGTGTGTATATTTGTGTGTATGTGTATGTGTGTGTGTCTATGTGTGTATGTGTGTATGTGTGTGTATGTCTATGTGTGTATATACATAAGTATCTATATATATGTCTCAGTGTGCATGTGTATGTGTGTGTAAATGTGTATGGATGTGTGTCTATAAGTGTGTATGTGTCTGTGAGTGTGTATGTGTTTATGTGTGTGTATGTGTCTATGTGTGTGTATGTGTCTATGCGTGTATGTGTATGCATGTATGTATGCATATGCATGTGCATTATGTATGCATTTGTATGTGTATGTGTGTGTATGCATTATGTATGCATTATGTATGCATTGTGTATGCATGTGTGTGTATGCATTACGTATGTGTATGTATGCATGTGCATCATATATGCATATGTGTGTGTATGCATGTAAGTATGTATGTATGCATATGCATATGCATTATGTATGCATATGTATGCATGTATGTGTATGTGTGTGTATGTCTCTCTATGTGTGTGTTTGCATATATGTGTGTGTTTGTGTGTATGTGTGTGTGGGTGTGTATGTATGTGCGTGTATGTGTGTGTGTATGTGTGTATGCATGTTTATGTGTGTGCATGCATCATTATGTGTGTATGTGTCTCTCTGTATGTGTGTGTGTGTATATGTGTGTGTGTAAGTGTGTGTGTGTGTCTATGTGTATGTGTGTGTGTGTGTGTCTATGAGTGTATGTGTTTATGTGTGTGTATGTGTCTATGTGTGTGTATTTGTCTATGTGTGTATGTGCATGTATGTATGCATATGTGTGTGTATGTGTGTGTATGCATTATTTATGCATATGTGTGTGTATGCATTATGTATGTGTATGTATGCATGTGCATTATGTATGCATATGTGTGTGTATGCATATATGTTTGTGTGCATGTATGAGTGTGTGTATGCATGTATATGTGTGTATGTGTGTATATGTGTGTGTACGTGTGTGTGTGTGTCTATGTGTATGTTTCTATGTCTATGTGTGTGTGTATGCATATGTATGTGTGTGTATGTGTGTGTGTGTGTGGATTAGGAAAAAAGGTGAACCTTGCATGGGCCTTTTAGCTGAATGAGTGATTAGGGATGGACCAATGAGAAGGGGGTGGTGGCCAGAGTCTAGTCCCTTAATCACATAGGCTAGGCATAGGCTTCCATGGTTTTTTTCTGGTCAAAGCAGAATAAACCACCTTGAACTAGTGGTTTTAGTTAGTTGAATGGTTTTGAAAGGCTTAAGAATGAATTGGAGCCCTTGGATTGGCTCAATGATCCAAAGGCTAATGTTGAGTTGCAAAAGTCAAGGCAATATTCAATATGGACCCTTGGATTTAAGAGAAGCTAAGGGCTGAGATGTACTTCATCCTAGAAAATGCGCATTTGATTGTGAGCCCTTGATTTGTTTCTTCAATCCGACAGTGTAGCTTGAATTCTCCTCATTTTGTGTGCCCTTTTTTGCACACCATTGGATCAAAAATTGATCTAATGGCTAGGAATGAGTCTCCAAAAGGCAAAAGTGCCTTTTCTTATACACCCTTGGATGATTGCGCGATCCGATGGCTATTACCCTTCACGTTTTTATGCTCAACCCCAAACACGTGTGGCTGTCAGATCGTACCCTCATCGGATGGTGCATATCTATCCGGATTTTGATCTCAGCCCCAAATGCGGGCAGCCGCTGGATTCCTCATCATCTAACGGTCAAAAAACATGTAGAGAGTGCACAAAAAAACTCGTTAGACCTTATCTCTCTACTGTGCCAACTCACACATGGAAAAAACTCTCTCTCTATTGTGCAAATCATTTCAATCTTAGCCATCAAATACAAGAATCCAAGGGCCCAAAAAAAATCCTTTTTAAAACTCAAATACATATGCCTATAAAATGTTATTTTTATTTGAGAATACCACTAGTGGTTTTCTAAGGCTCTATAATCTCCTAGATTAAGCCTTTTAATCCCTAAAAATTAGGAATCCTTACAAGGCCCATGCAGGGCTCAACTTTTTTCCTAATGGCATACCTGGCTTCAACGAATGTGCTATGTGTTTCTCTCTCTCTCTCTCTCTCTCTCTCTCTCTCTCTCTCTCTCTCTCTCTTGCTTGTGCATCCAAATCCCGGCACAAATGCGCCAGGAGAAATCAATTTTTTTTTAACATTCCAAAGCGTCACTTATGCGATGCTCTGGAACACAGGACATCGCTTATGCGATGCTCAAATGTAGTAGCCAATTTGCCAACATCGCAAATAGCGACGCTATTTGCGACACATAGTTTTAGCATTGCATAAGTGATGCTAGCATCACTTATGCGACGAGCGCTTGTAAAAAGAAAAAAAATAGGACCGTCGCTTATGCGATAGTACTGGCGCATAAGTGAAAGTTCTCCTTTTTCTTTCAATTCGGGGGTGTCGCTATGCCCACCTATTTCTTGTAGTGAATCATTTGGATAAGCATGAAAAAAAAATAGGACCGTCGCTTATGCGACAGTACTGGCGCATAAGTGAAAGTTCTCCTTTTTCTTTCAATTCGGGGGTGTCGCTATGCCCCCCTATTTCTTGTAGTGAATCATTTGGATAAGCATGAATCTTAGTGTAATCCATTCTAATGGAATATAAATTTTTTTTGCATCTCCACGTGTTGGAGGCATGTCATTGCCCTCTGGCAAAAATTGATCTTTTGGAAGCCTGCAATAAGCAATTAAAAAAATATTAGTAAATAGAGTTATTCTGATACAACAATGAAAGTTTATTTCAAATCCACTCACTTGAACAATTCAGTGACACTACTATCTGACCATCCATAAATGGATTGCAGATTGAGCATCACGAGTGCGCATGTAGTACAAATATCTATGCTCCATTGTAAAGTGGTAAACGAGCTATTCTTCGCATGTTTTCACATTCCTCATCGACTTCTAATTGTGGAAATTTTGTTGTGTCCATGCAACTGTTGACATCTTCTCCACCATCATGATCTTGTCCATCTCATAAAATCCTTTGAGCATTTCTTTCATATGTTCATTCTGTGTAATGCTATTAGTACTTGCTTGTACGTCTAACTCCTTTTTTGTTCTCTTTTTTCCACGAGAGGTTACCGGTGCAATGTCGTTTGGGTCCATCTGCTCATCTCAGGGACCATGTGAATGGTAGCATAGGTTTTCTAGTCAACTTTTATCAAAGGATCCATACTCTCTAACATGTGCAGTACAAATCCGTCGTTTCCGATAAATTTGATACTTGCACTGAGTGTAAGGACATGCCATTCTCTCCTCCGGATCCAAAATAGCCATCTGATACAATATGGACAATTTTGAACATTTGATTTTTTTTATTAAACCTAAAAAATCATACTCCTAAAGATGTAAACCTGAAATACTAAAACCTAAATACTTAAACACCTAAAAAAACCTAAAACCCTAATACTAAAGACCTATATATGTGTATATGTGTTGTATGTATTATATATATGTCTATTGCTTATATAATAAAATCCTATTTTTATATATTTACTTATATATAATTAATTAATTTATTTAAAACACTAGTTCCTTTCATATTTATTTATCTATATAATTATCCTATTTTTATATATTTAATTATCTATATATTTAATTATCTATATAATTATCCTATTATATTTATTTATCTATATATATATTTATTTATATATTCAGATTTTTTCTTAATTTTTTTTCTATATTTTCTCTTTATATAAATTTAATTGAGTTATATGTATGCCTAAACCCTAAAACCCTAATCTCAAAGATCTAAACCTAAAATATGTATATTTCTGTATGCATGTGTATATACATGTTTATATGTATTATATGTGTATGTGTATGTGTGTTATATATTATGCAGGTGTTAAGACCCTAAAACCAATATATATATATATATATATATATATATATATATATATATATATATATATATATATATATATATATATATATATATATATATATATATATATATATATATATATATGTGTGTGTGTGTGTGTGTGTGTATGTGTATATATATGTGTATAAGTATATGTGTGTATGTGTATGTGTATATATATTTACTTTGATTAAAATCCTTAAAATTGTGCCTAGTCTTCCAATGCCCTCTTACCTTTAGACTAAGTGTTTTTGCACACTTCAATCAAATGTCAATGATGGTGATAGTTGTGTACAAGGTACTCTAGCTCCCTTTATTTCAAGACAGTGTTTGGGAATAGCTCTCAAGAGTTGATCTTGTTATAAAGTAGGAGGTAAGCTTTCTTAATGGTAACTATTGTTGGGGAAGTCACTTTGAAGATGGTACACTTTAACACTAACCATTGGAGGGAAAACGCATGAAATAGAGGTTTTCACTTGCAATGCATGATTAATTTGGGAGAATAAACCATATAAGCGTATAAAATGGACCAAACCCCTAAAAATGATTAACTTTATGATCAATTTGGAGTTGAATAATGTCTCTCTCATGTGCCATGATTGTCTCACTCCTGTGCCATGACCACGTAGATGACAATAGATTACAAGTGAAGAAGATGTGATAGATGAAAGTAAAGTAGGAGTTTCTTTCTCTTCGCCATCCTCTTCATACAAGGATGGCCAAATAGGTAGCTTCAAATAAAAGGATTTTTGTTTTAAATGTTTTTTATATTTGACTTATTGCATATCTGCTTATTTTATTTTTTCTCTTGTGTTTTGACCTTGATGAGGGAAACGACATTGGTGAAAGAGGAAAAATTTGGACAAGGATGCCATAAGGAGTTTTATTCCAGAGTTAGCATTGGGTAAGGTTGATTGTGAGCCTATTGCAAGAAAGTCAGATTGTAGCAAGCAGTAAGAGGAGATGTTAGATGGGAAGAGGAGTATAAAAGGAGGTTCATGAGGTTGAAAGGGGTAGTGAAGTGGAAAAAAGAGGGGATGATGTGTGAAAAAAGAGAGTAATAAATTGTGAGAAAGAGAAGGAGAAAACGTACAAAGAGAGGAAAAAAGGTGAATCTACTTTGAGGATGATAGTACCTTTCCTCAACACTATGTGTTGTCTTGGGATAAACAAAATAAGCCAAAGATACACAACAAAAAGTTAGATAATGTTGATATATCAAGCTCATCTTGTGATGATCCATGATGACATGTATCACTTTTTCGTTTCTCTCACATGTAAACTGGTCACGCTGGTAGATTTTAGGATACTTCATTGAGCATTACTAGAATTATCTACAAATAGTGATGGCTCATTTCTTTCTTGCTGATTCACTCATTTGGTGGACATTAGGATTGTGATTATGTACTCTTCTTCATATATAGCACTAGTTGTATTTTTGTATTCGGTCACTTCTTGTACATTCTCTTTATTTTAATAAAACAACAACAAGAAGAAGAAAATGCAGAAGAAGGAGAAGAAGAAGAAAAAGAAGAAGAAGAAGAAGAAGAAGAAGAAGAAGAAGATGAAGACGAAGAAGAAGAAGAAGAAGAAGAAGAAGAAGAAGAAGTCCCTCTTTTGGATCGTTGTCCTCAAAGCGTAATGAAGGTCCTCTATCATCAAATTCTGAAGAATCGACGCCAAAGAATTTGTGCAAAATCAAAGAGAAGAAAAATTATAAGACCTAAAGCATAGAGAAAGACAAAGGTAAGAGTATGTGTATTACTTACCAAGATGTGAGATCTAAACAGAGAGAGAGTGTGTGTGTGTAGAGAGAGATCTGTGTGTGTGTGTGTGCACAAGACAATGCAGGTCGCAATTCGGTTCACACGTGCAAGTTTGACAGAAGACAACCAGTACTTAAACATGCACAAAATGTTCAGTTTTGCTCTTGGGTTCCCGGTATGTTTAAAACACGACCTTGGTATGGGTGTCGGTATGAGCGTTGAAAATTTCCAGTAAATTACCGGGGCTTATACGGATGCTTATATCGATGCTTATACCGACGCTCATACTAGCGGTCGAGAGACATCCGGATGATTTGTTTTAAACGATCATACCGACGGTCACTTGACCATTGGTATCTTTAAGTGGACTTTTCCAACGTTTATACCGACGCAATGTCGGTATGCCCCTCATATGTTGTAGTGGTGCATGTATACTATGCACGTGTGAGTCTATTTGTAAATGCACGTATATCTTTATCTATGTATATGTGTTTATGTATGTTTTTACATAAGTACGTATGTGTGTATCTGAGTATGCATGTAGTTATGTAGTATGCATACATGTATGTGTGTATGTACACTTTGAAGCATATATACTCCATGCATACAAAATCCAATATATATATATTTAAATTACGTAATTGGAAAAATTCTAGTTAGGTGATTTGTTTGGACTCTATTGGAAGGAATATCCAAAAAGTATGTGCATGTTCATGAGTTCATATTTGATTGTGCGGGTGCATATGCAAGATACATACATAAGCACATGAGCATGCAGACATACATACACACATACATACATATATCGAATCTTACATACATAAACACATGAATGTATACATAAGTACACATATACATATATGTATAGACACACAAGAATAAATAGATACGCACATAGATAGTAACATTGATAGATACATAGACACATACATATAGAGCTGCATAGATATGAAGATATATGCGCATGCATATATATGTAAAAGCATAAATGCATGCATACCTACATACATATGTTTATACATGTATACATACATACACACAAAATATATTTACATACATACATGTATACATACATAGGTACACATATATAAATACTTCCATTCATGCACACATACATGCATACGTGGGTACGTACGTATATAGATATATACATAGACATGCAAACATACATATATTCATACATACATACATTGCATGAGTTTCCACTATGCTCGATAGATTCCCAAACAATCTTTCCTTGATTCCCAAACAATCTTTCCTCGATAGATAGAAATGAGTGTGATCTTTCGGCCCACTGTATAAGTGATAGGTATGGAGGCTCACATGGAGGAGAACACGACATGGAAAATGGAAATTGTGAAGGTCATATAACGAAGGTGCCATGATTCACAAAAGGGGAGATATATTGAGAGTAGGCTTCTCTGAGCTTTCAAGATTGATATCAAACTTATAAAGAGGTAGATATTCCATTATATTTGAGCATTGAGTTTCTATGAATTATATATGAGGAAACGATTCTTCCTATAATGATACATAGCATGGAAATGCAATGAACGTTGCATAAATTGGCAATGTCAAAGACCGCGATACAATAATGGAATAGTAAAAGTACAGTAACACCAATATCTTTACGAACCAAGGGTAAGATTGTGCAATCTCTCTAAGAAGCAAGGGAGAGGTATGAATTGTGTCACCACAAACATTGGGTCGTTAAAAAAATTCGATCACTACAAACATCATTCTTAAACTCTTGTAATGGGCTATACGATTGCCTATTCTTCCAATGCCATCTTACCTTTAGATTAAGTGTTTTTCAATTGCTGATTCACTCATTTGTGGATATTAGGATTTTGATTATGTACTCTTCTTTATATATTGCAGTAGTTTTATTTTTGTATTAGGTCACTTCTTGTACATTCACTTTATTTGGTAAAAGAAGAAGAAGAAGAAGAAGAAGAAGAAGAAGAAGAAGAAGTTGAAGAAGAAGAAAAAGAAGAAGAAGAAGAAGAAGAAGAAGAAGAAGAAGAAGAAGAAGAAGACGAAGACGAAGACGAAGAAGAAGAAAAAGAAGAAGAAGAAGAAGAAGAAGAAGAAGAAGAAGAAGAAGAAAACAAAGAAGAAGAAGAAGAAGAAGAAGAAGAAGAAGAAGAAGAAGAAGAAAAAGAAGAAGAAGAAGAAAAAGAAGAAGAAGAAGAAGAAGAAGAAGAAGAAGAAGAAGAAGAAGATCATTCTTCCTTGCCTTAATTTGTGTGTGGTCCTATTTAAGTACGAGAGTGTGGGAGTTAGCTCTCTTCCTTATCTCGTTTCTCCTCACATGGTACTAGAGCTAGTGTGGCTATAGAGAGCTCATGGAGATAGACGATAATGAAGAGTGTGGAAGAAGGCATGGAGAAAGCCGAGTTCACAGACGACCTCAAAGCACCTAGAATATGTTTTCAAGTGCAAAAGGCTTTCTATGGGCTTAAAAAAAGCCCCTCGTGCTTGGCATGCAAGGAGTGTTGATTAGGAATACATTTGTAGGTTGCAAAAGTCTTTGTATCAGCTTAAAAGAGCCCCTCGTGCTTGGCATGCAAGGATTGTTGATTACTTAGCCACCATTGGATTTTCTATGTGTGATGCAGATCATTCATTATATGCAAGGAAGGGTGATGATAGCATCATGTTTGTCTCTATTTATGTTGATGACTTGAGTGTAAGTGGTGATAATGAACAAAGCATTAAAGAGGTAAAACAATGTCTTATGCAAGAATTTGACATGAAAGATCAGAATTTGAAGTTGAATACTACATCAGGTGAAGCATTGGAAAATGTTACTATGTAGAGGAAAAGAGTGGGAAGTTTGAAATATTTCAAAAGTACAAGGCCTAATCTAATCCACACAATTGAACTTGAGAGTCAATTTATGAAGGTTCCCAGGAAACCACATTTAGATACTCTGAGATACAATCTATGTTATGTGAGTGATACTTTATATTATGAATTCTTTTATGAAGCTAGTGTAGAGTTGCATGTTCATGGATTAACAGATGTAGAGAGGGCTGGGAGTATTCGAGATTCAACATCTACTAGTGGATTTGTATTCTCACTCTCGAGTGAAGATATTATATGGAGTAATAAGAAGAAACTCACTGTTGCTTTGTCGAGTAGAGAGGTTGAGTATAGACATGCTAGAATGCTAGCATGTGAAGCATCATGGCTAGAGATTCTACTTGTAGATTTAGGTCTGGAAGTGCAAAAGCCCATCATGATCTATTGTGATAATCTTAGCAGCATATAATTAGCACACAACCCTATTTTTCATGCTAGAACAAAGCATATCAAGGTGTGTTATTATTTAATCAAGAAAAAGGTAACAAGTGATATTGACCTCATTTATATGAGGACAGATGATCACATTGCTCATATTTTCACTAAAGCACTTCGAGCTGAGAAGTTGAAGACATTTTGGAAGATGCTTGGATTATAGGACACAACATTGAGCTTGAGGGGGAGTGTTGAGATATCAACATGTGATGATCCAGGATGACAATAGTACTTTTTCATTTCTCTGACATGTATAGTGGTCATGCTAGTATATGTAAGGGATACTTCATTGAGCTTTACTAGATTTATCTATGGAGAGTGATGGCTCATTTGTTTGTTGCTAGCTCACTCATACATTAGGATTTTCCTTATGTACTATTCCTTATACATTGCACTATTTGTATTGTTATATTAGGTCATTTCTTGTATATTACCTTTATGTAATAGAAGAAGAAAAAGAAAAAGAAGAACAAGAAGATCATTCTTCTATTTGTCAATATGTGTGTGATCCTCTTTGAGTGTGAGTGTGTGAGTGAGCTTGCTTTCTTATCTCTTTTCTTATGATAGAGGAGAAGTAACAATTTAAAATAGAGAGGAAGAGGTCACCGCATAGAGGAGTGAATAATATGTGCATTCCACAACACAAGGACTAGAAGTGGAATGAATATTGATGGAAGAGGCACAAGAACAAATCAACTATATTGGAGTAAAATTCATCACCTGATAGGACTTACGACAAACAGAATTAAAAGACGAAAGAACGTGGATAGAACATCATCCAGAACTCAAAGGAGATTTTGAAAAGGAAAAAAGAAAGGGTTTCTACATAAACAATATAGAAATGAGTAAGAGAAGATTAAGATACAATAGGAGAATAAGCAAGATATTGAGATTATGTGTAAAAAAATCAACGAAGGACAAAATATCTAAGAACCATTGAGAAAGAGGACAAGGAAGAGGATTTCAACTTAAAGGAAGGAGCGTTAGAAAAGATGCTGACTTTGTAAAAATGGAACATCTCAAATCAAGGTAATGGCCAAACAAGATAAAGATTTTATGAGGGAGACATATTGAAAAGAAAAAAATGCCCTCTCACATGGCAGTCTAACAAAGACAAAAACCATAAAACACGTATAATTTGTTAGATGGATTATTCGTTTATGGATAATTACTTAGTTTTGTTGCACTTGGTGATCATACTATTACATGGAAGTAGCTAGTTGGGTTATGAGATAGATTTTTTGTATGCCAAAGTGAAACTTGTGAACGTTGGTGGCAGTCTCTAAATTGCTTACAATACCTGATTTTTGTGGAAGTTAGTTAGTTATTAAATCGTATGTAATTTTGTTTGCCGTGATCAATGGTCTTCATTACAAGGAAGTGGTTCAAGTCTCAATTAATCCAAGGAACTATATGATTCATGAGTGACTCAAGATATCAACCATGACAATCACATCAAGACGACGAGTTTCTTGGCTAGAGTTACAACACATACGATTAGGTGAAGATGCCCAGGAAAGGGGTCTCGAATGTACCAATTATCACAAGTTTTCCATTTGAGTTTTTCAGGAGTTCCACACATTGGCTCAAGGAGGAGGACGACGCCCACAAATAATTGAAAACGTTATTTGCCAACTTGTTGCATTTCAAGTAGTCCCTTAGATCTTGATTCGAGAAACGTAATTACATGTTACGATAACTAGAATATCCTCTCTCAATTTGCCTTTAGAGTTCAAAGAATTGATTTCTCTCCTTGGAGGCTTCAGGTCGTCATCAGAATCACTTGATGCTTCATGTGTATGCTTATTCCTCCTTGATAAGGTTGGATGGTCTTCCTCTAAGTCACGGGGAAGTTTGCTTTTCCTGCAATCATCTTCAAACCATGACTTGACTTGTCTTCATCAAACACAACATGTCTACTTACAATGAAGCCTTTGTTGCTTGGATTATATAATCTATAAACATTCTGATTAAGGTCATAGCCAATGAAGATACATTTCTCTTCCTTTGGATCTAACTTGCCTCTAATCTATGAAGATATGTGTGTTGATATATTTAGGTAGTGATGTGTGTGAACACTCCAAGACCGTCGGGGCACTTTTTTCCCACTTGAGGAGGTTTTTTGCGCCTGGCTTGTATATATGCCTATTGCCCTAATGGGATACTTATCTTTGTACATTCTAGTAGTAATACATTAAGCATTGTGTGTTGTGATCTAAGCTTCTTCTTCTTCCTTGTGCTGTTTGCGTGCTTTCGTAGATGTCTAACTCCAACAATCGGTATTAGAGCAGGTTGCTGCTTCATAGAGGATGTTGTCTACACCTCTCCGGTTAGAGTCTCATAATCACACGAAATTTGGTAAGCATACATAGCATTTCAGAGATCAAAACATCCTTGCTGTGTTGTGCCGAAATCATGATCTGAGCTCGTTTCGACCTCCGAACGCAATATCACAATGCTTGTGTAGGAAATTTTGTCTTCTTGTGCCAAAGGTATATACCAGTTTTGGTTCACCAGTATAAGCATCTCAAAGTCTATTACAGGTTTAGTAGAACTTGTCTACGGAGTTTTGTTCAACTTTTTGAGATATAGTCAATTTTTTGCATCAAGGTATTTTAATCACCGACCATGGCTGAAAGTAGTGATGTATTCCGTATGTTCATTGTTGAGGATAAGTTGGATGTTACCAACTACCCATTGTGGGCTTATATGATGCCTCACATATTGGTTGCAAAAGGAATATGGAATATTGTGTAGGGTGTTGAAAGACATCATGTTACACCTGTGAATACAGATATTACAAATATAGGTGCTAGAGTTGATGGAGATGGTGTCGAAGATGATGATATTTTAAAGATTCCTATTGGTGCTACTATTTCTATTGCACCTATTGGAGAGCCAATTCATTGGGATGGCAGAGATGCTCAGGCACATGCATTCGTAGATTTTTTTGTCAAACGTGCCATTATTCCTCACATTCATTCTTGCAAAATAGCTAAGGATGTTTGGGATACACTTACCACATTCTACCAGGTTAGGAATGAGGCTCGTGTTGCTTACCTCCGAAAACAATTGGAGAGTGAGCACATGAATGAAGGTGATTCTATGTACAATTTTCTCACAAAGATCAAGGATTTGTAAGAACAATTGATTTCTGTTGATGAAGTTATACCAGATAGCTCACTTGTACAAACAGTTTTGAATGGTCTTCCTGACTCATATCAAAGGTTTGCTTCTACTTTTCATTCGATGATGAAAGGCAATCCAAATGCCTTGTCATTTGAGGAGTTAGTCTCTGTTCTATTGCAGGAAGATGAGTCTAGGCATAATAGGTCTATTCTGCATGTTGCAGATCAAGCTTTCCTGGCTAGTTAGAAGGGCAAAGGTAAATGTAGCTCTTCTACTGGTAACGAGAAATCTGCAAATGCTGCACATTCAAAGAAGGAAGACAAAGATGAGAAGAAATCAGAAAAGTAGAAATTGTTTTGTAAATATTGTAAAGCAAATGATCATGTCATCAAGAGCTGTCCAAAACTGGCTACTAAATAGGCAAAGAAGAAAGAGGCAGAATGGTTGTTGTAGAGGGCTCTACACCAAAAACAAAGTCTGCTAATCTTGTGCAGGAAGAATAATGGGCGTTTACTATCGTTTGTAATTTTGAACAATCTTCTCATGAGCAGTGCATGTCTGTAGTAAACTCAGATGTTTGTTACTTTGATAGTGTGGTGGCCAAACATATTACTTCACAACGTAGTTGCTTCTCTTCACTCGAGCGTGCCCCTATAGGGAATATTGTTACATGCGCCAACAAATCCTCCTATCCTGTTATGCGAGTTGGTAAGATCATTTTGTCTATTGCTGATGGTAGTTCTTTCACTTTGTCAAATGCTTGGTTTGTGACACGGATCAAGAAAAATCTCTTATCAGTTTTTGCATGAGCCAAGATTGGCTTTGTTCTGAAAGTTTTTTATGATAGATGTAGAGTTCATGATCTATCAAATCGCGACATCATTATTGCTTCTGGCATTTTATGTCACGGGATGCATAAGCTCATAGACTATGAAAGATCTGTAAGAAATTTGGCATGTGTAGTACATGATTCTCATGCTATGTCAAATGCAAACCTTTGGCATACACTCTTTGGTCAACTAAATTTTGCTAGTGTGGTATGCCTGCACAAATCTGAAATGGTGTCCTCGTTGCCCAAACTTGAGGCACCTGGTAAACATGTATGTGAAGGCTGTATTTTTGGATAAATATAGTGTTTTTCATTTCCAAAAGATGGTTCACTTCGGGCTACTTAGAAGTTGCAGCTTTTACATAGTGATGTTTGTGGTCCTATGTAGACACCGTCTTTTGGGAACTATCT
The DNA here is from genome assembly GCA_020310875.1 of Ceratopteris richardii. NCBI lineage: Eukaryota > Viridiplantae > Streptophyta > Polypodiopsida > Polypodiales > Pteridaceae > Ceratopteris > Ceratopteris richardii. The sequence continues at coordinate 18,787,807 of CM035443.1, read as the reverse complement.
TTACTTCCTGAATTTCATCGATGATTTTTCCAGGCATGCATGGGTATATCCATTGAAGGCAAAGTCCGAAGTGTTTATGTATTTCAAAAAATTGTTGGTTTTGGCTTAAAATCTATCAGCATGTAAAATGGGCACCCTCCGTTCTGATCGAGAGGGGGAATATATGTCATCTAACTTTAATGCATTTTTGGTTGAACGTGGGATAAAACATCGGTGTACAGTGCCGATACACCTAAAAAAAATGGAGTTGTTGAATGAAAGAACAGGTCACTCATGGAGATGGCGAGGTGTATGGTCAAGAGTTAGGCTTTACCACATAGTTTCGGGCTTGAGGTTGTTATGTGTGCAACATATGTACTGAACATGTGTCCCACTAAAACACTACAGTCTATCACTCCATATGAGGCTTGGCATGGTCGCAAGCCATTGGTTGCTCATTTGCATGTTTTTGGTTGTTTGGCATATTCATTAGTGCTTGAACAACATCGCAAAAAAATGGTTAGCCGTGATGTTGTTTTTGTGGAAGATGCTATTCAGCCATTGCTTTCATGTACTAAGGAGACATTTGTTAGCTCCAAGGAAATGTATGATACTTTGCTGCCTCATTTTACACATGGACAATGTAGTGCTAGTCCTAATGAGGCAATTTCTCATCCTTTACAGGTTTCATGTGATGATGCAAATCATTCATTTCTGATGCAGTTTTACATGATGCACTTGTTGATGAGAGAGCTGATATTGAGTAAGCAAAAACTATGCCAAAATGGCGAGTGCAGACCTTGTGTGACAAAAAATTAGATTCACCTCTCTCATATCATACTTTCTCAGGCTCTAATAGTGCCTCTTTTGCCTCAGATTGCTATGTTATGGCTGCCACTAGTATCTGTGATGAGATTGAACTTGTTTCGTTTGATGAAGCACAAAATTTTGAACATTGGATGGCTCCAATGCAATCTAAATATGATGCTATCATAAAAAATGGTACCTGGTCTTTATGTGACTTGCCTCCTCGCAAGACGAACATTGGCACTAATTGCTTATACAAGTTGAAGCATAAACCTGATGGAACAGTTGACAGGTATAAAGGTAGGCTTGTTGCAAAGGCTTATGCACAGGAACGAGGCATTGATTTTGATGAAACCTTTGCTGCTACTTGCCGAATGACTACTCTTCCTAGCATCTATGCACTTGCAGCTCATCATGGTTGGAATGTACATCAATTGGAAATTAAAACAACCTTTCTGAATGGTGACTTGCATGAAGGAGTGTATGTTTTTCAACCCCATGGCTTTGTGTAGAAAGGGCATGAAAATAAGTGTGCAGGTTAAAGAAGGCATTATATGGTTTAAAACAAGCACCACATGCTTGGTATGAAAAGATACATGCCTATCTCATTGCACATGGTTTTGAGAATAGTCCAACTGAAAGCACCTTATATGTTAAGCGTGCTAATGATGTACTTCTCATTATTGTGGTGTATGTTGATGACATGCTGCTCATTGGTCCTCATGACAAGCATATTACTGATTTAAGGCTGATTTGCATGCCTCATTTGAGATGTCTGATTTGGGGCATTTGCATCACTATTTGGGCATTCAATTTATGCAAGTTGATGGTGGAATGGCTTTGTGTCAAAGGAAATATATTGACACATTATTTTAGTGTGTTGGCATTGAAGATTGTAAGCCTATTGACACTCCTATGGAGACAAGTTTATGATTAAGTCTTCATGATGTTGGAGATGCATTTCATGCTATTCTCTATCAACAGATTGTTGGATGTTTGATTTAGTTATGCATTACTTGGCCTGATATTCAATTTTCTGTCCCAGAGATGAGCAGGTTTATGCATTGCCCAGGTGTCAAGCATTGGCAGGCGGTTAAGCGCATCTTTCACTACTTGATTGGTACCCAACTACTTGGATTGTTTTATCCCAACGGGGGATCACTACCGCTAGAATTGCATGCTTTTTTTGACAGTGATTGGGTTGGTTGCTATGACACTCGTGTGTCCACCAATGGCTTTTGCTTCATGCTTGGTAGCTCATGTATATCTTCGTTGAGCAAGAAACAACCTACTTTGGCCACTTAAGGCTGAGTATAGGAAAGCTTTGACTCTGACTCTTGAGTGTGTGTGGCTCAGATGCAATATGGCTGATTTGGGTGTTGGTCAGTCTTTTGCTACCACCATCTTCACTGAGAGTCAGAGCGCATTGGTAGTGGAAAGTCTCATCTTTAGTTTCCTAACCATAGCCATATAACTGTTTGTGGCAGGTTAGAAGGCATTAAATTGCCTTTGACTCGGTAGCATTTGCTGGGAATGGTGCCCACTACCGAATGCAGTTCAATGGGAAACGACGAGACAAAGGTGGCTCATTGGCTCATGAACTCAAAAATACTCCAAGATCGTGAGAGGTCTCATGACCTTCATAATGCACTTTTATTTACAATCCATAGTTTTGTGAAGCCTCAGCTACAGCGACAGCTCCTATGTGATCAGCTAACATGCAGCTTCATTACCACCCCATCCTTCGTGCCAATGAAAAAAAAAACAAAAGCATCGATTGTGGTGTGATTGCGAGGCTATCTCACTTTGACCCGGTTGTATAGTATCCTCTCATGAGTTCCACTTTGCATGGATTGAGTTGTCTCTTAAAATTGATAATCTAACTCAATAACTTTTACTTTTTTTTCTTTTTAAGACGATCGATCAATCAAATCTACTTCTTATTAACTTCATTTGATTCGAAGGTACAACGAAAGGTAGGCATAACACTCATGAACTCCTTGAATCTCATAAAGCAAAAGTTAAACACCTAGCAACGACTAGAATATAGAGCCTGAAGACTTGCTAGGTAGACACTAGAATAGAATTGGTACACACTAGAAAGAGATGGCCCCAAGGCCAATCAAGATAATTCGTTTGAATTGGATAGCCCAAAAACTTGAGATAATTGATTTGCATCCGATAACTCGAGAACTCAACGACCTTTAAAGATCAAGTTTTAACATCTCACCACATGAATGGTGAAAGATGTCCAACACCGGCCAGAAGAGGTTGAACAGGAGCCCCATCCTTGAGAGGCAAGGGTCCAAACAACTCAGCTAAAGTGATGGAAAGTGATTAGCATAGCTTATCTATTGATGAGTACAAAAGAAGTTTCTATGTCTTCATAAGTATGCATTAGAGGTTAGTGGTGATGCTCTAAAGAGTAAATTTATTGAAGGGCTTCATGAGGAACTTCGCTATTAAGTCAAGGAATCTGGATGCATTGACTTCCTTGATGCTCTTGCGATGGCCAAGAACTTTGAGAAGATGGACAAGTTCAATTTGCAGAAGGCAAATAGAAGCATATTCATTGCAACGGGACATAGACCACAAAGACCTGTTGCAATGAACATGAACAACTCAAAGAAGACTCCATTTTCAAATAACCAAGGCGAGAATCCTACTCAGGTGGAAAATCAAAGGAGGCCTCAATCAATACAATAGAAACAAGACCGTGATTTTATTGAGAGGGCAAAAAGACTTGGTCTGTGTTTTCGTTGCGGGGAGCAAGGGCATCGGACATATGAGTGCTCGAATAAGATAGTTTTTCAACCTGCACAATCAAACGTGATAAGCATCATCAATGAGGGTACATTTATTGAGGAAGTAGATGATGGAGGTAAGTGCCGTGACTCTACGTTACGTTGCATGGTGGTTAGTTCTTTCCCAAAGGCTTCTATAATCACGATTCCGGGTATGATTTTTGCACATTAAGTCAGATTTTTTATCGATTCAGGTAGTACCCATTCTTTTCTATCTTTCAAATTGGTACAAAATCTAGGGATAGCCCTAAATGTTAAAAGTCAAGCTTCAAGCTAAAAATTCGTGGGGAATCTTTTATGGACATGTGGAGCAATCAAAGGAAGCCAAAAGCCACGAGATTCCATCAAGAAAAGTCACTCAACCACTCCCCAAGTCATCTCAACTAATTCCTCCAAGTTAGGAGGCTGATTTGGAAAGGTGGTTCCTAGATTTTAGGGGCACACCTCTCACTATAAAAGGAGCATGTATCCCGACTTCTTTTGGGCCATCTTCTTGGAGTTTTAGCTCATGTAAAGTGAGCACTAAGTGCTGGAGTTGTGATAAGCAAGCCCCTTGCTTAAGCAACCCCCTTGCTTGCTTGTTTGTTTTCTTTTAGTAGGCATATCTATGTGTGTGCGCAGGCAGTGTTGCAACTCTCTACCCCTAAGTTGTTAGCATTGGTTCTCCCTCATATGGTATCCATTTGATGTAATTCTTGTCTCATTGGATAGCTATAAGAGTCTATTTTATGCTTACCAATTCGCTGGAGCATTCTCTGAGTAAGCTGGGAGCAACATTCATTTTAGTGAAGTTGTGTGATTGATATCTCTCTCTTTGTGTAGGCTCTGTTGGAAATATTTTGCTCTCTATTGTAAGGGCTGGTTCTCCTTCTCTATGTATCCATTTGCTATGATTTTGGTGTCATTGGGTAGCTATTAGAGTGCTCTAAAGTTGACTCAAGTTTGAGATTCATTCTCTGTATAATCTCTGAGAAAAGTTTGCTGGAGTGAAGTGAGGTCTCTGCTTGACTAGCAGTTGTGAGCATTAAACTAGCTCATGTTGTAGACATTGTTTCTCTTTGTGTAAGCATCCATTTCAAGTGAAATTTGTTTTGTTGGAAAGCCCTTGGTGTCTACTATAGGTCTACAAAATCTCACTGGAGTTCTCTGCATAAGCTCTGAGTAAGAGCATTTTTGGTGTGCAGAGGTCAAAGAAGGATACCTGTGGAGGTCATTCGCGCTTCGTCGTTGCTTAGGGGTTGAGATACTTCCCCCATCAGTGGTATCAGAGCATTTGGGCATCTTGGAGGTATCACATACAAGCAAGAAGACCTCTTGGAGTTGGTGGTTGAAGAGTTGCATCAACAAAAGCTTCTTGGAGGTAGCTCACATCAAGGGGGAGCTATTCTACTCAAATTTGCAAGAGCACAAGGTGTCCATCTAAGGAAAGCTTTGGATTGAGGTAACCTCAGAGCCTCATTTTCATTTTACACACATTGGAGCATTAGCCAAGGGCTAGGTCAAGTATCAAAGACTAGATATGGGAGACTTCAACACTCAAATTGAAAAGCTAGACAAAGGTAACTATCAACCATGGAGATTTAGGGTCTCCAACTATCTTATGGGCAAGGGCCTTTGGGGGTTGATTAGTGGAAGTGAACCAAGACCTAGGTTGGATGAGAATCCAACCAATGACCAGAGAAGGGCCTTTAGGGAATGGAATGAAAGAGACAAGAGGGTTATCTTTATTCTTTCCCAACACATTAGCAATAGCATGATAGGCCATATCCAAGACCTGGATTCAAGCATGAAGGTATGTGAGACACTTGAAAGGCTTTATTCAACAAGCACCAAAGCAAGGAAGATCCAACTCAAGAATGAGCTCAACAACCTTAGGAAGAGCTCAGGGAGTAGCATAAATGACTACATACTTAAGGTCAAGGAGTTATCAGATGCATTGGGATCCATTGGAAGCCACGTAGACGATGACGATCTTGTGGCCTATACTCTCAATGGTTTGAGAGATGATGAGAAGTGGAAACCCTTTACCACTTCAGTTTATGTAAGGGATAATCTTCCCGATTTTGAGCAATTGGTTGCTCTCATGGTCACCGAAGAAATGAACATAGGTGGAAGTTCAACTAAAAGCAAAGATGCACAAGTTTTCTATGCAGGTAATCAAAGGGGCAAAGGAAGACAAGGACAAGGAAGGGGCAAAGGAAGGTTTGGAGGAAGGCAAGGCCACTCAAGAAATCAAGGACATGACCAAGGCACCTCATCACAAAGAGGGAGAGGAAGATCAAGAGGAAGAGGAGGACGACATCAACAAAACAGGAATCAAGATGGCGAAGGATGTTACATATGTGGCAAGTTTGGCCACTATGCTAGAGATTGCTACCAAGGAGGAAACCAAAGGAACTATAATCAAGGTTCTTCATACAAAGGCCAAGGTAATTATGCTTCTACAAGTTCAGAAAATGACAATCTCTTGATGATGCACATGAATGGGAATTCAAGCAAAGTAGATAACACTTGGTATATTGATAGTGGATGTAGCAACCATATGAGTTGCAATGCTTCTTGGTTTACTAATCTACATGTTCCCAAAGGTAAAGGACATGTAGAAACAGGTGATGATACAGCCCATGAGATCTCCCATGTTGGAGATGTAGCTTTGGATGACAAGGAGGAAGGAAGATGTCTCAAGGATGTCTTGCATGTACCTACCATCACAAAGAACTTGGTGTCCGTTGGGCAAATGGTTGAAAGAGGCTATCAAGTAAGGTTCAACAAAGGTGGATGCTTTGTGGAGAACCCTAAGCAAGGTTACAAGGTCATAGCAAGAGGAAAGAAGCAAGGGAGACTCTTCACTTTGGAGGTAAATTCTCATTCTACTCAACATGTCTACTTCACATATGGAAACAAGAGGATTTCGGAGTTGGACTTGTGGCACAAGAGGATAGGTCACATCAACATACAAAGAATGAAGGAAATGCAATTCAAGAGGCTGGTTGAAGGTCTTCCCAACTTCCAAGGACAAGGTATGAAGCATTTATGTGAATCTTGTCAACTAGGGAAGCAAGCGAGACTTCCATTCAAGAAGAGTGGCTACATAAGCCAACATCCATTGGAGTTGATACATACAGATGTGTGGGGGCCAACGAAAGAGCAATCCATTGGAGGTAACAAGTACTTTGTCACTTTTATAGATGATTGCACAAGGATGGTTTGGGTTTATTTCATCAAAAACAAATCAGATGTGTTTACATGTTTCAAAGCATTCAAGGCAATGGTAGAGAAGGAAACAGGTACATATATCAAGAAGCTAAGGTCCGATGGAGGGGGAGAATATTTCTCAAATGAGTTTTCTGATTTTTTAATGGATCAAGGCATCAAGAGGCAAGTAACATGCAGGTACACACCCCAACAAAATGGAGTAGCAGAGAGAAAGAATAGATACATTGCCGAGATCGCTAGAGCAATGCTTAATGAGATGAATGTACCTAACATGTTTTGGAGTGATGCAGCAAATACCGCCGTGTATCTAATGAATAGGGCTCCTACCTCAGGGATCCATGGCTTGACACCATATCAAGCCTATTATGGTAAGAAACCTGATCTTTCCCACTTGAGGATATTTGGATGTACTTGTTATGTACATGTGCCAAGTGAATTGAGGCACAAGCTACAACCAAAGGCAGAAAAGTGTGTGTTTCTAGGATATTCAAATGATCATAAAGGTTACAGGTGCTTCAACCCAAATACAAAGGACTTGAGGATATCAAGGGATGTAGCATTTGATGAGCTACTCCCTTGGTATAAGAAGTATGATTGTATGCAGGACTATGAAGAAGAAAAGCATGGACATGATGAAGAACAAATCGACCTAGAGCTAAGCGGCCCAAGGTGTTCCATCAATGAAGATAGTTCAAGCATGAACTCACCATGGAGGGGGAGATCTTCATCAAGCTATGAAGCACAATCAATCAACAAAGGCAAAGCAACATTGGTGGAGTTGGATGAAGAAGGTAATGAAGTTGAAGATGATGAAGGACACATGATGGAGAAAGAAGCCACGTCAAAGAAAGAGATCAAGTTCCCAAGGCAAAGGAGGTTTATTCCTCCAAAAGGTGAAGAAAGGAAGTCTTCTAGAGTTAAGTATCCAACTCAAAGGTTTACTTATGATTCATACATGGCAACACATTATGCATATATGAACAAAGTAGTAGAAGATCATGAGCCCGATTGCTATGAAGATGCAAGCAGGTACACCGAATGGAAAGAGGCAATGCAAGAAGAGATCGACGCACTTGAGGAAAATCAAACATGGACTCTAGTGCCCAAGAAGGAGAACATGAAGGTAATAGGTAATAAGTGGGTGTATAAAGTAAAGAGGAATTCAGATGGATCTATTTCTAGGTTCAAAGCAAGATTGGTGGCCAAGGGTTTTGCACAAACCTATGGAGTGGACTTTGAAGAGACATTCAGCCCCGTGGCAAAGATGAGCACCATTAGGACACTCATTGCAATGGCTGCTAGCAAAGGATGGAAGCTCTTCCAATTGGATATCAAGAATGCCTTTCTCAATGGAGACTTGGAAGAAGAGGTATACATGGAGCAACCACTAGGTTTTGTTCATAAAGAGTTTCCACATCATGTTTGTAGGTTGAAGAAGGCACTTTATGGCCTAAAGCAAGCTCCAAGGGCTTGGAACCAAAGATTGGTGGACTATTTGATCAAATGTGGTTACAATCAATGCAAGGCGGATCCATCTCTCTTCATCAAACAAAGAGGAGAACTTGTGGTCTACATGTGTGTGTATGTAGATGATCTTATCATTACAGGTAATGATACAAAGGGCATTGAGGAGATCAAGGCAAAGCTTGGAAAGGAGTTTAGGATCTCTGATCTTGGAGATCTTAGGTATTTTCTTGGCATTGAAGTTGTATACAAAGAAGAAGGTATTATGCTCATACAAAGGAAGTATATTCTAGACCTACTTGAGAGGTTTGGGATGCTACATTGCAAGCCTATTTCAAATCCCATGGAAGTTAATGTAAAGCTAAGCTCCATTGATGGAGAGCCATTAGAGGATGTAACTTTGTATCGATCTATTGTAGGCTCTTTCAATTATGCCACAATAACCAGGCCTGACATAGCATATGGAGTTGGAGTGTTATCACAATTTATGCATAGTCCAAGGACTACACACTTGCAAGCTGCAAGAAGAATGTTGCGATATCTCAAAGCCACTATAAATGAAGGATTGTTCTACTCATTTGATGATGATATGCAGGTCAAAGCTTATTCCGATGCCGATTGGGCCGGTTCGAAGGAAGATAGAAGGAGTACAAGTGGTTACCTAGTCATGCTAGGTAGCAAGATCATCTCATGGATTTCAAAGAAGCAACCCACGGTGGCATTATCTTCCACCGAGGCTGAGTATAGAGCTTTGGCTCAAGTCACATGTGAGCTAATGTGGATTAAGAAGTTATTTATGGAGCTTAATTTGCAGGTTGACACATATCCAATTTTTTGTGACAACATGAGTAGCATTCATCTAGCATCGAACCCTGTCTATCATGCTAGAACCAAGCATATTGAAGTGCACTATCACTTCATAAGGGAAAAGGTGATATCCAAGGAAGTTTCAGTACATCATATTAGTACCAAGGACCAAGTTGCGGACATGTTTACAAAGGCTTTGGATGGGATGAAGATTTCAAAATTCAAGCAATGCATCAACATGAAGGAGCTTGGATGAGGATGAAGAATTGAAGCTTGAGGGGGAGTGTTAAAAGTCAAGCTTCAAGCTAAAAATTCGTGGGGAATCTTTTATGGACATGTGGAGCAATCAAAGGAAGCCAAAAGCCACGAGATTCCATCAAGAAAAGTCACTCAACCACTCCCCAAGTCATCTCAACTAATTCCTCCAAGTTAGGAGGCTGATTTGGAAAGGTGGTTCCTAGATTTTAGGGGCACACCTCTCACTATAAAAGGAGCATGTATCCCGACTTCTTTTGGGCCATCTTCTTGGAGTTTTAGCTCATGTAAAGTGAGCACTAAGTGCTGGAGTTGTGATAAGCAAGCCCCTTGCTTAAGCAACCCCCTTGCTTGCTTGTTTGTTTTCTTTTAGTAGGCATATCTATGTGTGTGCGCAGGCAGTGTTGCAACTCTCTACCCCTGAGTTGTTAGCATTGGTTCTCCCTCATATGGTATCCATTTGATGTAATTCTTGTCTCATTGGATAGCTATAAGAGTCTATTTTATGCTTACCAATTCTCTGGAGCATTCTCTGAGTAAGCTGGGAGCAACATTCATTTTAGTGAAGTTGTGTGATTGATATCTCTCTCTTTGTGTAGGCTCTGTTGGAAATATTTTGCTCTCTGTTGTAAGGGCTGGTTCTCCTTCTCTATGTATCCATTTGCTATGATTTTGGTGTCATTGGGTAGCTATTAGAGTGCTCTAAAGTTGACTCAAGTTTGAGATTCATTCTTTGTATAATCTCTGAGAAAAGTTTGCTGGAGTGAAGTGAGGTCTCTGCTTGACTAGCAGTTGTGAGCATTAAACTAGCTCATGTTGTAGACATTGTTTCTCTTTGTGTAAGCATCCATTTCAAGTGAAATTTGTTTTGTTGGAAAGCCCTTGGTGTCTACTATAGGTCTACAAAAGCTCACTGGAGTTCTCTGCATAAGCTCTGAGTAAGAGCATTTTTGGTGTGCAGAGGTCAAAGAAGGATACATGTGGAGGTCATTCGCGCTTCGTCGTTGCTTAGGGGTTGAGATACTTCCCCCATCACTAAATATGTAGATAACCAAACCTGTAGAGATGGCCAATGGACGATTACACTACACGAAAGGATATGTTGAAAACCTTGAGTTTACTCTTTCTAATAGGTGATTTTCTAGAAGTTTCCATGTAATTGAGATGAAACAGAGTGATGCAATCATAGGCATGGATTGGTTAGTTAAATCTGCGATAATTAATTCTAAAAAAATAACAATTACTTTAAAGCGAGATGAGAATCTATTCATATTCTAGGTGATGCCTATAATCCTAAACCTATCCTTATTTCTGTTATGCAGATAATTAAAGGTACACATGATGGCTGTAGAACATTTATAGTGTATGTAAACAATGTGCATGAAGAAGATAATGAGGAAAGTGATCCAAATTAAGTAGAAAATCTTTTGAAAGAATACGCAGATGTATTTCTAGAAGAGTTGCCTCGTATACCTCCATGTAGGCAGATTGACCATGCCATTGATCTATATCGAGGGAGTGAACCATATTCTAGAGCACCCTATAGATTTAACATTGATGAATTAAAGGAGCTTAAGATTCAATTAGATGATCTTTTGAAGAAAGGCTTGATAAGACTGAGTGTCTCACCTTGGGATGCACCTATTTTATTTCAGAAGAAGAAAGATGGCTCTTATAGATTATGCATTGACTATAGAGGGCTGAATAAAAGAACAATTAAGAATAAGTATCCACTCCCTCACATAGATGACTTATAAGGTCAATTAAGTGGAGGAACTGTATTCACTAAGATTGACTTAAGATCTAGATATCACCAAATTAGGATCAAAACAGAGGATATTCCTAAGAAAACTTTTCGAACACGATATGGTCACTATGAGTTTACGGTTCTACCTTTTGGATTAACAAATGCTCTTGCCACATTTATGTGCTTGATAAATAATATTTTTCACGATTACCTAGATGAATTCATCTTAGTATTTCTTGATGATATATATGTATACTCTAAAGATGATTTTGAGCATGCGATACATTTCAACAAGAATTTGCAAACTCTTTAAGAACACAAATTTTATGGAAAAAAGAGTAAGTGTTTCTTTTCTTAAGATAAACTTGTGTATCTAGGAACACTAATATCAAAAGAAGGAATCCTTATAGATGACGATAAAGTAAAAACAATAGTCGACGGCCGATTCCTAAGACTGTAAGGGATGTTAGAAGTTTTATTGGGTTGGCACAATGTGAAAGAGAACATATTAAGGATTTCTCTAAGATAGCTACTCCCCTCACAGAATTCACTAAAAAGAATGTAAGATTTACGTGGAATGATGCCTCTCAAAAATCCTTTGAAATATTGAAACAAATAGTCATTGAAAATTGTGTTTTGAAACTACCAAAAATGGGAAAGCCTTTTGTGGTTGCATGTGATGCAAGTGGTAGTCAGAGGATGTGTTCTTTCACATGATGGTAGGGTGGTCGCATATGAGTCCCAAAAACTAATAAAACATGAACGTAACTATCTTACTCATGATTTAGAAATGCTTTGGAGACTTCTATTGTTAAGGGTTAAGTTTGAATTGAAAATATATCATCACAGTATAAAATACATCTTTTTAAAATAATGCGAATAGGGGATCGATGTGTGAAGAAAAAATTCATTTGTAGAATGGAACATTGTATTGTAACATCTTCGTAATCTCCATTAAAAGTTAGAATATTGCATGATTGTCATGATGCACCTTTTTTTGCACATCCACGTTATTCAAGGATGTATGTTAAAACAAAGTATTCTTACTTTTGGCCATGTACGAAGCGGGATATTAGAAAATATGTAAGTGAATGTTTGAAGTGCCAACAGGTAAAATCTGAGTTTAATAGGATGCATGGAATGCTTCAACCTTTGGATGTTCCAAATCAAAAGTGGGAGTCTATTTCTATGGACTTTATCACTAAGCTACCTATGACCAAAAGTAAGCATGATACCATATTTGTTGTAGTCCATCAACTTACCAAGTAAGCCGAGAGGGTTAACAGGGTAGTTGAAGATATGTTGTGTATGTATGTGAATGAAAAGCAAGATAATAGGAGTGAATATTTACCCTTGATTGAGTTTGCATACAATATTGCATGGTATGCATCTATAAAAATGAATCCGTTTGAAGCTATGTACGGTTATAGTTGTTTGACTCCACCTTTGTTTTTGGGTTTTCCAAATAAAGTAGAAGAGTCCAAAGAAATGCTTGATAAAATGGATGAAGAATTTGGGGAAATTAAGAAACACATAAAAGAAGCTCAGAAAAAACAAAAGAGATTCTATGATTTAAAGAGAAGACCACTTGAATTTCAAGTTGATGATATGGTATTTCTTAAAGTTAATCCTCACTGATCTAACATGTTGCTAGGGAAGGAGCATAGACTCTTTCCTCGATATGCAGGTCCCTTTAAAGTTTTGAAAAAGATTGGATCTCTTGCTTATTTGCTAGAATTACCTAAATAGTTAAATGTGCATCGTGTATTTCATGTTAGCTTACTTAAAAGATATGTATCTAGTGTTGCTCATGTTTTTCACGACAATTATAAGCTGAAAGATGATGGCTCTTTTGAGCTTCAACCTCAAATAATATTAGATAGAAACGAAAGATTTTTTAGGAATAGATCTATAGTAGAAATTTTGGTGAAATGGCACTCATACCCAATAGAAGATTCGAGTTGGGTGAACTTAGATGATTTTCTAACACATTATCCTTCTTTCCAATTCTGAGGACATAGTTCTTAAAGGGGGACGAACTATAATAGGCCTCTTTTCTAGTGAACTAGTTCATTTTGAACTTTTTGAATTTCATTGTGGGGATAATGATTAGAGTGAATATTAGGTCATTTTATGCATGTAGGAAAAACTTTGGGTTGACAAGTTTCGTATTCTCTCTCTAGACCTTATATGCATCACGTCTTCTAGTTGAATTTTGGATGAAGATGAAAGAATTAAGAAAAACTCGATCTCTATGAGAGAAAGGTAGAGCAAGTATAAGAGAATAAAAGTGCCTCTGTGAAATTTTTGTGAATCATGTTTTAAGTACCTCATTCAAAGTCCTACATTTGGTTCATTGTAAGAAAATGCCTTGATTTTACTCTCTCTCTCTCTCTCTAGAATTTTGAAACTTGCAAGGCTCAAAAGTGGCATTTGGAGATGAATTTGGACCTTGGGTGTCTCTAACACTATTGTGCAGATCATGAAATTAAATAAAAGTTTCTCTCACAAAATTAAGCTAATTCCTCACCGTTTTTGAGTTACATGGTTTTGAAAAGTGCCATTTTCCAACACAAAAAAAACGAGGGCTTATCTTATTCTATTCAAATCCGTGATTCTGATGCTCATGTGTCACCATGTCTAGTTATGGATATTTTTGAATATGTCTTTTTGATGTTTTTCTCCTATTTTTGATAGGTATGCTAATGAAAGAAAGCACACTACGATCACATGACGTTTTGCGAAAGTTTTGGAGAAACTCAACTTTTTCTAAATTTGGTGGATCGCACACTTCTTTGGGAGGGTAGTGATCAAACTCTGATATATTGAGACATGCGCATCAACACAGGAGACACACACAAACCTGAGAATTACCTTGTGATTGAGAGTGAGAGTGTGATTGAGAGTGCGAGTGTGAATGCGATTGTGATAGCTCGGGGGTGGTCGTGGAGGTAGAGGCTTCATCAAGAAGCTATTGTCCAAAGCTATTGTAACCATTGATTTACATCTATAATATTAGAATTCTTCCTTCTCTACATCATATCTGTTTCTACCTTTTCGGATCAGATTTTCTCTTACCTTGTGCAATCTCTATGTTCTTCTCTCCACTGTTATTTTTGAGTGATTGAAAGATTCTGATTGGGGATAGATTGTTCTTGAGGAAATGCTACAAGTGGTGTCAGAGCATAATCAATCCTCAATAACGATGGAACGTCTAACACAAAAGATTTGTGAACAAGAGGAGCTTATTCAGAAGCTTCTTGGAGAATTGCACAAAGAACGAGGCAGAAAGCAACCAAAAGGAACAACAAATTTGTTCGTGGAGCTGAATGATGAAGTAGATGAAGGTGCAGAAACATCTAGTGTACCTTGCAGAAAACAAAAACGAAATTATGAAGATATGGAAGCAGGTGAGTTTGCCCTTAAACAAGTCTTCAAGAAGGCAAAGTTGAATGATTTTGGTCGTGAGAAGAAGAGTGGCAAAGATCTTGAGGCATGGATTGAAGAACTAGAGGATTTCTTTGATCTTCGAAAATTTGGCGAAGAGTCCAAGGCAAAAGTTGGGATCCTACAGCTACGTGGGATCAAGAAGCTATGGTAGAAGTTTTATATGCCGACTCAAACGCGTTCTCGTCCAGTTCTATGGAAGGAATTTAGAGAACAAGCTGAAAAATGCTACTGCTCTCGACACTACCATATGGAGAAGAAGATGGAGTTCTATATATTTCCGACAACAGGAAAGTGATAAGCATAGCTTATCTATTGGTGAGTACAAAGAGAAGTTCCTACATCTTCATAAATATGCATTACAGGTTAGTGGTGATGCTCTAAAGAGTAAATTTATTGAAGGGCTTCATGAGGAACTTTTCTATCAAGTCAAGGGATTTGGATGCATTGATTTTCTTGATGCTCTTGCAATGGTCGAGAAATTTGAGAAGATGGAGAAGTTGAATTTGCAGAAGGCAAATAGAATCAGATTCATTGCAATGGGACATAGGCCACAAAGACCTGTTGCAATGAACATGAACAATTCAAAGAAGAGTCCATCTTCAAATAACCAAGGCAAGAATCTTGCTCAGGTGAAAAATCAAAGGAGGCATCAACCAATCTAGTGGAAACAAGACCCTTATTTTATTGAGAGGGAAAAAAGACTTGGTTTGTGTTTTTGTTGCGGGGAGCAAGGGCATCGAACATATGAGTGCCCGAATAAGGCATTCTTTTGACCTGCACAATCAAAAGCCATAAACATCATGGAGGAGGGTACAATTATTGAGGAAGGAGATGATGGAGGTAAGTGCCTTGACTCTACCTTATGTTACATGGTGGTTAGTTCTTTCCCAAAGGCTTTTGTAATCACCATTCCGGGTATGAGTTGTGCACATAAAATGAGATTTTTGATCGATTGAGGTAGTACCCATTGTTTTCTATCTTTGAAATTGGTACAAAATCTAGGGATAGCCCTAAATATGCACATAACCTAACTGTAGAGAACCCATTTTGCATTCATTATCCTTCCTTTGCCACAAGATTATGCACATGCAAAAATGAAAGTTGTAAAACTTTTTTATCCCAATATGATGTACAACTTGTCGACCTAGGCATTCATAATAGAGACCCTCATGGCCTTCCTTTTGTTTCTGCTACTTTGTCAGAGTGGAAAGCTTTATCTTCCATGGAAGCATTTACTTTTCTCTTCCCATGACTCGAAGTTTGAATGAGACTCGCCTGTCTATTAGGTGCTAGAATTGAAGTTATGGGCTTCCTAAATCTTATCCAAGTATTCTTTTATCCTAAGGGTTGCAATCAAGAGCATCGCCCATCCTCCAACACCAAGGCAAGTTCTACTATCTCATTTAAGGTGTGGTCGCACTCCTTCCGCACAAACGGACACAACATCTCCCTAAGCCCGAACATAAACTTATGCACGTGAAGAAAATCAAGCACATGAGCTGGCATCTTCAATAGGATCTCTCTATAATTATATCCATATTCGTGCACTCTAAGCCGTCTTCGCTACATGAAAAACTAGACATCTAAAGCCTTGGTACGCTTGTTTAGATGAACAAAATAATTGTAAAATATGACCTTGAGATCAGGCCGTGGTAGAATCTATCTTGTCTTGCTCTATTTTCCTCCACCATCGATGATCAACATCATCAAATTATAAGTGGCATGTTGGATCTTCTCTTTCTAATCCTCAATATGGCAAAGCCGGAAGCACTGCTCCCACTTACTTATATATTGCTCTAACACATTTGTCGTCCTGGCACTAGCTTTTCCATGGTACTATGGTGGATTCAAATCCTTTACTTGCCACTTCATATCGCTACTAGCAGACCCCCCCACATCTATAATTGGTATCTGCAAACTAGATGGTTTGGCAGATGGAACTTCCATCTCCATTGGTGTACCAACTAGCGGCAGCTATGGTTTCTTAATTGCTTCGAGGATCATCTAAAGAGTATCCTCCATGCCTCTAACCTTGGCATTGAGAGTTGTAATCTCCACAGTGTAAGGCTGCTCAAGCTCGATCTCATCCATGGGAGTTACACTCTCGTCCAGATTCATTCTAAACAAACAACATAACTGATACGTCCTTTGAATGCAAAATCCAATACCTGACTAAAAATACTCCTACTTAATGATTCAATAATGGAAAACACCAATTAAAAAGATGTATTCTGAATCCTCTCTCAATCCCATATATCCACAAAAGACAAACCTCACTCAATCCCCATGTCCATCTTGAATAGTTTTATTCATCCTTTCAGCTATACCATTGTATACTAGTGTATAAGGAGCCTTAGACTCGCTATGAATCCCTCTAGACTGATAGTAAAGGGTGAATTCATGTGAGGTATACTCACGCCCATTACCTGAACGTAAAGCCTAAAGCCTAGTTCATTTTTCAGTCTCAACTGAAGCAAGCCATTTTTTGAAAGTAGGGAATACATCATCCTTCTATTTGATAGGATATACCCAAACATTTCTAGTTACATCATCTATGAAAGTGATAAAGTAAAGAGAACCACCTAAGGACCTAGTGGGCATATGATCACACACATCTCTATGAACGAGATCTAAAGGCTGAATTGAAGAGTCAATGTGCATTCTATGCACATTTCTAGTTTGCTTTCCATAATGACAATGCTCACAAAATGAAAAATCAGAGAAAGATAACACAGGTAAGTAGTCAGAATCAGAAAGATTTTCCATTCCACTATGAGTAATATGGCCCAAATGACCATGCCAAATACAATCCATAGGCTTTTCAGTAACAGCTAATAAGTGTTCTTTGTGTGATATAGATAAAGGATAAAGTGATCCAATTTGCTTCCTTTTGCAATAACCATATTTCCCTTTGATATACAAAAGGACTGAGCATAGAAAACCACCTTGTAACCAAGGTCGTCAAGTTGACCAACTAACATCAAACTGCACAACCACATCTCCAATCCCCACAACATCATATTGGCAAGCATCAAGTATCAGAGCACCAAGAGACTTTGCTTCATAATTAGAGAACCATTCTCTGTGTGGTGTCACATGGAAAGAAGCACCAGAATCTATAAGCCATGTGCGGGAAAGAGAATCAGCCATAAGAGCCTCAATTGGCATAGTACTATCAAGTGTCAACACATCAGCATCATCAAAAATAGCATTAATTTCTTCAATCCTCACAGTCGAAATAAATGGTGCAGGTAACTATTTAACATGACCATCAAAATTTTGTCCTTTTTATTTAGCATTCTTTAATGCATAACAATCTTTCTTCATGTGTCCTTTCTTATGACAATAATGACATTCAATATCTCTCCTCCTTGATTTACTTCTACTCTTATTCCATTGACCATTCTTTTCCTTGTTCTTGCTCCTGCCACATTGCTGATTCTTTCGTTGGTAATTAGAATCGCAAACATTATATGCATCTCCACTCTGAGTGCTAACCATAGATTTTCTACGAAACTCCTCACTCAAGAGTGCTCCACATATGTCATCATAAACGAGTTTACCAACAGGTCCACTATTGCTAATTGTTGTGCAAAACATATCCCATGATGATGGCAAGGTGCATAATAGCAATACTGCTTTCATTTCATTATCCATATCCATAACTGAGAGAATATACCATCAAACTCTTTTAGATGAAGGGCAACATTGTTTGTGTCTGTGCGAAGTTCATATAATTTTCTTATCAGATACACTTTATTTGATGTTGTCTCTTTTTCATATGAATTGCATGACTTCTTCTAAATCTCCTTTGTAATTTAATAGTCTAATACTATAAATTAAACATTATCTACCCATGCAAGCGAATGGTTGACCTGGCCATTTCATCTAACTCGTCCCAATCATCTTCATCCATGTCAAGAGGGTTCTTTCAAATCCCATTTACTTGGTTCCATTGCATCCTTTGAATCAACACATCTTTCATCTGATTCTTCAATATAGTAAACTTTGTGCCATCAAATTCTCGGATCTCAAATTTGCTCTTTTCCTTGCAAGTTATAGCTCCTCCTTGGAGCACTAGCACTAGAACCTGATCCACCAGATGTGCTTGAGATCTCTAATGCCATGATGGTAGAGAACCAAATAGAATGATAATGGAGCTAGAAGAGTCCAAACACCAATGAATACGTGTATCAAGGAGTAAATCCATCATTGTATAGTTGACAAAAAAAATCTGGAAAGATTTTGCCAATGTATCCTCTACAAAATGAGTGTATGAACAATGTAAAAATATCATATTACTGCAAGTACTGACATGTTTATGTGCATAGTGAATCACTCACTGCATTGCATATAATCAGTTACCCAATAGAAGCCAACTAGGCTTATCGAGCACCTATGAAGAACTATCATGACTCTCGTATGGCGAGGGGTTAGTCTTCCACCTGCATCACTGAAGAGACCCTAACATCTGGGTGTCTCCCACTTAAGAAAACCTCACCACGACCCTCTTTATCAAATGTAAAAGGATTTATGCAAAGAACATAACCACTATATCAATGACAACATGAACGTACATAAGCGATATCTACAAAAGCATACATGGTGTGTATGTGATCAATATATGTAGTAGAATGACACTAAAAGGCTAAATGCACAACCTAAAAACTAGCTGACAACACCTGGAAGTGTCTATCAACTCTGATATTTTATGCTCAAGAAACCGGCATAAATTTGCAACAGTTGCTCCCACCAAAATTAAAACCTTTCAAGAAACTTGTAGTTTTATGAGTGTGGCTGAAAACGTAGCCCCAAAGTTGATATTTATTGTCAAAGAGGTACAAAGAATAATCTTCTTTCTTTTCTTGGTTCCATGTGAAGAGAACTATGTGCAAAAGGACTCCAAAATGGCTCCAAAAGACACGCCAAAATTGCTTCAAAAGTAGGCTTTGAAAGCAAAGAATGAAGCTTTGAGGAACCAAAACATGTTCAAGGTAATTTTAGCCTTAGTCTTTCCCCTTCTTCAAACACCACAAGAGTGTAACTTAGTTGCAAGAGATTGCCACAGTTAAGCAAGCTCTGGGGGGAATAGTAATGGGATGGGTGATCTCCCGAGAAGTAATCGGAACCTCTATCTTCCTTGAATATTGGGGTCCTCCCTTGCGTGTAGACAATGGCACCAACAATGACTTTGATGAATCGGATAACAAGGTATACCGAGGTCTATGCCTTGGTCTCTTCCTTACTTGTAAGCCTTAGACAAAGCCAAAGGGTGGGGAGGGGATGCTTGATTCGCTCGCACAAAAGAAACAAAGCTTTTGCATCAAACTGCTCTGATACCAGTGAAGTATTTCGATGGTGATGCACCACAGTGCACTCTCCTTCTCGAGAGCTCCATGACGACAACTGAGCTCCTAGGGTTGCAGGTACTCCACACAGAGGCTGCAGGATACACAAAAAAACACAGTAAATAGGGAGCATGAAGATAGACTTCTTAGGTCCTACAAATGCCGTTGAACTTATAATCTACGGCTGACTAGGCCAGTATATTTTTTATTAAAGAACATATACAAACAAGTGTTCGATGGCCATTTGACCTTTCACATGGACACAAACGATAACATCAATGGATACTAGGAATTCATCACCCATGATGCTTAGTTGTTGTAATACCACTATGAAGAGGTGATAGAATAAGTGCAGAGATGAGTGGTGTTTGCAACAAGGCTTCTCTACAACATCCAATGTATCTCCCCTGACTAAGAAGCAAATGTATTTATACCTGATTTTGAATTTGCACTTGGTGAGTCATGCACCTAAAAGTGATCCTAGACTTTAAGGATGGTATAAGCTTGATTCCATATATGAAGAGTCATGGAGAAGGCTCCCTATCATTATGAGATTCTTCTTCTACTTTTATATTTTACAAATAAGCAATCTAAATACAAGAAATTTTCACTAGCATATGTTCTCATGACCATTGCTACATGGGATGGCTATATGAGAGTATTCTATCTATAGATTCCATCAATACAGTTTCAAGCTTTTAGGCTTGCCATTTGCTCCAACAAATTATGCACTTAACTATCCATTGAAGCCTTTAAACAAAAATGTGATTCGCTACCCTCCACGTACGCTTGGTAAATTCCACCATGTTAAGATTCATATGAGTTTAACTCTATTAATAATCTGAATCATTATCTACAACAATCTCAACTAGATACCCAAAAAAAATTACAACTCATGAGAGTAAAAAACCAAAACCTTCAATTGTGAGTGCAAGATTAGGAAAAATCACTAAATCATAACAAAATTTTAACAGGAGAAACAAGATAACCACACAAAAATAAAGACAATTCTCATTAAACAAAATATCAAGTCATTTAATAAATGCCAAAAATGCCAACGAATATAAAAAAATATTAGTTTTTGTTTTAATTATAAGCTCATTTTCCAAAGACATTTTGCTTCTTCTTATCCAAAACACAAAAATAGAATCCCATGTAGACATATATGTGTGAGTTAGATACCATTTAGAACCATTTTTCATTCTAAGGGAGTCACCTTACTAACCACTTCTTCTTATCATCCAACTTCTAGGACCCTCGAGATCCTCTAAAAAAATGTGTTGAAAGAAGAGAGCCCCTTGATATCAATATCTACTCCCATCTCATATTTTTCCCAAAACGCAAAAATAGAATCCCATGTAGATATATATGTGTGAGTTAGATACCATTTAGAACCATTTTTCATTCTAAGGGAGTCACCTTACTAACCACTTCTTCTTATCATCCAACTTCTAGGACCCTCGAGATCCTCTAAAAAATGTGTTGAAAGAAGAGAGCCCCTTGATATCAATATCTACTCCCATCTCATATTTTTCACAAAACGGGTTGTCATCATCCCAAGCCATATTTGACCATGGCCTTTTAGGATCCATTTTTTATGAAAATGTCATTCGATAGATCATCCTAAAGTCATTCCTACTTAGTTCTTCAATTGCTTCTTCTAGAACAAATTGTTAAGGTTCCCAATCACTTAGAACATTCCACTCTTGGTCAACACGATGAGTAGGTAGGGACTTGTTATACTCAACACTCACAATACTAAACACTCTCTAACCAGCACCCACAACGTTTCTTATTTTCCTCTTTGAACGAGTGGAATCCTTGGTGCTTTCCTTTAGGGATAGATCAAACAAACCCTTTCTTTGTTGTAGCTAGGATCCAAGTAGTCAACCTAATACATGATATCCTTAATTTATGCGATTATCTAGGATTTGATATATAATGCCTTCGTCATCTACTTGATATCATTAGTTCCAATCCCTGTGTCAGCATCTTCATTCACACATGATCCTCCACAAAGGTAAATAGACTCATCAACATCATGCTCACCCTAACAACACTTAACTTTATAAAATAGATAACCTAGACACTCCAAGGTCTTAGTTTTCTCTCACACTCCTTTTCTCCTATGATGGTGCAATTAACAAGCCTATGTGGTTTGTTAATACTCATGACTACTCTCATGAAGTGCATCTACTCAAAAGAGTTCATATGGGAACATATTCTTGTGAAGTTCTCATTGTATTTACCTTGGTTAAATGTAAACACTAAATATTGAAGAAGAATCTCATGATATTAGGGAGCCTAATAAATGATTTTAGTTAATTGTTATCTAATTTAAATCATTCTTAAATTATAATATCACTTTTAGGTGATAAAGATTCAAATTCAAATTCAAAATATGAGTATAAATATACTCGATCGTTAGTCGCAGGTAACTACATCCATTAGTGAGAGATCAAGCTACATTTCTGAGAATACATTGTGCTCACTTCATGTAGGAGTAGTCCTCCATAGTTCCCATGCATCATATGTGCAATACAACATGCATTTTGAATCATTACTTTGTGTAAGCTCTTCTCTACATGTTGTTGCAGTACACTCATGTACACAATGAACGTGTCTAATCTATTTCTGTGTACATGCATATCCATTTTATATACTTTGACTTGTATTAGTCAGATGCAAGTGTGTGCGATCTACATATCAAGTTGCATCATCATTGGTGTGCTAGGTTGTGAGATATGAAGCTTTGAAGCTAATTGTATCTACACGCCTTCTTTTTCCTACAAAGTCGGCGGCTGAGCTTCCAGACATGTTAAATTCATTTCTCAATGCAAAGTGGAGATAAAATCATCAAATAACTTGATTTAGTTAGCTATCCATTTCTGTTAGATTTTGCAAAAGCTATCTAGTCAAGTCATACTAGGTTGTTAGTTGTGAGCAAAACATTTAGACCTTCTCATCCCAAAACAAAAGGTTTTCTTCACTCCTTGCAAATAAGAGGCTATCTATTTTGATGCCAAAATACGGAAATGATGTTCCAAAGGACTTGTTCCAAAGTAGCTATATTTCTCCAACATTATTGAACCAAAAACTTTGAAAATTTGTACACATAAACCAGAAATTAATACCTTTGTTGTGAATGCTCAGTCATTCAAATTAGACCTCTATAGAGAGAGCAACAACCTCTGCAAGCTCACTGTTGTTGAAGAAGATGGTGTAGAGAAATGAAGGAGCAACATAATGATGACCCAAAGTGTATGTATATTACTTCAATGTAATGAACAATGGTTTTGAAATAAAAATCTCTTCAATGTGAAACTTTGACACAATTCAAATCACGAATTTTTTATGTCAACTATTACCAAGAACCTCAAAAGTGTAGGACATATTTTTGAGAAGGGTTTGGAGATCAGATTCACCAATGATGGAGCATTTATCAAAGACCTGCATGAAGGATTTAAGAAGACAACACGAGAAGAACAATTAGGTCAATTGTTCACCTTTGAAATGCAAGACATCAAGGACATTGCATTGTTCAATTATGGTACCCAAGCCCTATCAGAATTAGAGATTTGGGACAAGAGGTTAGCGCACATAGGTGAAAGAGCCCTCAAGAAAATCAATAGGGACCAAAGTATAATTGGACTACCAAATATATCAAAGCAACATATGATTTGTAAATGTAATGCTTGTCAATTTGGTAATTCACACATGGAATTCATTACCAAGAAAAGCTACAAGAGTACTTATAAGGCTATGAAGTGGTTCCTCCTTCACCAAGGTAGAAGGAAATATGTCTACAACAAAAAAATACACATCTTAATAGGCTATATAAAGAAATTAGAACATGAATCAATCAATACTAAAGATTAATACTTACAATTGATAGGATATCTCTTTTTTTTTAGTTCTCCAATTTCATGCTTGGCATTGTAAAAAAATGTTGTAAAATGACAACAATCCCACTTTTTTTAAGGTTTTTGAAGCCCTATAACTTTGCTTTCCAGAAGCTCCAAGTTTCAATGATCTCTTACACGATGAGGGCCAACACAAGAGGGTTGCATGTACACCCATGCACTATTGTGGAACTCATGTCCTAACCAATATCCTTCTACAACCTTGATATTGTGACATTTTAATGCGATAACCTCATCTTTTGGATGCCTATAGGATTTAGAGTTTCTACATTGAAGTTCAAGCTATGGAAGTGACATTAGGAATTCAAAGAGGAAGATGCATAAGAAAGAAATGCAGACATAGGAGCTTCAATGGTGTGCTAGGGATAGAAACTAGTGGAAAGAAATTACTTTTTGGGGCCTGGGTATGAAAGTGTGAGTCTTAGGAGGGAAAAAGTTGTATTTTGAGTTATTTTTGAGAAAGTCACTATTTCATGTCACTTCATGGGAGGCCATTGAATGCTATTATGATGAGTATTGAAACTTTTTGAAATTTTTGAATTTTTGGGCCTGGTTGGTTACAAGATTCCTTTCTCTATCTAGAGGCAAAAATTGAACATAGGGGAATCCCTTCCCGCCTTCAACCTAGTAATTTATAGGTTATAGACTGTGTCCACCACCCTCTTCTAATTGGTCCATCACTAATCACTCCAGAATCCAAAAAGCCCATTCAAGGTTCTTCTTTTTCCTAATGAAAAGTTTAGACAAACTTAATGCTTTAATACGAGTATCATGGACCTTCTAGAAGGCACCTCAACTTATGAAAATGCCAAAGACTTATTTCATAAGCTCGGATATGAAGACATGCCACTTACTAAGGGTTCGATATTGTGCAAGTAGACAACTAGACCACACACACTAATCCTTCAGATGAGTTCTATAGAGATGAGGGTTGATTTCTTTAAGAAACGATCCATACTCGAAGTATTACCAAGAGGATCCCTTTTCATGGATGATATTAGTTTCTATGTTGCATCATGCAAAGCTCTCACAAGGCTTTTGGGCAGAAGTAGTATTGACTGTAGTTCACGTGATTAACATTTCACCTACTATTGCCAAAGATATGAAAGTGGCACAAGACTCATGGATAGGTAAGCCACCATATTATGATCATCTTCAAGTTTATGGGTGTAAGAATATGTTCATATACCCAAGAGTCTTAGACAAAAGTTGGACCATAAGTCAAAGAAATGCATTTTTCTTGGATATGGTCGAGAAGGACAATTTGGATATCGCTTATGGGATCTTGAGACGTGGTCAGTGACCAAAAGTAGTGATGTGATTTTCAATGAGTCTAAGATGCATAAACAACCCATTAAGTAGGTTAAGTGAGAAGAGTGGTGTTTGAGGATACTAGTCCTCCAGTTAGCATGCATAAAAATGTTGCACATAGGGATGTTCAACATAATGTTTGATTAGATGAGTCTACACATGTTCTTGTTCAACAACCATTGAGATGCTCTAGACGTGTCTCACATCCACCTGATAGATGTGTTCTAGGTTTAGAATTTTCTATGCTAACAGATGCCGGTGAGCCTTCTTACTACAAAGAGGCTATGGAGATAGAGGATCATGTCAAGTGGGACCATGCCATGAAGAGGTGAGCTTGATTCTATTCACAAGAATGGTACTTGGGATTTAATACCTTTGCCAAAGGGCAGGAAAGCTTTACCATGTAAATGGGTACATAAGCTAAAATTCACATTAGATAGTGCATCTCCAAAGTATAAAGCACGACTTTTTGCAAAGGGTTTTAAGCAACAACATGGTGTTGAGTTTGAGGAAATCTTCTCTCCAATGGTATAGATGAGTACCCTGACCATGCATGTTGCTTGGATTCGTTGGAATGGAGGACTTAGAGCTAGTCCAAATGGATGTGAAAACTGCTTTCTTGCATGAAGATGTTATAGATGAGATCTATAAGGAACAACCGGAGGGTTGTGTAGTCCCTGACAAGGAAAGTATATTTTATAAGCTCAAGAAGAGCTTGTATAGACTTAAACAGTCCCCTAGACAATGGTTCCAAATGTTAGATGCTTTTATGAAGTGCCAAGGCTATTCTTGAAGCAATAAGGATCATTGTCTCTACACAAAGAGATGCTCAAATGAAAGCTTGAAATGCTTGATACTTTATACCGATGATATGTTGATTGTTGGGAAGTCCTCTTATGACTTTTCAATTCTCAAAAGGAAGTTGAGTTAAACATTTGATATGAAGGATTTGGGGGATGCCAAACATATTCTTGGCATGTGCATTACTTGTGATACAAGTAAAATATGCGTATACTTGTCTCAAAGTGAGCACATATCAAAAGTAATTCACATGTTCAATATGCAGGATCGAAAGGCATTGAGTACACCTTTACCCACATATGTGAAATTGATCAAGGATGATTGCCCCAAATGAGATGAGGAAAAGGAATTCATGACTAAAATCACCTATGAGTCTGTTGTTGGTAATCTCATGTATGTTATGATAGCTACGAGACCAGACATTGCATTTGTAGTGGGTGACCTGAGTAGATATATGTCTAATCAAACATTGGGAAGCGATCGAGATGATTTTGAGATATCTGAGTGGCACTAAGGACAAGTGTCTATGCTTAGCTAGAGGGACACCATCCGTTATTAGTTACACAGATTCTGACTATGCTATTTGTGTATACAATTATATGTCTACATTAGGGTACATTTTTCATTTTACTTGAGGTGCTATCTCTTGGAGATCTCATCTTTAAGAATACAATTATTTCCACCCGATAGAAGCAGCGTACGTTGCAGCAAGTGAGGCATGTAAGGAAGCATTGTGGGTTTCTCGTCTTGCTTGTGATATGGGTTTACCTCAACATGTACCTCCTTTGCTTAGTGACAATAAGAGTGCCATTGCTTTGGCTAAGATTATGGTCTATCATGCAAAGACTATGCATATTGAGGTGAGATATCACTAGTAGAGATTGCTTAGCCACTAGCACATTATTATTGAGAATTTTCACACTCTAGATAATGTTGTAGATGCTTTGACTAAAGCTCTACCACAGGATAGCTTTCGACACTACTTTCACTTGATGGGGGTTACTTGATTCATGATCTTACATAGCCTTCACTTGTATACTTTGTAACATGCCCATCAGGTGGGAGGTATAGTTTGTATATGTACTCTTAGGTATTCTTTATCATTCTTTACTTTTCCCCCATAGTTGCTTTGGCCATATTGGCCTTTAATGGGAGATTTTTATTGTTTGTGTCCATGTGGAAGGCCAAATGGCCACCAGACACTTCTTTGTATATGCTCTTTAATAAAAACTATAGTGGCCTATTCAACAAGAGATTGTAAGTTCCACCTCTACGTATTCTGCAACCTCTGTGTGGAGTATTGTGTGCGGCCCTAGGAGCTCAGTTTTCTAATCCGAGGATATCAACCAGGAGCTCTCGAGAAGGAGAGTGCAGTGTGGTGCATTTCCATCAAAATACTTCAATTGAAAAATTGAATCCAGGTAATTATTTAGCATGGTCACTCAGAATGTAAGCATATCTACAAGAAAGGAACCTCTATGGTTACAGATTTGGAGATCACATGATGCGAGTGCTCAGAAGCAAGGGCCAACCAACACAAGAGAAGCAAGAAAGGTTGAATGCATCGTGGTCAAAGGATGCTTTAGCAAACTCATACATTATTAACTCTATCTTTGTTTTGTTACTTGCACTTATTAGGAATTGCAAGACATCACAAGAAACATGGAATGCTCTTGAAGCATTCTTCATAGGCAAGCTTGATTCTCATGTAAGTTCTAGGGAAAAAGTTAGGGAAGTATTGTGAAGGAAATGAAGGAAATACATATATGTCCATTGATTTGAATGGGCATTCCACAAATGGAATATTAGATTATGGGGCTGGTTTGATCATTTCTACAAAGTCATTATCATTATGGGAAAGATAGGGAAAATTAGCCTTAAAATACACTCAAATAAAGTTGTAGTTATGTTATGGATATATGGAGAGTTTCATAGGGTTTCTAAAAGCACTCACTTTGAAAACCTGTAATGTAAAGCACTCACTTTGAAAACCTGTAATGTTTAATTTGAAAATTAGAAACTCACCATTTTGGCAAGAGTAGAGACCATGAGATGATTCTGGATAGAACTTTCAAGAGACACTTATAGGTGGTCCAACATCGAGGTACTAACTCCTTGTTTTTCCAACATCAAGTCATGAACATGATCAATTGCATGCGTAACACACATAGACTCATGCCACCTCTACAATGAATGCAATTCAATAAGATGCAATTAGCATACCTAAAGAAGAAGATGATTAGAAATGTGTATGAATGAGGACACCAATTTATAGGTTTGCCAAGGTGCAAAAAAGGAAGTAAGAAGAAAATAAATTGATAATAGGGCATCAAAAGGGGTAGATAGAGCAATTGAAAACCAAACATACATGCTTGTGATATTTTTTATGAGGTTTGTAAACGGGACGGTTCGTTGTAGGCCATAACCACTTTAGATATGTGCGTAAATGAACAAGCTATGATCGGGACTTGTGTTGTAGAGTACTATGATATTAATGATGTATGCATGCTAAACATATTGGAGGAGATACGTGGTAAATAAAAATAATTTTAGGATCATTAAAGCATTTCTATCATCATGGACATAAAAGTTAATTTGGAAGAGAAGTATTGAATAAAAATGAATTCTAAAGATTGTGTTGTGAATCCAATCACAAGGTCCCACCCACTCTATCATATAGTCAAAGAACCTGACACGTAGAGGAAAAGTGAAGCTGAAAAGGATGACGTGAGAGAATTTGGACCTCTAATGTAGTTCATGAAATACTTGTTGGAGTTAGACATCTGCGGAAGCACGCGAACAACACAAGGAAGAAGAAGAAGAAGCTTGGAGCACAACACACAAGACTGAATGTATTACTAGAGAATGTACAAAGATAAGTAGCCCATTAGGGCAATAGGCGTATATACAAGCCAGGGGAAAAAAACCTCCTAAAGAGGGAAAAAAGTGCCGCGGCGGTCCTAGAGTGTTCACACACATCACTACCTAAATATATCAACAAATCCCCCGTGGGAGTGATGCGGTGAACAAGGAGCTGGCACTCATGTATAAGGAAGTGCCAAGCTATGTGGAAATCACTCCACAAAAGGAAGTAAGCCCAAAGCTTTGCGGAAAGCTTCAAACTTCTCCCTAGGTAGAGCCTTCGTGAAAAGGTCTGCAATGTTCTCCTGTGTGGGCACATATGCCAAGCTGATCTCCCCAGCAAAGAACCTCTCCCTGACATAGTGATAATGCACCTCAATGTGCTTAGTGCGAGCATGGAACACAGGGTTCCTCGCAACTGCCAATGCACTCTGACTGTCAGTGAAGATGGTGGTGGCAGAAGACTGGCCAACATCGAAATCAGCCATAAGGCATCTGAGCCACACACACTCAACAGTCGCTGTGAAAGCTGCCCTATAATCAGCCTCACAACTAGAAGTGGCCACAGTAGGCTGCTTCTTGCTCAACCAAGATATACATGAGCTACCAAGCATGAAGCAAAAACCACTGGTGGACACACGACTGTCATAGCAACCAGCCCAATCTGAGTAAAAAAAAAGCATGCAAATCTGGCGGTAGTGATCCCCCCTTGGGATAAAACAACCCAAGTAGCCGAGTACCACTCAAGTAGCGAAAGATGTACTTAACCGCCTTCCAATGCGTGACTCCTAGGCAATGCATAAACCTGCTCATCTGTGAGAGAGCAAACTGAATGTCTGGCCGAGTAATGCATAAGTAAATCAAGCATCCAACAGCCTGCTGATAGAGAACAGCATCAAATGCATCTCCAGCATCATGAAGACTCAATCGTAAACCTGTCTCCATAAGAGTGGCAATAGGCTTACAATCTTCAAGGCCAAAACGCTACAATAATGTGTCAATATATTTCGTTTGACACAAAGCCATTCCACCATCAACTTGCATAAATTGAATGCCCAAATAGTGATGCAAATGCCCCAAATCAGATATCTCAAATGAGGCATGCAAATCAGCCTTGAAATCAGCAGTATGCTTCTCAATAGGACCAGCGAGCAGCATGTCATCAACATAGACAATAATGATCAGAAGCACATCATTGGCACGCTTAACATGTAAGGTGCTTTCAGTTGGACTGCTCACAACACCATGTGCAACCAGATAGGCATGTATCTTCTCATACCAAGCACGTGGTGCTTGCTTTAAACCATATAATGCCTTCTTTAACCTGCACACCTCGTTTTCATGCCCTTTCTGCACAAAGCCACGGGGCTGAAAAACATACACTTCTTCATGCAAGTCACCATTCAAAAATGCTGTTTTAATGTCCAACTGATGTACATTCCCACCATTATGGGCTGCAAGTGCACAAATGCTCCGAACAGTAGTCATACGGCATGCAGGTGCAAAGGTCTCATCAAAATCAATGCCTTTTTCCTGCGCATAACCCTTTGCAACAAGCCTAGCCTTATACCTGTCAACTGTACCATCAAGTTTACGGTTCAGCTTGTATACCCACTTAGTGCCAATGGCCTTCTTGCCTGGAGGAAAGTCACATAAAGACCATGTACCATTCTTCATTATAGCATCATATTCAGATTGCATAGCAGCCATCCAATTTTCTGAATTCTGTGCTTCATTAAAAGAAACAGGCTCATTCTCATCACAGAGACTAGACGCAGCCATAACATAGCAATCTGATGCAAAGGAGGCACTATGAGAGCCTGAACGAGTATGATATGACAAAGGTGCATCTAATTTGCTGTCACGCAAAGTCTGCACCAGCCATTTTGGCATAGTTTTTGCCTACTCAATATCAGCTCTCTCATCAACAAGTGCATCATGTAAATCTACATCAGAAATAGAATGATCTGCATCATCATATGAAACTTGCAAAGGCTGAGAAGTTGCCTCATTAGGACCAGCACTAGATTGTCCACCTGTAAAAAGAGGCATCAACGTATCATACATGTCTTTGGAGCTAACAGATGTCTCCTTAGTACATGAAAGCAATGGCTGAATAGCATCTTCCACAAATACAACATCACAGCTAATTAGAATGTGTTTAGTCTATGGATGATACAGACGATAGCCTTTACTTTCAGAACTGTACCCAACAAAAATACATTTTACTGCCTTTTCATCCAATTTTCTACGATGTTGTTCAGGCACTAATGCATATGCAAACAACCAAAAACACGTAGATGAGCAAAAGATGGGTTGCGGTCATGCCAAGCCTCATATGGAGTGATAGATTGCAGTGCTTTAGTGGGAAACCTGTTCAGTACATATGCTGCACACATGACAACCTCAAGCCAGAAACTATGTGGTAAAGCCTGACTCTTGACCATGCACCTCGCCATCTCCATGAGTGACCTGTTCTTTCCTTCAGCAACTCCATTCTGTTGAGGTGTATACGGCACTTTACGCTGGTGTTTTATCCCACGTTCAGCCAGAAATGCATTAAAATCTGAAGACATATATTCCCCCCCTCGATTAGAACGGAGGGTGCCCATTTTACATGCTGACAGATTTTCAGCCAAAACCAAAAACTGTTTGAAGCACATGAAAACTTAGGACTTTGCTTTGAGTGGGTATACCCATGCATGCCTGGAAAAATCATCAATGGAAGTCACGAAGTAAAGGTAATTTCCAAAACAGGGTGTCTGCATAGGACCAAAGACATGACTATGTACAAGCTGCAATTTCTACGTAGCCCGAACTGAACCATCTTTTGGAAAGGAAGAACCCTGCATTTTGCCCAAAATACAGCCTTCACAAACATGTTTTCCAGGAGCCTCAAGTTTGGGCAAAGAGGACACCATTTCAGATTTCTGCAGGCCTAGCAAACTAGCGAAATTCAGATGACCAAAGCGTGCATGCCAAAGCTTTGCATCTGACATAGCCTGAGAATCATGAACTGCACATGCCGAATCATTCACAGATCTTTCATAGTCTATGAGCTTATACAGCCCACGACATAGAATGCCAGAAGCAATAATCACATCGCCATTTGAGAGATCATGAACTGTACACCTGTCATCAACAAATTTCACAACCAAGCCAATCTTGGCTAATGCAAAAACTGATAACAGGTTCTTTTTTATCCCTGGCACAAATAAAGCATCTGACAAAGTGAAAGAACTACCATCAGTTGTAGTCAAAATGATCTTACCAACTCCCATAACAGGATAAGAGGAGTTGTTGGCACATGTAACAGTATTCCCTGTAGGGGCAGGCTCGAGTGAAGAGAAGAAACTGCGCTGCGAGGTAATATGTTTGGTTGCCCCACTGTCAAAATACCAAACATTTGAGTCTACTGCAGACATGCACTCATCATGAGAAGGTGGGTCAAAACTGCAGACTGTAGTAAACGCCCATTCTTCTTCCTGCACAAGATTTGCAGACTCTGTTTTTGGTGTAGAGGCCTCTGCAACAACCATTCCAGCCTCTTTCTTCTTTGCCTCTTTAGCAGCCAGTTTTGGATAGTTCTTTATGATATGATCATTTCCTTTACAGTACTTGCAAAACAATTTCTGCTTTTCTGATTTCTTTTCATCTTTATCCCAGTTCTTCGATTGTGCAGCATTTGCAGATTTTTGCTTACTAGATTTTTTGCCTGGACTGATCTTCCTGCAACAGAACAGAGACTAACTCCTCAAATGATAAGGCATTTGGATTGCCTTTCATCATCAACCGGAGAGTAGAAGCAAAACTGTGATATGAGTCAGGAAGACCATTCAGAACGGTCTGCACAAGTGAGCTATCTGGTATAACCTCATCAGCAGAAATCAATTGTTCCTTCAAATCTTTGATCTTCATTAGGAAACTGTCCATAGAATCACCTTCATTCATGTGCTCACTCTCTAACTGTTTTCGGAGGTAAGCAACACGAGCCTCATTCCTAGCTTGGTACAGTGTGATAAGTGTATCCCAAGCATCCTTTGCTGTTCTGTAAGAGCGAATGTGAGGAATAATGGCACGTTTGACAGACAAAGCTATCAATGCATGTGCCTGGGCATCTCTGCCATCCCAGCGAATCTTCTTTGCAGTAGGTGCAACAGAAACAATAGCACGAATAGGAATCTGCACAATATCATCTTCGACACCATCTTCATCAGCTCCAGCACCTGCAGCACCTGTATTTGCAGTACCTGTAGTTGCAGGTGTAACAGGACGTCTTTCAACACCCTTCACAATGTTGCACAGTCCTTTTGTAACCAATACATGTCGCATCATATAAGCCCATAATGGGTAGTTGGTACCATCCAACTTATCCTCAACAGCCAACATACGGAATACATCACTCCTTTCAGCCATGGCCGGTGACTAAAATACCTTGATGCAGAAAATTGACTGTATCTCAAAAAGTTGAACGGAACTGCCCAGACGAGTTCTGCTAGACCTGTAGCAGACTTTGAGATGCTTAAACTGGCGAACAGAAACTGGTATATACCTTTGGCACAAAAAGACGAAATAGCCTACACAAGCGCTGCGATAGTGCGTTCGGAGGCCGAAACGAGCTCACCAAATTTCGTGTGAATCTGAGACTGCAAACGGAGGAATGTCGACGGTGCCCTAGATTAAGCGACGACCTGCTCTGATACCAATTGTTGGAGTTAGACGTCTGCGAACACGCGAACAACATAAGGAAGAAGAAGAAGAAGCTTGGAGCACAACACACAAGACTGAATGTATTACTAGAGAATGTACAAAGATAAGTAGCCCATTAGGGCAATAGGCATATATACAAGCCGGGGGAAAAAAACCTCCTAAAGAGGGAGAAAAGTGCCCCGGCGGTCCTAGAGTGTTCACACACATCACTACCTAAATATATCAACAATACTCAATAGAGAAAAAATACAACTAGAGAAGGAAGAGCAAGTGAAGCTTACAATAGCAAGGAGAACACAAACAAAGTTGTTCTGATAATGGCATACTATAAAAAGGAATGTTCATATTCAAGTGCCTACTAAAGAAGGAAGAGCAAATTAAGCTTACAATAGCAAGGAAAACACAAACAAAGTTGTTCTGATAGTGGAATACTATAAAAAGGAATATACATATGTAAGAAATGATGTGTCAAAAGAGGAAGAAGAGAGGCTTAAGAGTGATTGAAAATTTATAAAAATGTATGTCCATGGACTTTCACAATTGTCAAAGGATTCGAAAAGCTGCACTCATGGAAGGTTGACAAATCTAGATGCGTAACCCTCAAAGAAACGGACATACACATAATGACTCTTATTTGGCTAACATTGAAGACGAGATTGATAAGCTTTTTGAAGGAAAACTTATACATGAGATTGAGCACAAAAAGTGGATAGCTCCCATAGTTACAATGCGAAAGGAAAATGGGAAGCTCTCGTTTTGTATGAATCTTAAGAAAGCTAATGTTGCTTATATTCGAGAAAGTTATTCACCATGCTTGGTGTAGTCATGAATTTTTATAAGTGTCTTGAAGTAACTATAAATGAAGTAACATAAATAACCATACGTTATCAATCCGCCATCCTGAATAATCCGTATATTGAAAAGCTATTTACATCCACTTTTCTATGGTAAAAGACATATAGGCTGTAATATTTGTACTAATAGGGCAAGAGAAGAACCCTTTTCCAAAAATTCTATCCTTATTCCTTATTTTCGTAAGTAAAAGACTTGCCTATACCTTCTCATAGCTTCATACTATCTTGATAATATCAACAAAAATTGAAGCTTTTTCTTTTCAGATTTAGGATCCAAACACTTCATAATATCTTCAACATTTTCAAGATCTACTTGAATTCATTTTCCGTAGGATTTGGCTATAAACAACTAGTTAATTTTTGCTTTTAGGCTGTGTATTACAATAGTTCTTCCCTTTCTTTACCCCTAGAAGATGTGTATGTACTGCTCCAATTAGGAGATGGTGATGACCTTCTGATGGCTCTCACGGAAAGACATAGGAGCTTGAGCACTTCCTTCTTTATTTATTTTTCTCTCTCTCCTCTCTCTCTCTCTCTTTCCTCGCCTGCCCACTGCCCCCGCCTAGCCAACCCCGCACCCCACCACCTCTCACCCCGCGACCCCCCCTCCTCTCCCCATCCCGCCAGCCCCCACCCCGCCCCTCCATGCCCCGCAGCCTCCTTCCCCTCTCTCTCTCTCTATCTCTCTCTCTCTCTCTCTCTCTCTCTCTCTCTCTCTCTCTCTCTCTCTCTCTCTCTCTCTCTCTCTCTCTCTCTCTCTCTCCCTCCCTCCCCCTCCCTCTCTCTCTTTCCCTGCTTGCCCACTACCTCCCACCCCGCGACCCCCCTCCTCTCCCCACCCCGCCCCTCCATGCCCTGCACCCTCCTCCCCCCTCCCTCTCTCTCTCTCTCTCCTCCCTCTCTCTCTTCCCCCGCTTGCCCACTACCTCCCACCCCACGACCCCCCTCCTCTCCCCACCCCGCCAGCCCCCACCCCACCCTCCATGCCCCGCAACCTCCTCTCTCTCTCTCTCTCTCTCTCTCTCTCTCTCTCTCTCTCTCCCCTCCTCCTCCCTCTCTCTCTCTCTCCCCCTCCCTCTCTCTCTTCCCTCGCCTACTCCTCCAGATGTACTGCTCCATGAGGTGGTACCTTTACCACCCCGTAAGGTCCTATCCATTTGGGTGCCAATTTGGTTGAAACTGCTGGGATCTGATGCACTAAAACCATGGATACTTCTTGTATTTCTTTGGACCAAAGATACCTGTCATGTAGTCTCTTGCGCTCTTCTTGTGTTATCTGAAGTTTCTGCATTGCTCCTTCCTTGTATTCTTCTAATGCCACCAATATCCTAATGGGAGGTTCAATTCCCATGTTTTTGGCTCCCATTTCCTTTTTGATAATAAATTCAAATGGTGCTAATGCCTCTTTTCCATATACTAAACGAAATGGACTCTTGCCAGTGGTTCCCCTCTTTGTAGTTCTGAAAGCCCAAATTGCACCGATCAATGCTTGTGGCCAGAAGCTTTGATGATCGAAGGATAATTTGCGAAGCAATCCAATCAAGATCTTATTGGAGCTCTCTGCTTGGCCATTTGCCCTTGGATAGTAGGCGCAAGATTTTTTATGAAAAACCTTGTACCTGTCAAATATAAATTGAAGCAATTGATTTACAAAATGTGTGCCCCTATCACTAGTGATTTCCAGTGGTCAACCGAATCTTGAAAAAATACGTTTATACAAAAACTTAGCTACTATTAAAGCTGTGCAATCTACAGTAGCTTTGGCCTCAATCCATTTAGTTGTGTAGCATGTGGCCATCAAATATACTTCTTACCCCCAGGTTGACCAGTTTGACTAATTGGTCCTATGAAATCAAGACCCCATCGTTCAATGGGTGCCATCCTGTAGATATGACCAATGGTTGGAAAATTCAATCTAGTTGGCGTAGGGGCACACCTCTGGCAGATGTGGAATTCTTTAGCAAACTTGATTGCATCCTTGTAAATATGAGTCGACCATAGTCCTTTGTGGATGTTCTTGTGAGCCAATTCTTCCCTCTTTAGATGTCCTTCACTGTGTGCAGCCTCTAGCAAAAGATTTACCTCCTCTGGATAAACACACTTTCTCAAGATATCATCCTGACAATATCTATATAAATTCCCATTTATAATCAAATATGCTTTGGCTTTCAGGAGCAATCTTCTCTTTTCTATAGGTTTCAAGTGTTCTGGGAGTTTTCCAGTAGTGAGAAAATGGAGAATTCCATCATACCAATCAGTCCGAATTGCCACTAGGAAGAGATTACTATCCACTAGTTCATCATTAATACCTATTGCCTTCTCGCTCATTGCGGTCCTCGACACTTGATGTGCCATGTAGTGCTCTCTTCCTGGCTTAATATGAATATCAAAATTAAATTCTTGAAACAGGAGTAACCATCTCCAAGCCCTTCCAACCACTCTAGGCTTGTTTATCAAGCACTTCAAGGGCTGATGGTCATATATGACTATAAAATGTACACCAAGAAGGTAATGCCGAAACTTTTGAAGAGCAAATACAATAGCCAAACCTTCCCTTTCTGTTGTACTATAATTCCTTTCTGCCTTGGTGAGTAATCTGCTGGCATAGAAGATAGGTCTGTCAACCTTGTGTGATGATGGTTGAGCTAGAACTGCACCAAGAGCATGAAGACTAGCATCTCTATGCACATGAAATTCCAATGACCATTTAGGAACACTTAAAAGTGGAGCAGTACATAGCCTCAATTTTAGTTCAAAAAATGCTTTCTCAACTTCAGCACTCCATGAGAAGGGGATCTTTTTACTCGTAAGCCTTGACAATGGCTTAGCTATTTCTGAATACATCCGGATGAATCTTCTATGATATCTTGCATGGCCCAAGAAACTTTGCACTTCCTTTGGGCTTTGTGGAATTGGCATAGAAAGAATAGCAGTAACCTTTGCAGGGTCAACCGTTATCCCTTTAGCAGATACTATGTGACCAAGAAGAGTACCCTTGGTGACCAAAAAGTGACATTTATCAGGATTTAATTTCAAACCTGTTTTGAGACTTTCCTCAAAAATTTCTTTTAGATTTTCCAAATGATCATGGAAATCTTGAACTGCTGCTCTTCTATCTGTGCCTGAAAATACTGAAGTTATACAAAGTGTGACCAGCTACTTCCTTAAGTACTTGCTCTGTGAAGGGCTGAGGAAATCCATCTTGAACAGTCAGTTTATTCAAGGCATAAAAATCAACACAGACTCTTATTTCTCCACTACTTTTCCTGGGCACAATAACCATAGAAGAAAGCCACGTGGAATGTTCTACTACAACAATTATACCTGCTTCTTCTAGTTTTCTAATTTCCACTTTTACCGCCTCTGCATACTTCGGATTGAGCCGATATGGCCTACTTCTTGCATGCGTGGCTCCCTCAACTAAGGGTATCCGTTGTAATCCAAGCTCCTCTGGTATCCTTGTTAGATCTTTGGAGGACCATGCGAAGACATTTTTGTAAGCAAAAAGTAAAGAAGTTACCTTTTGTAGTAAATGAGGATAATGCCACAGCCAAGAGGCCAAGTGGACTACTTAAGGGTTCTCTTCATCCCCTAGATTTACTTCTTGCACCAGTGTTTCAGGACTAATCTTGTTTGATAAATCATCTCCACTGTATGCAAGAGTGGACTTTAACTTATATTCTGCAATATGTTCTCTGGTCCATCCTGGAGGTATATCCGAAAAGGGGAGATCTTCTCTGCATTCAGGCTCATAACCTTCCTGTTCTGAAACTTCTATAGTTGTTGCCCCTTCAACATTCATAATCTCCTACAAGCTTTCATTCTTCAATTCCTTGTGAACCTCATGGCCTTTTCCTGCAACTCCTTTATCTGCAACTTCTTCCTCTATTTCATTGATTTGCACTATGTAGCACTGTGCACTTTCCATCATCCAGTTCAATAATGTATCTTCTTCTTGGGGTAGAGAGGGCATTTCCTATGTGTCCAGAGTATACCCAGTAGTTTTCCTTGAGTCAAATACTTCTTCCAAATGTAGCTGCAGTTGGCTATTGGTGCTAGTTGAAATCCATAGTTTGTTTTTCCCCCAATCTTGCAAAGCTTTTGCTTGCCGGTAAAGGGTAGGAAGTCTCCTGTGGAAATGCAATAACAACAAAATCCAACACAAACTGGCAACCCTGTACTATCATCCGTACCTTTTCAATAATGCCAAGAGGAGTAACCTGATGTTGATCTGCTAGTGTAACTGTGAATGGTGCCATCTTGGTGGGGTTCAATTTCAGTTTCTTCATTGTAAAATGTGGCATCAAATTGATACCAGAGCCTCCATCTATGATCACACCTGTGAGAGCTTCATCCTTTATACAAACAAATAATCTTGAGCTTTGGTAGTTTGCCAAGGGTGCAGGGGGAGAATCAACCATGAAACCATCTATACTGGGTGATTGGATCAAGTGAGCAGAGTGTATAATCTTCAGTAACTCACTTCTTATTTTTGAATCCATCCTTATAAGTTCGTACAAACTATCCTTGTGATGAATACCTTTCAAGATCTGTTTGATGTTTACCCCATGAATGTCTTCTTGCACACTTGTTGGTTGGTACCTTAGAGAAGTAGCCATCCTTTCATAAGCTCCTTCAATTTCTGCTTGGCCCTCCCACCCAGACTTCTTTTCCTCCTCTTTATCCTGGAATCCTTGTTGTTCCTCTCTATGGATCGTTGCTGCTTGTCTGGCTCTAGTCATCATGGGCATTGTGGAGGATGAAACAGCATAAGACTAAGTGGTCATACCTTCTTCTTGTGGAGAGACTGCAATCATGTGGATTGGAGTAGGATAGCTTCTTGGGCAGTCTTTGGTATAGTGATCCTTGGCCTCTGGACAATGTTAACAAGGAGGTGCATCTTCTAGAAGGGAACACCTATTTTGCATATGACCATACTCACCACAGCGATAACACATCAATGCTCTATTATACCTAGGCTTTGTCGTACGATTTTCCTCTCTATTAGGTGCACCTGAAGTACTAGCATAATATGAATCCAAAGCTTGAGGGTTACCTCGTTGTTGTGTACCCTTGAGGTAGTAACAGTCTCTAGCTTCATGACCATCCTTTCCACAAAATTGATAGATTACCTTGTTAGGGAAAATACCATTGGAATGTCCCTTGTTGTTACATATTGTACACCAAATCTTCCTTCTTAAATCCTAAGTGGTCCGCAAATCTTCTAACTCACGGCGAAGTTGGGCTACTTCTTCATCAGTGCGACGCAGTGGTGGCAAGACCTTCTCTTCTTGTTGATTTTGTTGCATTCTCAATGCCTCCAGTTCCTTCCTCAGTTGCCCAATAGGGTCTAGTTCTACGGCATAATTCGATTGTGTGTCAACTTCAAAATGTTGCCTAGCTTCTTCGATGCGTGATGCTGCTGCAACAAAATCATTGAGGGTTGCATCCAATCTAAGAGACTCACGGAGCTGATGGAGAGTGTTAATCTCCAAAAGAATAACCTACTCTTATGATTAGAGCACCTCTATACCAAGAGTAAGTCACAATCTTCACCAAATTAGAGGTTCAATCTCCAAATTATCAAAAGTTGAAAAATTCTGTGAAGAAGATAAAACACAGAAAGTCTGTTGCACAATTTCTTCTCATTGACCTATCAAACATGTAAAGTTTTCTATGAAATTTTGTATGGAGTGTCGCCTAGAAGTTGCGCACCTCCTCCAATTTAAATTTCTTCAAAATGGTTTAGTATAACTTGAGAAATCAACTTCACAAGTTACCTATGTCTAAATCTGCACTTCTGAGAAGTCGATTTTGACACCCCTAATTATAGTTCTATCAATCTCGAACCCGTTTAAATGCTTGTAGATACATGCAGCTTACCTTCTAACTTAAAGATTAAGTGCTTGCTTGCACAAAACTTTAAACTGTGGAGTGAGAATTGACCAAAAAATCAAGATCAAAATTTGCGCCTGTTTCAGAGAACTGTGAACACTCATCACATATGAATGTTCCTATTAACAATTCTCCTAGCCTGTTTACAATTAGACTTTGAAACTCAAGTCATAGACTCATTAACTATGAACTTAGATATCCTCAAAAGGATTTCACAAATGATCTAACACAGACGGAGCAGACATAGAAACATCGGGCGCAATATTTCCTCGATTACTCAGAAAATTACAGTTGAGTGATGAGAGGAAAACTCAACTAACATTTCACATGTCTCATGACATCTAACTTCTTCTTTCTTGACTTCTATACTCACTCATCTATTCTTTCATATGCTCTCATATCACGCCTTGACATTTTCAAGGTATTTATAGAGAAATTTGTACAAGTCTATGACTAATCAAAGATCTAAGTGAACTATAACTATACTAATGTACATATGTGTACATTCCTCATATCCTCTGAATGTATCCTTCTTCCAAGCTTCAAGAATTGAATCTTCCTTCATTCTTTAATCTTCCAAACATTCAATTGGTGATTGTTCTGCACCAACAGCTCCCCCTCAATCATCAATTGAGGTTTCTCTTATCTTCTTTATGCCTGCCATGTCTTTAAACTTCTATAACTTTGGTCCATCCAAACTCTTTGTAAGCATATCAGCTATCTGATCTTTAGTTGAAGTATGTATGACTTCAATCTCCTTATCCATCACTTTCTCTCTTAGAAAGTGATACTGAATCTCAATGTGTTTGGTCCTGGCATGAAAAACAGGATTAGCAGCTAAATACAATGAACTCATGTTATCTCCATATATAATTGGTATCCCATGCACAATGTCAAAACTCTTCATCAAGGTCTTGAGCCAAATCACTTCCTTTGCAGCTTCAACCATGCCTTTATATTCAGCTTCTGTAGAAGACAAAGCAACTGTATGTTGCTTCTTGGAACACCATGAGATAAGTTTATCTCCCACA
Organism: Ceratopteris richardii; assembly: GCA_020310875.1. Lineage (NCBI taxonomy): Eukaryota > Viridiplantae > Streptophyta > Polypodiopsida > Polypodiales > Pteridaceae > Ceratopteris > Ceratopteris richardii. Next base: position 18,746,543 of record CM035443.1, on the reverse strand, counting down.
TAACACATGTATCCATAAGTTGACCTTCTATCATCTGGATTACGTGCCCAATCTGCATCACTATAAATTTTGATATTTGTATCTGATGTAAACCCATAATACAAACCTTCATTGAGTGTACCCTTAATGTACCTCAACACTCTTTGTCCTGCAATCCAATGTTCTTTCCTTGGGTAATGCATGAATTGAGACAAAACCCCTACTGCATATGATAAATCAGGTCTAGTTAAAGTAGCATAGATAAGACTACCAACCAAACTCTGATATTGTCTCATGTCCTTGAATTCTTCACCTCCAAATTTACTCAATCTGTGATTCACCTCCATTGGTGTAGGTGCTACCCTGCAATCATCCATTTTAAACTTGATTAACAAGTTCTTCAAATACCTTTCTTGAGTCACAAATACTCCATGTTGAGTATATGTAATCTCCATGCCCAAGAAATATGACAAGTCTCCCAAGTCACTTATTTTGAACTCCTTTACCATTTGCTTCTTGAGTCTTTGTATTCCTTCTTCATCTGTACCTGTAAGGATTATATCATCAACATATATGCACATGTATATGAAACCTTTATCACTTGCTTTGACAAGCAAGCTACTATCTGCTTTAGACACCTGAAATCCAAGTTCTTTCAAGAACTTTACAAGTCTATAATTCCATGCCCTTGGGGCCTGCTTTAAGCCATACAAAGCTCTCTTGAGCTTGCACACATGATCAGGATACGTTTTATCTCTCAACCCTTGAGGTTGCTCCATGAATACATCATCTGAAATATAACTTGTCATCTTTTCCACAGGACTATAAGTCTCATCATAGTCAACACCATATGTCTGAGCAAACCCTTTGACAACAAGTCTAGCTTTGTATCTAGACACACTTCCATCTGCAAACCTCTTAGTCTTGTAAACCCACTTGCATCCAATAATTTTCTGACTATTTGGTTTAGGAACCAAATCCCAAGTTTGATTCTCCAATAATGCATCATATTCTTCCTGCATAGCTTTCTCCCATTTTTCCTTACCTTTTGCCTCTTCATATTAGAAGGGTCTTCATCTGTTTTCATCATATAAGCATAATCTTTTGTGGCCAAAAAAGAAGTATCATAACTATACCTTGTAGGTTGCCACCTATTTCTTGATGATCTTCTGAGTTCTCCACTCCTTGAGGTTTCTGGTTCTTCACACTCAGGATCAAATCTTGGCATTTCTTCAACTTCACCCTGCACTTCATTATTCTCTTCTTCATCAATTATTTGAATCTTTGACTTACCTTTCTTTTGACTCACTTCTTCTTCATCACCTGTATTGATATTGATTGTACCTGCATACCAAGTACCTTGCTCATCAAATGTGACATCTTTTGATACAAGAAAATGTTTTGTGGATGGATTCCACAACCTGTATCCCATCTGCTTATCATCATAACCAATAAACACATATTTTTCAGCTTTAGGTTCCAATTTGTGCCTTAATTGTGATGGCACATATGCATAGGCCAAACATCCAAATACTTTGCAATGGTCTAGTGTAGGTCTCTTACCCCACCATGCCTCATATGGTGTCATACCCTGCAAAGCTTTACATGGTAACCTATTGAACAAATAAGTAGCTGTATTTACAGCCTCAACCCACAAATAATTAGGGCAATTTTTCTCCTTCATCATGGATCTTGCAAACTCAACAAGTGTTCTATTTCTCCTTTCTGCTACACCATTTTGTTGAGGAGAGTACCTGCAAGTAACTTCCCTTTTTATACCTGCATCCCACAAGTAATTACTGAATTCATTAGAGAAATACTCTCCCCCTCCATCTGACCTTAATCTCTTCATCTTATGACCTGTAATTCTTTCTGCATATGCATGATAGTGTTTAAATGTATTGAACACTTCTGACTTATCTTTGATCACATAAATAGTGATCCATCTAGTAGCATCATCAACATAAATCACATAATATCTTGACCCATTTATACTGAAATCCTTTGATGGTCCCCACACATCTGTGTGTACCAATTCAAGCTTCTCTGAGTACATAAAACCATGCTTGGAGTAGGAAAGCTTATGAGCCTTACCTAATTGACATGCCTCACATTTGTATGTCATATGTTGACCTGCAACATTAGGCAATCCAAGCACTGAACCATTGTTAATCATGTCTTTAATACCTCTTTCATTGAAATGTCCAAGCCTCTTGTGCCAAAGATCTAACTCAGAGATCTTATGTCCTCCATATGTGAACATAGCATGACCAATATTGCCTTGAATCTTCAATGTAAATAATCTTCCTTCTTTCTTCCCTGAAACAATCTGTTTATACCCTTGACTAGGGTCTTCCACATATACTCCATCATTAGTGAACCTTACTTCATATCCCTTTTCAACAATTTGTCCTACACTTATCAAATTCTTAGGAATTGTAGGAACATACAGAACCTTACTCAATAAGGTACTACCATCCTTTGCCTTCACTGATCCAATTGACTTCACATTGTGCTTTGTGTTGTCACCTGTTTGAACAACATGATTAAAAACCTTATTCTCCAAATCAGTCATCAAAGCTATATTACCACTTAGGTGATTGCTACACCCTGAGTCAATGTAGAAGACTCTTTGATCTTCACTCTGCCTTTCACAAGTTGCATTCATTATCAATGTTGAATCCTCCTTTTGATCTGAAGCATAATTGTAGTAGGTATTGTTATATTGTTGACTTTGGAATCCTCTACCTGCATTTCTTCCAAAGTAACTCCTACTACCTCTACCTCTGAAATTAACTCTTTGATTTCTGCCTCCTCTTCCTCTTGAATTATAGTTTTGACTATATCCATTATTACTCTGAGTATTGTGCCAACAATCATTAGCTAAGTGATTTGTCTTACCACAAATCCAACAAGCTTTGCCTCCATCTTTGTTGTTCCTGCCTCTTCCTCTACCTTTGCCACCTCCTCTACCTCTTAGGAAGTTGGCTTGACTAGTTGTTCCTTCATCTTCATTTGCTTGTTGTTTTCCTTTGCTATTCTTCTTCTTGTCCTTTGAGTACATTGCATGACCTGCACTCTTGTCACCATCTCCTTTAACATCCTGCTCAAATGTTAGCATATGACCTAACAACTGATTTAAATCAGGAGTGAAATGATCAAGTGATAACTCTGTAGACAAAATGAATGGCTTCCATTTTTCATCACCTCTTAAACCATTTATCCTCCTCAATGTCTTCATCAACAGCTCCTAAAGCATCTACAATATCTTTCATTCTTGTCACATAGTCTGAAATGGATTGAGAAGCCTTCTTCTTAAAGGTGGTAAACTCTGCCCATAAGGATGCCTTCCTTGACTTAGTAGTATTCTGGAAATGCTCCTCCAAAGCATTCCAAATATCAGTTGCACTTTCAAGACCTCGAATATGAGGTAACAAGTAATCATTGACTGCCATATATATAATGCTCCTAGCTTGAGCATCTTTCTTCATCCAATTTTTCAAATCTGCTAACTCTTCCCTAGTTGGAACACTAGGATCTCTGAACTGTGGCTTCTCTTCTTCTCTTGTGATGTACGCTATTAAATCTTTGCTCATAAGATGAGCTTCCATCCTCATTGACCATGCAGGATAGTTTTCCCTATCCAATTTCTCTATCTGAAGAGAATCTCCCATCTTTCTTCTACCTGTGTATTGAAATCTTCAAGCTTTATAAATGATATATGTAACTTTGCTTCGAATTAGACTCCTTTTGTCTTTCTTGATGTCGTATGGTCTCCTCCTCAAGCTATGCCTTCAAGCTTTCACCTTTTAGTTCTTTAGTTGTTGAATTTCTTGAATCTGCAGCAGTCGGGATCCTCCTTTCCTTGATTCTGATGTCTCCTGCTCTGATACCACTGATGGAGAGTGTTAATCTCCAAAAGAATAACCTACTCTTATGATTAGAGCACCTCTATACCAAGAGTAGGTCACAATCTTCACCAAATTAGAGGTTCAATCTCCAAATTATCAAAAGTTGAAAAATTCTGTGAAGAAGATAAAACACAGAAAGTCTGCTGCACAATTTCTTCTCATTGACCTATCAAACATGTAAAGTTTTCTATGAAATTTTGTATGGAGTGTCGCCTAGAAGTTGCGCACCTCCTCCAAGTTCAATTTCTTCAAAAGGTTTAGTATAACTTGAGAAATCAACTTCACAAGTTACCTATGTCTAAATCTGCACTTCTGAGAAGTCGATTTTGACACCCCTAATTTCTAACACATAGTTCTATCAATCTCGAACCCGTTTAAGCAAATGCTTGTAGATACAGGCAGCTTACCTTCTAACTTAAAGATTAGGTGCTTGCTTGCACAAAAATTTAAACTGTGGAGTGAGAACTGACCAAAAAGTCAAGATCGAAATTTGCGCCTGTTTTAGAGAACTGTGAACACTCATCACATATGAATGTTCCTATTAACAATTCTCCTAGCCTGTTTACAATTAGACTTTGAAACTCAAGTCATAGACTCATTAACTATGAACTTAGATATCCTCAAAAGGATTTCACAAATGATCTAACACAGACGGAGCAGACACAGAAACATCGGGCGCAATATTTCTTCGATTACTCAGAAAATTACAGTTGAGTGATGAGAGGAAAACTCAACTAACATTTCACATGTCTCATGACATCTAACTTCTTCTTTCTTGACTTCTATACTCACTCATCTATTCTTTCATATGCTCTCATATCACGCCTCGACATTTTCAAGGTATTTATAGAGAAATTTGTACAAGTCTATGACTAATCAAAGATCTAAGTGAACTATAACTATACTAATGTACATATGTGTACATTCCTCATATCCTCTGAATGTATCCTTCTTCCAAGCTTCAAGAATTAAATCTTCCTTCATTCTTTAATCTTCCAAACATTCAATTGGTGATTGGTCTGCACCAACAGGAGCTTCTACTGAGATGACCTGGGCAGAGCCTTTTCTATCCATTTCTTAACCAATAAATCACCTGGAGCATGTGGTAGATGTGCAACAAGTGCTTTTGTCCTAGTGTGAAGTTCATGAAAGGATTCACCTGATATTAACTTTAGGTTCTCTATCTGTCTAGAGCTCTTTATGAAGAATCACTAGAATGTATGTGAGAACGCCATCTTCAGAGCCTCCCATGTAGCAAAATGGCCATCTACATATTGACTATACCATTTATCCGCAAGGCCTTCCAATGTGGATGGGAAGAGTACCAGCATTGCATCCTCTCTATTCTGCAAACCTCGTCCATGGCATAAGGAGATGAATCTCCTCACATGATCATGAGCATCCTCATAAGTTTGTCCCTTGAAGGTAGGGAACTTGATATTGAGTCTGGAGAGTAAATGAGAGAGATCCTCCATTTGCACTGGTGTTTCCTCTGATGTATCTGAGGAGAAGTCTAAGGTTCTCCTATGCTTCTCCTTTGAAAATGGTGTCACACCCAAATCAATAGATAAATTCAAGGAGGGTAGAGGGCAAGTAGGTTCACTAGTCGAAGATATAGCTGACTTGTTAAGGCTCCTTCGTACATGAAGACGCTCCGTATCTGCTCGCGTATGGGTCATGTACCTACTTGCAAATGCAATAGTGTTGGAGTTAGACATCTGCGGAAGCACGCGAACAGCACAAGGAAGAAGAAGAAGCTTGGAGCACAACACACAAGATTGAATGTATTACTAGAGAATGTACAAAGATAAGTAGCCCATTAGGGCAATAGGCGTATATACAAGCCGGGGGAAGAAAACCTCCTAAAGAGGGAAAAAAGTGCCCCGACGGTCCTAGAGTGTTCACACACATCACTACCTAAATATATCAACAAATCCCCCCTGGGAGTGATGCGGTGAACAAGGAGCTGGCACTCATGTATAAGGAAGTGCCGAGCTATGTGGAAATCACTCCACAAAAGGAAGTAAGCCCAAAGCTTTGCGGAAAGCTTCAAACTTCTCCCTAGGCAGAGCCTTCGTGAAAAGGTCTGCAATGTTCTCCTGCGTGGGCACATATGCCAAGCTAATCTCCCCAGCAGAGAACCTCTCCCTGACATAGTGATAATGCACCTCAATGTGCTTAGTGCGAGCATGGAACACAGGGTTCCTCGCAACTGCCAATGCGCTCTGACTGTCAGTGAAGATGGTGGTGGCAGAAGACTGGCCAACACCCAAATCAGCCACAAGGCGTCTGAGCCACACACACTCAACAGTCGCTGTGAAAGCTGCCCTATACTCAGCCTCACAACTGGAAGTGGCCACAGTAGGCTGCTTCTTGCTCAACCAAGATATACATGAGCTACCAAGCATGAAGCAAAAACCACTGGTGGACACACGAGTGTCATAGCAACCAGCCCAATCTGAGTCAGAAAAAGCATGCAAATCTGGCGGTAGTGATCCCCCCTTGGGATAAAACAACCCAAGTAGCCGAGTACCACTCAAGTAGCGAAAGATGCGCTTAACCGCTTTCCAATGCGTGACTCCTGGGCAATGCATAAACCTGCTCATCTGTGAGACAGCAAACTGAATATCTGGCCGAGTAATGCATAAGTAAATCAAGCATCCAATAGCCTGCTGATAGAGAACAGCATCAAATGCATCTCCAGCATCATGAAGACTCAATCGTAAACCTGTCTCCATAGGAGTGGCAATAGGCTTACAGTCTTCAAGGCCAAAACGCTGCAATAATGTGTCAATATATTTCGTTTGACACAAAGCCATTCCACCATCAACTTGCATAAACTGAATGCCCAAATAGTGATGCAAATGCCCCAAATCAGACATCTCAAATGAGGCATGCAAATCAGCCTTGAAATCAGCAATATGCTTCTCAAGAGGACCAGTGAGCAGCATGTCGTCTACATAGACAACAATGATCAGAAGCACATCATTAGCACGCTTAACATATAAGGTGCTTTCAGTTGGAATGTTCTCAAAACCATGTGCAATCAGATAGGCATGTATTTTCTCATACCAAGCACGTGGTGCTTGCTTTAAACCATATAACGCCTTCTTTAACCTGCACACCTGGTTTTCATGCCCTTTCTGCACAAAGCCACGGGGCACAAAGCCACGGGGCTGAAAAACATACACTTCTTCATGCAAGTCACCATTCAGAAATGCTGTTTTAATGTCCAACTGATGTACATTCCAACCATGATGGGCTGCAAGTGCACAAATGCTCCGAACAGTAGTCATACGGCATGTAGGTGCAAAGGTCTCATCAAAATCAATGCCTCTTTCCTGTGCATAACCCTTTGCAACAAGCCTAGCCTTATACCTGTCAACTGTACCATCAGGTTTACGCTTCAGCTTGTATACCCACTTAGTGCCAATGGCCTTCTTGCCAGGAGGCAAGTCACATAAAGACCATGTACCATTCTTCATTATAGCATCATATTCAGATTGCATAGCAGCCTTCCAATTTTCTGAATTTTGTGCTTCATCAAAAGAAACAGGCTCATTCTCATCACAGAGACTAGATGCAGCCATAGCATAGCAATCTGATGCAAAGGAGGTACTATGAGAGCCTGAACGAGTACGATATGACAAAGGTGCATCTAATTTGCTGTCACGCAAAGTCTCCACCAGCCATTTTGGCATAGTTTTTGCCTGTTCAATATAAGCTCTCTCATCAACAAGTGCATCATGTAAATCTGCATCAGAAATGGAATGATCTGCATCATCATATGAAACCTGCAAAGGCTGAGAAGTTGCCTCATTGGGACCAGCGCTAGCCTGTCCACCTGTAAAAAGAGGCATCAAAGTATCATACATGTCTTTGGAGCTAACAGATGTCTCCTTAGTACATGAAAGCAATGGCTGAATAGCATCTTCCACAAAGACAACATCACGGCTAACCAGAATGCGTTTAGTCTGTGGATGATACAGACGATAGCCTTTACTTTCAGAACTGTACCCAACAAAAATACATTTTACTGCCTTATCATCCAATTTTCTGCGATGTTGTTCAGGCACTAATGCATATGCCAAACAACCAAAAACACGCAGATGAGCAACAGATGGCTTGCGGTCATGCCAAGCCTCATATGGAGTGATAGACTGCAACGCTTTGGTGGGACACCTGTTCAGTACATATGCTGCACACATGACAGCCTCAAGCCAGAAACTATGTGGTAAAGCCTGACTTTTGACCATGCACCTCGCCATCTCCATGAGTGACCTGTTCTTTCATTCAGCAACTCCATTCTGTTGAGGTGTATACGGCACTGTACACTGGTGTTTTATCCCACGTTCAGCCAGAAATGCATTAAAATCTGAAGACATATATTCCCCCCCTCGATCAGAACGGAGGGTGCCCATTTTACATGCTGACAGATTTTCAGCCAAAACCAAAAATTGTTTGAAGCACATGAACACTTCGGACTTTGCTTTGAGTGGATATACCCATGCATGCCTAGAAAAATCATCAATGAAAGTCACGAAGTAAAGGTAATTTCCAAAAGAGGGTGTCTGCATAGGACCATCTTTTGGAAAGGAAGAACGCTGCATTTTGCCCAAAATACAGCCTTCACAAACATGTTTTCCAGGTGCCTCAAGTTTGGGCAAAGAGGACACCATTTCAGATTTCTGCAGGCGTAACAAGCTAGCAAAATTCAGATGACCAAAGCGTGCATGCCAAAGCTTTGCATCTGACATAGCCTGAGAATCATGAACTGCACATGCCGAATCATTCACAGATCTTTCATAGTCTATGAGCTTATACAGCCCACGACATAAAATGCCAGAAGCAATAATCACATCGCCATTTGAGAGATCATGGACTGTACACCTGTCATCAACGAATTTCACAACCAAGCCAATCTTGGCTAATGCAGAAACTGATAACAAGTTCTTTTTGATCCCTGGCACAAATAAAGCATCTGACAAAGTGAAAGAACTACCATCAGCAGTAGTCAGAATGATCTTACCAACTCCCATAACAGGATAAGAGGAGTTATTGGCGCATGTGACAGTATTCCCTGTAGGGGCAGGCTCGAGTGAAGAGAAGAAACTGTGCTGCGAGGTAATATGTTTGGTCGCCCCACTGTCAAAGTACCAAACATCTGAGTCTACTGCAGACATGCACTGATCATGAGAAGATGGGTCAAAACTGCAGACAGTAGTAAACGCCCATTCTTCTTCCTGCACAAGATTTGCAGACTCTGTTTTTGGTGTAGAGGCCTCTACAACAACCATTCCAGCCTCTTTCTTCTTTGCCTCTTTAGCAGCCAGTTTTGGACAGTTCTTTATAATATGATCATTTCCTTTACAGTACTTGCAGAACAATTTCTGCTTTTCTGATTTCTTCTCATCTTTATCCTGGTTCTTCGATTGTGCAGCATTTGCAGATTTCTGCTTACTAGTAGAAGAGCTCCATTTTCCTTTGCCCTTCTGACTAGCCAGGAAAGCTTGATCTGCAACACGCATAATGGACCTGTTCTGCCTGGACTGATCTTCTTGCAACAGAACAGAGACTAATTCCTCAAATGACAAGGCATTCGGATTGCCTTTCATCATCAATCGAAGAGTAGAGGCAAAACTCTGATATGAATCAGGAAGGCCATTCAGAACGGTCTGCACAAGTGAGCTATCTGGTATAACCTCATCAGCAAAAATCAATTGTTCCTTCAGGTCTTTGATCTTTGTAAGAAAACTGTCCATCGAATCACCTTCATTCATGTGCTCACTCTCCAACTGTTTTCGGAGGTAAGCAACACGAGCCTCATTCCTAGCCTGGTACAAAGTGGTAAGTGTATCCCAAGCATCCTTTGCTGTTCTGCAAGAGCGAATGTGAGGAATAATGGCACGTTTGACAGACAAAGCTATCAATGCATGTGCCTGGGCATCTCTGCCATCCCAACGAATCTGCTCTGCAGTAGGTGCAACAGAAACAGCAGCACGAACAGGAATCTGCGGAATATCATCTTCGACACCATCTTCATCAGCTCCAACACCTGTATTTGCAGTACCTGTCGTTACAGGTGTAACAGGACGTCTTTCAACACCCTGCACAATGTTCCACAATCCTTTTGCAACCAGTACATGTCGCATCATAGAAGCCCATAATGGGTAGTTGGTACCATCCAACTTATCCTCAACAGCCAACATACGGAATACATCACTGCTTTCAGCCATGGCGGGTGACTAAAATACCTTGATGCAGAAAATTGACTGTATCTCAAAAAGTTGAACAGAACTGCCCACACGAGTTCTGCTAGACCTGTAGCAGACTTCGAGACGCTTAAACTGGCGAACAGAAACTGGTATATACCTTTGGCACAAAAGGACGAAATAGCCTGCACAAGCACTGCGATAGTGCGTTCGGAGGCCGAAACGAGCTCAGATCGCGATTTCGGCACCACAGAGCGAAGCCGTTTTGATCTCGGAAACACCCTGAGTATGCTCACCAAATTTTGTGCGAATCTGAGACTGCAAACGGAGGAGTGTCGACGGCGCCCTAGAAGAAGCAACGACCTGCTCTGATACCAATTGTTGGAGTTAGACGTCTGCGGAAGCACGCGAACAGCACAAGGAAGAAGAAGAAGCTTGGAGCACAACACACAAGACTGAATGTATTACTAGAGAATGTACAAAGATAAGTAGCCCATTAGGGCAATAGGCGTATATACAAGCCGGGGGAAAAAAACCTCCTAAAGAGGGAAAAAAGTGCCCCGACGGTCCTAGAGTGTTCACACACATCACTACCTAAATATATCAACAAATAGGGCAAAAATACTAAAAAATGGGGACTATTTACTATCCTCAGGGCCTCTCACAGAAATGCAAGTGTCCCACCGCACGTGCCAAACTATAGAGGAGGTACTGGGGTATCTACTTTTAACAGGAGCATGCAGCAAGCACTCCAGTACTTCACCTACTCAAGGGAGGTTCTCCTTAGGGAAATATACCCTTCAACACTTCTGTGAGCAGGTAGAATCAATACTTGCAGAGAGTTGTGAATACTTAGAGATAATATGAATGACAAAATGACAATAATGGAAGACCAATCACTCCATAGTTCGAATCAGATGATTACAACATAGGCAAAAAAATGCTCAAAAGTTTGTGCTCTCGGTTAACATGCCACTCCAGAACTAATCATCATTACAAGGGATTCATCCACTCCGTACAATGGACACAAGTAGATGCAGACTAGCACTGATCAATACAAAGTATCAAGACTTGCTCTAAGGGAAAGATCACGAAATACCAATGACTCACACTAAATGATAAAACCAAGCCACTCTCTTCACCCTATAGTGCTATTAGCCCTCACTAGGGAGCCCACGCTCTGTATCCTCACCAGAGAGTGACTTCCTACAATTGGCTCATAGCTAGATAGTGCCAACAGAGGACCCCTCTACGTACATATGTATATGTGTGTATCCCAAATGAACACAAGTCCATTGCTTTTATAGGCTCCAATAGGCCAAGAGGGCCCTGCCGATTCCTCACGTCCACTGATCATGCGCCGGTTGATTGCCAAAAATTGGAGGGGTGTCAGTAAATTGAATTGGGTCCTCACAATAGGTACTCGTCATGAATGGTTCACGGCAATAGTCATTTCTCCACTTCCACTTTTACCATCTACACTTTTACTGACTTTTTTGTATGCAAGTTGACATCCACATTTTGTGCCGCTCGAGATATTTGAATGATCCTAAGAAGCACATTCCTTACATTTGATGGATGGTGATTCAAAGAATAATCTCAATGCTAAGATGCCTCAACCCCTCATATGATAGTTCCTTCAAATAGTCAAGTTCTCCTTTTGAAGTCTTCATGTGACATTAGAGCAATGAGTGAGATCACTAAAGGGAAATTTGAGGTGACCAAAAGAAACATGGAGAGAGGGGTAGGGTGGTGGGGTTGGAGGGAGGGTCATGATGAATTAGACTATGTCAGGGAACACATTATTGCATCCATTTTGGAATAATCTGCATATAGTATAATCTCGAAGTTCAACTACTCTTCTCAGTCTTAACAGTGGCTAAAGCAGCCTGTCCATGCAATCTGCCTCTTCGCCATGTAGGATGTTCTCAGATACTGAATGGCAACAACAAGTACCAATCATAATGCACTGAATCCCAAAAAAGAACAAAACCCAACTTGATCCATGTTGACCGAGGTCAATAGGCCCCCAGAGTTGAAACGGCTGGGACCTCTACATCCAGCTCTGCCAAATCCACCCTCAAATCCTCCAGGTCGAAATGTATCATCCACAATTCTTGGGAGCCTATCGAGTGCTTCAACTACTTCACCCGCAGATATCTTCATTGAGAGCAACTGTTTGGCCATTTCCTCTGGCAAGCCACAAGGGAGGTCACGAGTGAGGGTGGGCGAGGGTTGCAGGATGGAGGGGCGGGGTGGGATGCGGGGAGCGGAGGGGGAAGAGAGAGGATGAGGGGAGGGGGGGTGGCGGGGCAGTGGGGTGCGGGGGGCGGAGGGGAAAGAGAGAGAGAGAGGCTCAGGGGAGGGGAAGGCGGGGGGCAGAGGAATGCGGGGGGGCAGAGGGGGAAGAGAGAGAGAGAGAGGGGGGGAGGAGGCTGCAGGGCATGGAGGGGCGGGGTGGGGGCTGGCGGGGTGGGGAGAGGAGGGGGGTCGCGGGGTGGGAAGTAGTGGGCAGGCATGGGAAGAGACAGAGGGTGGAGAGAGAGAGAGGGGGAGGAGGCTGCGGAGCATGGAGGGGGAGGGTTGGGAGAGGAGGGGGGTCATGGAAGATACCCCTGGTCAATATTTCTAGGGTAAAGAATTACCTAAACTAAGTCCAATCGGGAGCAGTTGATTCACTATACATACCGCATTTTATTCACTGATTGCAATTTATCATGATCTTTTTAAAATAAGCAAAATAAAAGAGGGATTGCACTGGGACGGTGCAAAGGCTTATTGTGGGGGTCTGTATTACAAAAGTTCTTCCCTTTCTTTCCCCCTCTGAAGATGTGTATGTACTGCTCCAATTAGGAGATGGTGACGACCTTCTCATGGCTCTCGGGGAAACTCAGAGGAGCTTGAGCACTTTGTTCTTTATTTCTTTTTCTCTCTCTCCTCTCTCTCTCTCTCTTTCCTCGCCTGCCCACCACCCCCGCCCAGCCAACCCCGCACCCCACCACCTCTCACCCCACGACCCCCCCTCCTCTCCCCACCCTACCAGCCCCCACCCGACCCCTCCATGCCTCGCAGCCTCCTTCCCCTCTCTCTATCTCTATCTCTCTCTCTCTCTCTCTCTCTCTCTCTCTCTCTCTCTCTCTCTCTCTCCCCCCTCCTTCCTCTCTCTCTCTCTCTCCTCCCTCTCTCTCTTCCCCTGCGTGACCACTACCTCCCACCCGCGACCCCCCTCCACTCCCCACCCCGCCAGCCCCCACCCCGCCCCTCCATGCCCCACACCCTCCTGCCCTCTCTCTCTCTCCCTCTCTCTCTCTCTCTCTCTCTCTCTCTCTCTCTCTCTCTCTCTCTCTCTCTCTCTCTCTCTCTTTCTCGCTCTCTCCCTCTCTCTCTTCCCCCGCTTGCCCACTACCTCCCACCCCGCAAGCCCCCTCCTCTCCCCACCGCGCCAGCCCCCACCCCGCCCCTACATGCCCCTCAACCTCCTCTCTCTCTCTCTCACTCTCTCTCTCTCTCTCTCTCTCTCTCTCTCTCTCTCTCTTCCCCCTCCTCCTCCCTCTCTCTCTCTCTCTCTCTCTCTCCCTCTCTCTATCTCTCTCTCTCTCTCTCTCTCTCTCTCTCTCTCTCTCTCTCTCTCTCTCTCTCTCTCTCTCTCTCTCTCTCTCTCTCTCTCTCTCTCTCTCTCTCTCTCTCTCCCCCTCCCTCTCTCTCTTCCCCCGCCTGCCCACTACCTCCCACCTCGTGACCCCCCTCCTCTCCCCACCCCGCCCCTCCATGCCCCACAACCTCCTCCCCCTCTCTCTCTCTCTCCTCCCTCTCTCTCTTCCCCTGCCTACCCACTACCTCCCACCCTAGGACCCCCCTCCTCTCCCCACCCCGCCAGCCCCCACCCCGCCCCTCCATGCCCCGCAGCCTCCTTCCCCTCTCTCTCTCTCTCCCCCTCTCTCTCTCTCTCCTCTCTTTCTCTCTTCCCCCACTTGCCCACTACCTCCCACCCCGCGACACCCCTCCTCTCCCCACCCTGCCAGCCCCCACCCCACCCCTCCATGCCCCGCAGCCTCCTCTCTCTTTCTATTTCTCTCTCTCTCTCTCTCTCTCTCTCTCTCTCTCTCTCTCTCTCTCTCTCTCTCTCTCTCTCTCTCTTCCCCCTCCTCCTCCCTCTCTCTCTTCCCCTGCCTGCCCACTCCTTCCCACCCCGCGATCCCCCTCCTCTCTCCGCCCTGCCAGACCCCACCCCGCCCCTCCATGCCCTGCAACCTCCTCCCCCTATCTCTCTCTCTCCTCCCTCTCTCTCTCTTCCCCCGCCTGCCCACTACCTCCCACCCTGCGACCCCCCTCCTCTCCCCACCCCGCCAGCCCCCACCCCGCCCCTCCATGCCCCGTAGCCTCCTCCCTCTCTCTCTCTCTCTCTCTCTCTCTCTTTCTCTCTCTCTCTCTCTCTATGTCTCTCTCTTCCCCCTCCCCCCCCGGCATCCCTTTGCCCCCCACCTTCCCCTCCCCTCAGCCTCTCTCTCTCTTTCCCCTCCGCCCCCTGCACCCCACTGCCCTGCCACCCCCCTCCCCTCAGCCTCTCTCTCTCTTCCCCCTCCGCTCCCCGCATCCCACCCGGCCCCTCCATCCTGCAACCCCCACCTCTCCATCCCCACACCCCCGCCCCCCCCGCCTCGCGACCTCCCTTGTGACTTGCTAGAGGAAATGGCCAAACAGTTGCTCTCAATGAAGATATCTGCGGGTGAAGTGGTTGAAGCTCTGGATAAGCTCCCAAGAATTGTGGATGACACATTTCAACCTGGAGGATTTGGAGGTGGATTTGGGAGAGGTGGATGTAGAGGTCCCTGCCGTTTCAACTATGGGGGCCTATTGACCTCGGTCAACATGGATCAAGTTGGGTTTTGTTCTTTTTTGGGATTCAGTGCATTATGATCAGTACTCGTTGTTGCCATTCAGTATCTAAGAACATCCTACATGGAGAAGAGGTAGATTGCATGGACAGGCTGCTTTAGCCACTATTAAGACTAAGAAGAGTAGTTGAAGTTCGAGATTATACTATGTGCGGATTATTCGAGAATGGATGTAATAATGTGTTCCCTGACATAGTCTAATTCATCATGACCCTCCCTCCAGCTCCACCACCCTACCCCTCTCTCCATGTTTCTTTTGGTCACCTCAAATTTCCCTTTAGTGATCTCACTCATTGCTCTAATGTCAGATGAAGACTTCAAAAGGAGGAGTTGACTATGTGAAGGAACTATCATATGAGGGGTTGAGGCATCTTAGCATTGAGATTATTCTTTGAATCACCATCCATCAAATGGAAGGAATGTGCTTCCTAGGATCATTCAAATATCTCGAGCGGCACAAAATGTGGATCTCAACTTGCATACAAAAAATTCAGTAAAAGTGTAGAAAAGTGTAGATGGTAAAAGTGGAAGTGGAGAAATGATTGTTTCCGCCAACCATTCATGACGATAACCTATTGTGAGGACCCAATTCAATTTACTGACCTACCCCTCCAATTTTGGGCAATCAACTGGCGCATGATCAGTGGACGTGAGGAATCGGCAAGGCCCTCTTGGCCTATTGGAGCCTATAAAAGCAGTGGACTTGTGTTCATTTGAGATACACACATATACATACGTACGTACAGGGGTCCTCTCTTGGCACTATCTGGCTACGAGCCTACTATAGGAAGTCACTCTATGGTGAGGATACAGAGCATGGGCTTCCCAGTGAGGGCTAATTGCACTATAGGGTGAAGAGAGTGGCTTGGTTTTGTCATTCAGTGTGAGTCATTAGTATTTCGTGCTCTTTCCCTTAGAGAAAGTCTTCATACTTTGTATTGATCAGTGCTAGTTTGCATCTAGTTGTGTCCATTGTACGGATTGGATGAATCCCTTGTAATAATGATTAGTTCTGGAGTCACATGTTAACCTAGAGCACAAACTTTTGAGCATTTTTTTGCCCATGTAATCATCTGATTCGAACTATGGAGTGATTGGTCTTCCATTATTGTCATTTTGTCATTAATATTATCTCTAAGTATTCACAACTCTGTGCAGGTATTGATTCTCCCTGCTCACAGAAGTGTTGAAGGGTATATTTTCCTAAGGAGAACCTCCCTTGAGTAGGTGAAGTACTGGAGTGCTTGCTGCATGCTCTTGTAGATACCCCAGTACCTCCTCTACAGGCTGCTTTTTAAAGGATACTTGAAACACATACTCCCAATGTTCCTTAGAGGATTGAAAACCTAGATGAACACATTAGCAACCAATTGAATTTCCTACTAAGCTATGATCTGTACTTGGCTGCTCCCCCAGAGAATGTGCTTCTTAACTTGACTTTTAGGTTATCAGAATGCTTTTAAAACATTATCCTAGGGAACACAAGAATATCATAACCCAGTAGATATCCCTGACATGAACCCATCTGCATTGTAAATTCCCACTTGGTATGGTATCCAGAGGGAGGAATAGGTGCATATCTAAAATCCTAGGTCCATACATCGTCCCTACACCTCTAGAAAATGTTTCATCACCTTGATATCCACACACATCCATGATATCCTTTATACACATCCAAATACAATTCAAACGATAACCCAAAATAGAAAACATGACACTTAGCCTTAGGCATCACTAGTACTTCTCAGATATCAAAACACCTACAGGTATGGCTAAACCGTATTCGAGAGAAAAAATAAAGGGAGTAAAAAGAAGAGAAAATTAAGGGTCCTGAAAATATCATAGATCCTTACTTGAAACGACCATTAGCGCAAATGTTTGTTTTTGGGAGCTTGAGGAATCGACGAAATTTTATATGGTCTTGAGAATATATTTTCATAGTCTTGTGGTAGATTTCTCATGCTTACGTGTGCAAAAGCAGAGGATGCCCAAGAAAGGTAGAGGAACCCAAGAGCAAAGGACAAACAAGGTTGGGCACAGTTAGATGTTCTTAGATACTCTTTGTGAATATTTATTTTGGCATGAAACATAGAAATAAATTAAAGGAAAGATGAGAAAACATTACAAAGAGGAAATAAAGCTTCGAAGCGAATCAACGTTTATCGATTAAATTAGATTTGTAGATTAGTTTGTCATAGTTCATTAGACTAGAGTTTTAGACATTGCCTAGCTTCAAACTTGAACTGGCATAAATTTTCGTTCATTTTGAGAGAAAAGAGTATTTGCGTTTGCAGTGCCTTAAGCTCACCGTGTTGCCGATTTTTATTCTTGTATTTTGAAATTCTTGGCATGTCTGTTTCTGCAAAAGGTGTGTTGGACTACTATCTAACCATCCCCCTCTCAATTTTTATATTATGTGTGTGTCTTGACCTCTATAAATAAATATATGAAGATTTCCATTCTATTGAGACTTTTTTGCCTTTTTGGTAAATTGGGTGCTACCATTTTTAGTGTTCGCAGCCATGAAGCTGATACGATGGTTAGTGTTTGTATCCATGAAAGTGGGTTTGAGAGACTAATTGAACATGAGTTAGGATAGGGATATAGGTTGGACACACAAGAATTAGATTTTCACAACTATTGTATTCGGCCTACGCATGCACTGATCATAATCTAAGTATTGTTTCAATCCATCACTATATTACCATGGTTGGACCATATGATCTTTTAAGTCCGGATACGAAGTATCATGAATATTGTGAAGCTTTCCACTTCAAACCTCATGACATCCAGGGTGAGAGGTGAAACCAATATCCTTTCACGTGGATATCATAACCCTCTCCTTGTTGAGCATTACAACACCATCCTAAGTGTATCAAAACATTCCATTAGACATCCCTGATATGTACTTATGTGCATTATTAATCCCCACTTCGTATGGTGTTGGGAGGGAGGAATATGGTATTGATATCCCTATTGTGCATGCCATTGCAATCCCTCGATGCGATATCTAAATTGGTAGGTCAGGACATTGTCATTACACCTCTTGAAGACGTTGTAGCACCTTCATACCCACACAATCCATAGGATATCCTTTACTAGATATCGTGGCACAATTCAGACAATAGCCTAGAATAGAAATCATGATACTTAGCCTTAGGCATCACTAGTAATTCTTAGCACGGTGTGACTATTTTACTCTAGGAGCATAGGGAGCACCCGACAAGAACATAGGGAGCACCCACAGTTTACTGACAGAACATATGAGAGCAGAGTGAGCGACGCCCCATCAATTTTGAAACATTTACCAATGAATAGATGAATATATGTCTTTGCACTAAGTGGAGCCCCCCATCTTTTCTAATCACATCACAGACCATTAAAGTGCATACTGTTCAGACCCTCCCCCACCACCCCAAAGTGTTTTCTCCTGTCAAATAAGATTTCAAACTCATTTTCAACAGAGATGTAAGTACTGTTCTGTCGTGTTGTGTGAATGTGTGTCCAAAAAAATATCGGGCTTTCCATTCTTCGATCTAGAACACAATGATGAAACTTTAGACGATGATGAAACTAATGTCAGCTAAAGACGATCAATTCATTATATCGATTTAAGTAGTACAAGTAGTGCAAATGCCAATGTTCATTTGATAGTGGATAATACTAATAATATTGCTAATCAAGAAGCCCAAAGGAAAACAAGAAGATGGAGAAATCAATGGACACTTTTGCATCCTTGGGCTTCTTTATGCAAATCTATTTTGAACGAAGAGAGAATCAAATGTACCTATTGTGAAGAGGCCAAAAAATTGAATCCAGACACGCAAAATGGTTGTTGTTTAAGCATCATGATCTTAACTTCACATTATCTTAGCTTCTAATGTAGACCATATAGCTGCTAAACGTGTTTTGAAATTAAAAAAAAAACGCATAGATGCTGAAGGAAAGGGCTCATTTGATCATGGGAGTAGATGTCGCGAATCCTTCAAAGCAAACAAGAATTATGAACTCTAGGAAAGTTCTTTTCTTTTCTGCGCTTGAAGATATATGGTTACAAAAATATCCTCATCATTGTAAATTGTTGTGTGAATTGGACACACTTAATGTACCTTTTTAGCAAGAATATGGTGCATATATGAATTCGATATCTGGTAGAGAGATATTGCTGTCTATTAAGGATCATATTAAAAAGATGGTAATGTCTAAAATAACGTTGCGACCTTTTTATTCATTTTTGATTGAGAAAAGTACTAACTTCATGATCAAGAAAGATTTGATAATTTATGTTTTATACTTGAGTAATGTAGGAAAAGGATCAACAAAGTGTGCCTTTGTTGCATTACTACCCATGAGAAGTAGAAATGCAAAACTCATATTTGAGGCTTTGAGTAAATTGATTGAAGATAATCTTCTTAAACTTGAAAAATTGGTTTCAACAGCGACAAATGGTGGATCTGTTAGCAATGCAATAGATTTAAACACCTTAACAAGCTCTGATGCAAAAGGAATTTTATCTCTTGAAGAATGCATTTCTATGGTTCAAATTTGCATGAAGAATATTTTAAAGGCATTGAGCAAGCACTTTGAAGATATTCCAATATTCAGCACTTTTAAGGTATTCAACCCATCTTCTTATCCATCCGATGTAGTGAAGAGAGAGTGTGAGAGAGGGAGAATAACCCTTGAGTGGTTGGAGTGATTGAGTAATCGAATGAATGTTGATAGACAAACAATTGATATACGTAGATGTATCAACAAGAGAGAAGATTTTGTTGGTATGTTATATTGTATTGCAAAAAATAAATCTATGCATGATGCATGGGAATTCAACACATCAAAAAAATCATGGTGGAACATGTTTCCAGAAATGATGAAATTATGGGAGCTATCATTGGTCATTCCAACTAGTACAATAGCATGTGAATGTGGTTTTTCACATCAAAATTTTATTAAAAATACATCAAGGTGTTCACTAGGTTTGGAAACGCTAGATGCTCTAATGTTCCGGTCTATACATGGATGCGAAAGTTCTTATATATATTGGATTAGCATATTTGATATGTGGATGAGTTCTAAGAAAAGAAGAGTTATTCCGTTGGAGTGATATGCTTAAGATAATATAAATGCTTTGACTATATTTATTGCATCATTAAGTTTCATGACAATAACTTAATGTATTTGGAATGATACATTGGAAAAAATAATTATCTATTATTATATTTTTTGCCTCTTTATATGCAAACCTTGATATTTAGATTGGCATTATTGAAGGAATATGCAATGATCATGGAGAGTTTGAAGATGTGCTGCATGCTTTCATGGTCGTTTTGTCTGCCAAGAGATTTTGTAGATTGTTAAACAACTGCTTTGTTCAGTTATGTTACGAATATTTCGGATACCAAGAAAAGTTCTTGTTGGAGTTAGATATCTAAGGAAGCATGCGAACAACACAAGAAAGAAGAAGAAGCTTGAAGCACAACACACAATATTGAATGTATTACCACTAGAATGTACAAAGATAAGTAGCCCATTAGGGCAATATGCATATATACAAGCCAGGGGAAAAAAAACCTCCTAAAGAGGGAAAAAACTACCTCGAGAGTCCTAGCGTGTTCACACACATCACTACCTAAATATATCAACAAATCCCCCCTCGGATTCATGCGGTGAACAAGGAGCTGACACTCATGTATAAGAAAGTTCCAAGCTATATGGAATCAATCTACAAAAGGAAGTAAACCCAAAGCTTGACGGAAAACTTTAAACTTCTCTCTAGGGAGAGCCTTCGTAAAAAGGTCTACAATGTTCTCCTGTGTGGGCACATATGCCAAGCTCATCTCCCCAGTAGAGAACCTCTCCCTGACATAATGACAATGCACCTCAATGTGCTTAGTGCGAGCATGGAACACATGGTTCTTCACAACTACCAATGCACTCTGACTGTAAATGAAGATGGTGGTGGCTGAAGACTCACCATCACCCAAATCAGCCATAAAGCATCTGCGCCACACATAACTACTAAATATCTGGCGGAGTAATGCATAAGTAAATCAAGCATCCAACATCCTGTTGATAGAGAACAACATCAAATGCGTCTCCAGCATCATGAAGACTCAATCGTAAACTTGCCTCCGTAGGAGTGGCAATAGGCTTACAGTCTTCAACGCCAAAATGTTGCAATAATGTGTCAATATATTTCATTTGACACAAATCCATTCCACCATCAACTTGCATAAAACAGTGAGTCATAACAAACGAGAACTATGTCATAAGAAGATAACACTCTCTTCAAAAATCAAGCAAATGGCAGCTTATGTTTGAGATTCCTTTATACCAGTATACATATATTACAAAAATGAAGTGAAAACATGTGATTTTTTGACATATTTTCTCATAAGAAAAGAGCTCAAAATGTAGTCAAAATTTCACTATATAAGGCATTGACATGTCCAAAATCTATATCATAAGACATTGAAATGTCCAAAATCTATATGATAAGACATTGACATGTCTAAAATCTATATAAAGAATGTAAAACTGAATAATTCTTATACAAAAATAACATTTTAGACATATTTTTAATGGGTGGATATCTGATTGTTATTCAAAATTGCTGCAAAACATGGTTTTATTAACCAAACTACTTCGAAGCATTTACATAAGCACTAAAAATGTTAGAGAGCTTCAATGCAACTCACAACTATGTCAATCTATGTCTACACCCTCATCATCTGATGCACTTCATTCAGTCTCATACTGTTGAGAGCTCTCTTCTTCTTCTTCTATATCCACAAGAGCTCTATCTTCATCCACGTACATACAAAATTCTGCAGGATCATGCACAAATCTTCTTGTTTGCCTATGATTTCCTGTACCACATACATCTCGAAGCTTTTGTTTTATCATATTGATGGTTGCTTTCCTCAAGTGACCTGTTTTTGTCAAGGAAAAATCATAAACAAGAATATCTACATCATCGATTTTAAGAGTGGATGTGCTTCGAATATTCTTTTTCTTCTTTGAACGTGTTCGTTTAGTATCACACACCATTTCTAAGTTATATTTACCTGTGAATGCATTACTACTTTTAGTGTAATACCAATGCACCATCAAAGCCTCTATTCTTCTCTGATCAATATCTTTAGTTATCTCTAAAACCTTTGCAATCCAAAATGGTCTGGTAGCCTCATCACCATCAGCAAGTACTGCAATAAGTGTTCCAACATTTATCTCTATTAAATTTCCTTGCCATCTTGCTTCTACCTGTTTTGTCATCCTTGGGCCTACATAAATATTTCTTTCTGGTGGATGTATAAAACTTTGAAGTTCATCTGCATTACATGCTTGGGCCACATTCACGAATCTTTGTGTACAAAAATCCCATGTGAATGGAACATCAACTGGCCAATGACTTGCAATTGTATACTGTATAATCTCTTCTTGATGATTGAAAAAGTCCTCCCACCAAGATACATCTTGATCTCCAGCATATTTTTTTGCACGCTCAATATGTCTCTTCTTTTCAATGAGTGCATGCATCCAGCTTTTACTTTGATCAACCACATTTCCACATCTTTCTGTATTGTTTTTATCTTCATATGGTGATTGTTCTGCACCATACACTGTACACAAATTAGGCCCCTGCAATAAGAATCTGCATCCCTCTTTAGGCTCCCACCCAGGAGAAGATGAATATTGCTTTGCAAATAAAAGGGTTATTTCATCAACCCTCCTCATCAAGAATACATGGTTGAAACTAATATTGTGCAATGGAGCCAAAACCTTAGCACTGTTATCAAGGCCCATTGAGCAAAGGTGCTTAAAGTTATAAATCTGTGTGAGGTGTTGAACTTCTGGTTTTGGAGTATATGCTTCTGAAATCAGCTCAGATAAAATGGAAAGAGTAAAAGCATTGTTACGTGCCAACTTCTTAGAGAAAGTATTGAACATTTTATCAATGTGATCATGAGTGTGGCCAACCAGAAGGAAATTTACCTTAACCTTCTGAAATACCTATTTTTCAACAAGCATACTTAAATATCCAAAGACTGTAGAATTTTTATTCTCTCTTGCAGTATTATCAAGTTGCAAATATAGAGTTGGTGGCAAAAGACCCGTCCATGATTGCAAAACATGATGAATGACAGTAACTGTAAGGTTTGGATCATTATGCACATTCGGATATGTGAAGAAAACCTTGGACATTACAGTTCCATTGTATACCAAAGCACCAACCAAATGCATTTGCACAAGGACTTCATCTCCAATGTCCTTAGGGATGCGATAAAAATGTGGCAAACAAGTTTTCTTTTTATCCATACCATCGATCAACAAACACATATAACGCTCTAGATTTCTGAGTGCTTTACTTCGATGATGAATTGCTTTCTTTCTCTCTAAAGCTTGACTCTCACGATGGTTGTTAAGAAGGTTTTTAAAATTATTATTTTCCTATGGTGTTGTAGCCCCCTTTGCCATGTTTTTCAAAGTGGCGCAAACTGAACATTCACCCATTCTAACTTTACGAGGAATAGACACATTGTTAAACTCTTCCTTCCATAATAGAGTAAAGTGACGATACAACACATACTTCTCATTTCTATTTTCCATGTCTTCTCTATAGATTTGAAATAGCTCTCGATGAGTAAAGTTATCTGACAAGTGTAACCTTCCAGTTGTAGGCATAACCTCACAATGCAAGCTAAAATAGTTCATCATCCAATTCATTGCATGACGTCCAACAGATCCTTTGGTCCCAACATGGAACATATCCAAAATGAGATCCCCATTCAAAAGCCCCTGTTGAACCCTATGTATTCTAAAATTTCCCACACCTATTGCAATTTTAAATGTAGCCCTACAACATCGCATCCCTTGACTAAAGAAATATTCAAAAGCAACACGTGCTACTGACATGTTATCCTCAATCATTTGCATGCGAGAAACAAGGTATATATCCTGCCTTTCACTATCTAAATGGATGAATTTTTCTCTTAGGTGCTTTAGTTTCTTCATTCCTAAATTGTACAAACATTTCAAACCACAACAATGCTTCACAATATCCAATGCAATCTGTCTATCTGAAGTAAGAAATTTAAATGTTTTTTGACTTACTTCACGAGGCCTTATTTTAAATCGTAGATTGAGCTTGCTTTGCTTTTCCATTGCTCCACATGCACTTGGGTCAGAAGGGAGATCAATGGTTGGATCAGATGGGAGATCAAGAGGTGCATTTGGTTGAGCAGCATTGCACTGTGAATTGGATAACTTAAATGACTCAGCAGAAAACATAGAATCATCAGCACATTCTAAACCATAGGGATCATCACTTCTGTGGAAAGGGTCAACTGAGAACAATGAATCCGAAACTGTATCAATATGAGCAGAGGAAGCTGATGCCCAAGCATCCACAGAAAAGATTGAGCTCATCTTCACTCAGTTCACAAAAGATTGAAGCTGAATGACCTTTTTAAATAAGTAGAAATCCGAGATCAAGTGAAGATGTCACATCAAATGTCACATCAAGAAGATATGAAATCAAAAGTTCATTAAAGTACATTAAATTATATTAAACGTCAAATTACTTAATTACTGAAACATACACTAATAAGGGAACCAAAGATTTGATTCACTTTTGAAAGATGAGATACACAGTTGATTTCTAACTAGATATGAGTCATTGATTCTTAGCATTATGAGTGAATCAAAATATATCCAAGTTGAGTTCCAACTGGATTAGATATTAAAATTGTTTGGAGTAGTGCCATTGAAGACTATACAAGAAGAAATTTTACCTTTGGTTAAGATTTCAAGGATTAGGTTTTATTGTGGTCTTGGCTAGATCTCAAAGAGGTAGATGAAAGTATATTAAAAAAGAATTATGTGTAAAAGAGGTACACAGAAATGTATATGTAAGAAGTATATGGAAAAGTATATGTAAGAATTAAGTATATGCTTGTTACAAAAGATTTTCAAATGAATTTTGAATCTACGATTTTTTTGAACGTTGGATGCAAAGACAATGAGTGACGTTTGAAATTACCAAGCTATTTTGTTGAAATTACCAACCTATTTTGTTGAAATTACTCCAAAGTTCTTTACTTGAACTTTTATTCATACATTGATTTTCCTTCTCAACAATGTGTTACAAGATAAATGTGAATATGAACTAAATTGAGAAGGATAACACTATAAAGATGTCATTAATCTCCCATATTCAACACAAATTAAACTTGATTTTTTCCCAAGCAAGAGATTCTAAGAAACAATTTATACATGAGATTAGACTTCCTCATGTACATACCATACTCTTGCCATTGAAGTGTAAATTCCATGCAAATGTATATAAATAGTTGCAAGGTTCTATGAATATTTCATTAAAGTCGAGGTGAAACAACCTATTTGTGTGAGTGGTATTTCTTGGTTAGATAAGTTGACAGATATAGTTAGCAACTGGACTCATTCAGTTAGATCCAGTTAGTCTTTGGTTCAAGTTACCCAATTGCCTATAAATAGCAGAGGAGCAGATCATTCTCATTTTCAAAATCCACGAGCAAGAGAGAGCAATAGAGCACAGACAGCCATGGAGCACAGAGCTCAGCATACCAGCAAGGCAACTCTCATGGAGAAGAAGAATGTTGGCAAGAGTACCAAGAGGTACACAAAATCATACCACAAAAAAAGATTCCTAAAAGATTCCTTTTGTATGTTTGAGTAAATAGTATGCTTTCTAAGTTTTTATTTTTCTTAGCTCCTAAAATATAGATCCAATGAGGGTACAACTCGATGCCAAGCATCGACCTAATGGTGTCAGTCGATGCCAAGCATCGACTTTTAGGTGCAAGTCGATGCCAGGCATCGACTTTGTGTGCAAGTCCATGTCAGGCATCGACTTGAGGGTGTAAGTCGATGTCTGGCATCGAGTTGTACCCTCAAGTCGATGCCTTGCATCAACTTGCACCCTCAAGTCGATGCCTGGCATTGACCTGGAAGGTTGATGCCTAGCATCGAATGTGGCCTGAAAGTTGATGCCAGGCATCGACTTTAGGGTGCAAAGTCGATGCCAGGCATCGACTTTTAGGTGCAAGTCGATGTCGGGCATCGACTTTTAGGTGCAAGTCGATGCCAGGCATCGACTTTGTGTGCAAGTTGATGCGAGGCATCGACTTGAGGGTGCAAGTCGATGCCAGACATCGACTTGAGGGTGTAAGTCGATGCCTGGGATGCCTGGCATCGACTTGCACCCTCAAGTCGATGTGTGACATCGACTTGCACACAAAGTTGATGCCTGGCATCGACTTGCACCTAAAAGTCGATGCCTAGCATCGACTTGGACCCTTGAAAAACACAATAACGTATGAGCTGATATTTCCAAGCCCCTTCAGGGATGCTGAGTCCAAGAGTGAGAGGCCCTTCAAGAAACTGAGAGTGACCATGAGCTCTGCTGATCAGCAATGTGACAAAGGCATTGATCACCAAGCAAAATCAAAGAAAATTATTGCATCCTTATCCTCTTAGAAGGCCAGCAATCCGATTGGAATATCCTCTAGTGGATAGAGTAGCATCAAAATTCCTGAGGATGATACAACTAGGAAGGATAGGTCGAGGGACGCAGAGGTCTTAAGGATAGATCGTCCACTAAGAGACATTACAAATGTGGAGTGGTGCCTTCAATATGTTGAAGAAAAGAATGCAGTCCTTCTTGTGTTCGCAAGGGCGTATGAGAGAGGAAAGATCACGACAACACAGGGTTTTCAGTATGGCCTTGTGTACAAACTGGATTATGAAGATGAGGATTCTGACAACCTCCTTGTCTTGGTAGAGACATCGAAAGGTTTAAGAAATGTTATATGCGAGATGGATTTCTTGTGCCCAGAGTGATGTGTTTCAGATGGGCTTGCAGAGATATGCAGGGACTCAGTGAATCTTATCAAGGACTTGATGCCATGGATCCAGGGCAATATCATGCCAACACAACAGAAGATGACAACCCCTGTAAAGGCAAGGGGTAAGCAGAGCGTGCAGAAAAAGTTCCAGAAGAAAAAGAAGAGAATTGCAGATGAGGAGTCTTTTGACTCAAGCTCTAGCTCTGAGGATATAATAGTTGCACCCGGTGGAGAGCTTGCCTCAGGTGTTCTTGGTACTGAGCAGAACAAGATGAGGGAGGACATAGCTAGAAGAAAAGTTGTGAAGAAGGGGCAGTTGTTCCACCTGCCAATCAATATCATCCATAGGCCACCAATAGATCCAGTCACAGGGAGGAGGCCCCTTGAGATCAGGGAGCCACACAATTTGCACGTGTAGAATATTAAGAAGAAAATGAAAATAAATCCTCATGCTATTGTTGTGCCATTCCTTGTCATGGTGGGTCCGAATGAGTGCAGCTCTGTGGAGGATTTCAATGAGGGTTTGTTTGAGGATTATACATATTATGTGATTGGAGGTTCACACTCTGCAGAGGCCCGCAGGTAGCTAGTGAAGGAGCACCCTACCACATTCTTCTTTAGGTATGCAGAGTGCAAGATATATGTTGGTCTTACAACTGAGGAAGCCAAGCTTCTTGCTTGGGATACAACAATGACAATTACTACAGACAAAAAATATCCTCCATAGAGAGAATTCGGTTCTCCCACCATTAATATGAAGATTGTCTCGTGAAGGAACCTGGAAGAATACATCCCAATCTACGAAAGCAATGCCTTATTGAGGTTGGAATTGCACTGGATGAGAATAGAAAGTCTGATGCTTTGAGGAAATATGATCCATGGTTTCAATTGGCTTTCAGAACAGGTGAGATTTGGGATCTACACGATAAAATTTTCACAATGTGGGAGATTAAGGAGGTCAAGGGCGAGAAGCAACGGAAGTCGAGGCGAGACCCACAGGTTGATCTGAAGGGAAAGGGAAGGAAAGTTGACCTCTTAATTGAAGAGGCTCTTGAGGACATGAAGCTGACACCATGGAGGGCCCTTCAAGGAATCAAGGATGATACATTGATTATATCAATTTTGTCAAGGGTAATCTCCAAGGAGTTAAGCCTCGAGGAGATAGTGACTGAGCTCAATAAGTATGTATGTTATTCTCTGATCCTTTTTCCCTCCTCCCATGTTTCTGGTCTAACCTAGTCTCTTTTTCATTTCTGTGACTGTAGTCATAAAGTATACATGAAGATTCAGGAGGTGATGATGAAGAGGCTGGGTTTCTTTTCTTGGATAGAGGTCCAAGCAGACTATCCAACCACATCATCCTACAAAGCTTTATCAGAATATTTTATCCTGTTCCGTGATTGGGTAGGTTCTCTTTCAGAGGTCATGCGTGGTTTGCTGTTAGTATAGATGCCTTGATTCACCTAACCAATTTGATGCCAGGCTTTTCGTAGGAATTCGATGCCTTGCATCGACTTACTGCTAAATTCGATGCCTGGCATCGACTTGCTGCCAAAAGTGGATGCCTGGCATCAACCTCGTGGCATAAGTCGATGCCTGGCATCGACTTGGGGGCATACGTCGATGCCTGGCATCGACCTCGTGGCATAAGTCGATGCTAGGCATCGAATTATGTCCCAAAGTCGATGCCAAGCATCGACTTTCAGTAGAAAGTCGATGCCTGGCATCTACCTAGACACAAAATCGATGCCATGCATCGATTCCTTATGTTTCGTTTGTTGTCTTGAAGAGCTCATTTAACTGTCTTTCCACTTTATTCTGCAGAAACCAAAGAAAAGTAAGTTTGTAGAGCTACTAGATGATTGCCCCCCTGCATTCCTGGCTCACATTCAAAGAGCAAGGCATGAGAAATCTAGACTGAAAGCCAAGGAGATTGTTTTTGATGATGAACCTGATCTGAAATGTTTCTCGAATCCCCTAGACCCCCTTAGGCCTGTATATTACAATGTATTCTGTAGTGATGTAAATAACATTTGTTCTGTTGTGCCTAGAAAGCATTTCTTCCTTCTCATAGCAGACATACCCTATGGATTTAGGATGTTGGGATCAGTTAATGATGATGAACCCTTCAAACACCCTCAGATTCGGAAGATGGTCACTGATTTTGCAGAGCTGACTATGTCTCCTCTTTGGAGGATAGTAATTTTCCATAGCAGAGACCAGTCTTTCTCTGTTTCAACTGCTCTGAACGCAAGATGTCATGCAGTGGAGTGCCTCACGTGGTAAGTAATCTTCTTTCTATCTCCATGGCTTTAATGATGCTCTCAGTCACTTATAGTTCTTGTTGGCAGGGTGAAGACAAACGTGAATCACACTCCTTTGCATAGGTTTGTGAGCTCCACTAAATGCATTACAGTTGGCTATTATGATGAAGTAAGCAAAAGGAGAGTCAGGGAGCATTGGAATGAGAATGGGATCTCAAATGTGCTCATGTTCCCAGCCGTTACCAAGAAACTTCGTCATGTAGCTGGGGACATGACATTGGTTAACCCCTATCAGAAGCCACAAAAGCTCATAATGAGATTGCTTCAACTATTCTCCAATGATGATTACTGGCTCCTAGACCTTTTTTCGGGCACAAGTAATTTCAATTTTAATCATTTTCATTAGTCATCATGTTGATTGGCCTCTAAGTGGTTTTCTACTGTTTTAGGAATGACTCCGGCTTGCTCCTTAAAGATGTTCAGGCACTGCATAGCTGTGGAGAAGGATGATGCTCAAGTGAGCTTCATTAGAATGAGAATCAATGGGCTGAATGAATGCCCAGAGACCAAGAGGTTGGAAGGAAGCACATTGCAGACACGGAGAGATTCCAACTGGCTTCAAGGGAGCCTGTTCCCCCACTTGCAAATGAACCGGGGGACATGGCTGACCTTGAAGAGCCAATCTTGGAGCAAGAGAGGCAGGAGATGTGTTCTAATGTTCTAGAGGATCCCATTATGCTTGAGCCTGAGGAAAGCTATGATCAGCATCTATTGTAGATTGATATTACTGTTGTAAAATACATGAAATGTAAAACATCATTTTAATAGAAATATAATGTGGAGTTCTGCTTCCACTTAGTGTTCAACTTGATTTATCTTGAGCATTTCTCTGATGAATGTGTGAATGTTTCTTAGTATAATTTTGTTGATTATAATCTTCTCTTGGGAATGCTTTTGTGAAATCTATTTCATATTCTGTGAATATGGCCCAGCATTCAATGACGATCTTAACTATACAAAGGGGATGATCTTAATTGCCTTGTTAAAATGTTCCGATTTTTGCAACACATGTACTCTGATATTCGAGTAGCTTTTAATCAGCTATAATTTGTGCTTGTTGAGGTGATAGATGTAATGAAGGAGCTTCCCGAACTCTTACTTGTACCTTCAACTCTAATCTCTTGTCAAAGATCATGATGTGGGATTCTTGATCATGTTGAACAACTAGTTTTCATGGCACCAAGTATTTTATTATATCTATCTTGACTACTTCGGATATGACATCAAGCTTCTAGTGACAATATTTACAAGCAAGAACAAGTGATGCTTTCTAGATATTGTAAAATGCCCACTTTATTGCTTGATATCATGGTCTTTAGGTAAAAAGGAATAGAGAACATGTCTTTGTTCTCCTTTGTTGTGACTCAATGTTATAAACTGAATGCCCAAATGGTGATTCAAATGCTCCAAATTAGACATCTCAAATAAGGCATGCAAATCAACCTTAAAATCAAGAATATGTGTGTCATGAGGACTACTAAGCAGAATGTCATCAAAATACACCACAATGATCAGAAGCACATCATTAGCACACTTAACATAGATGGTGATTTCAGTTGGGCTATTCTCAAAACCATGTGCAATGAAATAGGAATTTATATTTTCGTACCGAGTACATGGTGCTTTCTTTAAACCATACAATGCCTTCTTTAACCTACACACCTGGTTTTCATGCACTTTTTGCACAAAGCCACAAGGCTGAAAAACATACACTTCTTCATGCAAGTCACCATTTGTTTTAATTTCCAACTGATCTACATTCCAACCATGATGAGATGCAAGTGCACAATTGCTATGAACAGTAGTCATTCGGAAAGTAGGAGCAAATGTTTCATCAAAATCAATGCCTCTTTCCTATGCATAACCCTTTGCAATAAGCCTAGCCTTGTACATGTCAACTATTCCATCAGGTTTACACTTCAGCTTTGCAATTATTTTCCTTATTCTACCACTGAATCTTCTCTTACTGAATCTATATTATTTATGTAGAAAGCCTTTTTTTTTTCAGAAATATCCTTTGAGGCTTGGTTGATGTTCTATCCAAATCCTTTTGGCTTTTAATTCTCTTCGTTGTAAGTCCTCTCATGTAATGAGTTCTACTCCAATATCGTTGATTTGGTCTTCTTCGTCTTCCATGAATATTCGTTCCACTTCTATTCCTTGTGATATGGAATGCAGATATTATTTGCTCCTCTTTGTAGTGCCTTCTTCCTCTCTATTTTAAATTTTATATAAGGAATAGTACATAAAGAAAATCCTAATGTCCACCTATGAGTAAGCTAACAAGAAACAAAAGTTTGATCACCCTCAGCAGATAAATCTACTAAAGCTCAATAAAGTATCCTTTACATATACCAACATGAGCACTATACATGTCAGAGAAATGAACAAGTGATATGTGTCATCCTCAACATATGAAGAAGCAAAGGAGAAGCTTGAGTGGATGAATGCTATGGAAGAAGAGGGAGAGATATGTTTCTTACTCAGAGTAATTACATTAAAGGCATGCTTGCAAAATTAAAAAAGGAGACTTGAAAGGTTTCACGTACTCCCATGGAGATGAACTTGAAATTGAGTGCTCATGAAGGTGAGTGAATTGAGGATATAACTAGCAATCAGAGTCTAGTTGGAAGTTTGAGTTATGCTATACTAACTAGATTGGACATTTGCTATGGAGTGAGTGCCTTGAGTTAGTTCATGCATACTCCAAAGAAACATCACATGGAAGCATCCAAGAGAATCCTTAAATATTGGAAGTGTTGGAGTTGAAGGTCTATGGAAGCACACGAACAACACAAGGAAATAGAAGAAGAAGCTTGGAGCACAACACAGAATACTAAATGTCTTACCACTAGAATGGACAAATATAGCTAACCCATTAGGGCTATAGGCGTATATACAAGTCGAGAAAAAAAACCTTTTAAAGAGGGAAGAAGGTTCCTCGGCTATCCAAGTGTGTTCACTCATATCACTACCTAAATATATCAACAAATCCCCCTGAGACTGATGTAGAGAACAAGGAGCTCAAACTCATGTATAAGGAAGTGCCAAGCTATATGGAATCATTCCACAAAAGGAAGTAAGCCCAAAGCTTTGTGGAAAGCTTCAAACTCATCCCTAGGCAGAGCCTCATGAAAAGGTCTGAAATGTTATCCTACGTGGGGACATATGCCAAGCTAATCTCTCTAGCGGAGAACCTCTCCCTAACATAATGATAATGCACCTAAATGTGCTTAGTGTGAACATGGAATAGAGGGTTCCTCACAACTGCCAATGTGCTCTGACTGTCAGTGAAGATGGTGGTGTCAGAAGATTGACCAACACCCAAATTAGCCATAAGGCATCTAAGCCACACACACTCAACAGTCACTGTGAATGCTTTCCTATGCTGAGCCTCACAGTAGGAAGTGGCCATAGTAGGCTGCTTCTTGCTCAACCAAGATATACATGAGCTACCAAACATGAAGCAAAAGCCACTAGTGGAGACACAAGTTTCATAGCAACTAGCCAAATCACTATCAAAAAAAGCATGCAAATCTAGCAGTAGTGATCCCCCCTTGGAATAAAATAATCCAAGTATCCAGTACCACTCAAGTAGCAGAAGATGCACTTAACTGCTTGCCAATGCTTGACACCTGGGCAATGCATAAACCTGCTCATCTGTGAGACAACACACTGAATATCTGGCCGAGTAATGCGTAAATAAATCAAGCATCCAACAGCGAGTTGATAGAGAACAACATCAAATGCATCTCTAGCATCATGAAGATTCAACCGTAAACATGTCTTCATAGGAGTGGCAATAGGTTTGCAGTCTTCAAGGCCAAAATGCTATAATAATGTGTCAATATATTTCATTTGAAACAAAGCTATTCCACCATCAACTTGCATGAATTCAATGTCCAAATAATGATGCAAATGCCCCAAATGAGACATCTCAAATGGGGCATCCAAATCAGCTTTAAAATCAGCAATATGCTTCTCATGAGGACCAATGAGCAGCATTTCATCAAGATACACAAAAATGATCAAAAGCATATCATAAGCACACTAACATATAAGGTGCTTTCAATTGGAGTATTCTCAAAACCATGGGCAATCAGATAGGCATGTACCTTTTCATACCAAGCACATGGTGCTTGCTTTAAACCATATAATGCCTTCTTTAACCTGCACACCTCGTTTTCATCCCCTTTCTACACAAAGCCACGGGGCTAAAAAACATACATTTCTTCATGAAAGTCACCATTTAGAAATGCAGTTTTAATATCTAACTGATGTACATTCCAACCATGATGAGCTGCAAGTGCATGTATGCTATGAACAGTAGTCATTCAACATGTAGGTGCAAAGGTGTCATTAAAAAAATCCTGCACATAACCCTTTGGAACAAGCCTAGCCTTGTACATGTCAACTATTCCATCACGTTTAGACTTAAGCTTGTATACCCACTTAGTGCTAATGGCCTTCTTGCCAAGAGGCAGGTCACGTAAAGACTAGGTACCATTCTTCATTATAGCACAGCTTGGAAAAATATGATATGATAGAGGTGCATCTAATTTGCTATCATGCAAAGTCTAGGATAGCCATTTTGGCATTGTTTCTGTCTCCTCAATATCATCTCTCTCATCAACAAGTGCATCATGCAAATCTGCATCAGGAATGGAATGATTTGCATCATTAGATGAAACCTATAAAGGCTGAGAATTTGCCTTATTAGAACCAACACTAGACTATCCACCTCTGAAAAGAGGCGGCAAAGTATCATACATGTCTTTGGAGCTAACATATGTCTCCTTAGTACATGAAAGTAGTGGTTGAATAACATCTATCACAAAAACAACATCAAAACTAACTAGAACGTGTTTAGTTTGTGGATGATATAGACGATAGCCTTTGCTTTCAGAATTGTACCCAACAAAAATACATTTTACTACTTTATGATCCAATTTTCTATGATGTTGTTCAGGCACCAATGCATATGCTAGACAACCAAAAACATGGAGATGAGCAAGAGATGGCTTGTGAACATGCCAAGCCTCATATGGAATGATAGACTATAGCACTTTAGTCGGACGCCTATTAAGTATATATGCTGCAAACATAACAACCTCAAGCCAAAAGCTATGTGGTAAAGCCTGACTCTTGACCATACATCTTGCCATCTCCATCAGTGACCTATTCTTCTATTGAATAACTCCATTATGTTGAGATGTGTATATGGAACTATACACTTATGTTTTATCCCACATTCAACCAGAAATGCATTAAAGTCAGAAGACATGTATTCCCTTCCTCGATGAGAATCGAGGGTGCCCATTTTACATGCTGACAGATTTTCAACCAAAAGCAAGAACTTTTTGAAGCACATAAATACTTCCGACTTTGCTTTCAATTGATATACACATGCATGCCTAGAAAAATCATCAATGAATGTCACGAAGTATAGATAGTTTCCAAAAGAGGGTGTTTGCATAAGACCATAGACATCACTTGTGAACAAGTTACAATTTTTGAGGACCTTGACTTGAACCATCTTTTAGAAAGGAGGAATGCTAAATTTTTCCCAAAATATGACCTTCACAGACAGGCTTACCGGGTGCCTGAAGTCTGGGAAAAGAGAACACCATTACAGATTTTTGTAGGTGTAGCAAACTAGCAAAATTCAGATGATCAAAGCGTGCATGCCAAAGCTTTGCATCTGACATAGCCTGAGAATCATTTAGTGCACATCCTAAATCATTCATAGATTTTTCATAATCTATGAGCTTATACAAACCCCGACATAAAATGCTAGAAGCAATAATCACGTCGCCATTTGATGGATCGTGACCTGTACATCTTTCATCAACAACTTTCACAACCAAGACAATCTTGGCTAATGTAGAAACTGATAACATATTTTTCTTGATCCCTGACACAAATAAAGCATCTAAAAACTCTCACAACCAAGCCAATCTTGGCTAATATAGAAACTGATAACAAATTTTTCTTGATCCTTGACTAGTAGAAGAGCTCCATTTACCTTTTCCCTTCTGATTAGCCAGGAAAGCTTGATCTGGAACATGCATAATAGACCTGTTTTGTCTAAACTGATCTTCCTACAATAGAATAGAAACTAACGCTTAAAATGTTAAGGCATTTGGATTTCCTTTCATAAAAAAATGAAGTGTACAGCTAAAACTCTTATATGAGTCTGGAAGACCATTCAGAACAGTCTCCACAAGTGAACTCTCAAGAAGGAATTCATCAGTAGAAATCAACTGCTCCTTCAAATCCTTGATCTTTGTCAAAAAACTATCCATAGAATCACCTTCATTCATATGCTCACTCTCTAATTGTTTTTGGAAGTAAGCAACACGAGCCTCATTCCTAGCTTGATATAATGTGGTAAGTATATCCCAAGCATCCCTAGCTATTTTGGAAGAGTGAATGTGAGGAATAATGGCATGTTTGATAGCCAAGGCTATCAACGCATGTGCTTGAGCATCTCTGCCAGCGCAAGGAATTTTCTCTATAGTAGGTGCAACACAAACTGTGACACAAAGAAGAATCTGCACAATATCATCATCTTCAATGCCCTATGCATCAATGTTAGTACCTGTATTTGCACGTGTAATAGGACATTTTTCAACACCCTCCATAACATTCCATAATCCTTTTGCAACCAATACATGATGCATCATATACACCAACAATGGGTAATTCATACCATCCAACTTATCCTCAATAGCCAACATACAAAATATATCACTAGTTTCAGCCATGCCAATTGACTAAAATACCTTGATGCAAAAAAATGATTGTATCTGAAATCATTGAACAGAACTACCCCAACACATTTTTCTAAACCTATATAAGATTCCAAGATGCTTATATTGGATAACCAAAACTTGTATATGTCTTTGGCACAAAAAGACAAAATAGCCTGCATAAGCACTACAATAGTGCATTCGGAGGCCGAAACGAGCTCAGATTGCGATTTTGGCACCACAACACAAAGTGGTGTTGATCTCATAATGACCTTGAGTATGCACACCAAATATCATATGATTCTGAGACTGTGATCAGAGAGGTGTCGACAATGCCCTAGGTGAAACGACGACTTGCTCTAAGACCAATTGTTGGAGTTTGAGGTCTACAAAAGCATGTGAACAACACAAGGAAGAAAAAGAAGCTTGGAGCACAACACACAATACTGAATGTATTACCACTAGAATGTACAAAGATAAGTAACATACCAAGGCTATAAGTGTATATACAAACCACGGGAAAAAAAACTTAAGAGGGAAAAATTACCCCAACAGCCCTAGTGTGTTCACACATATCACTACCTAAATATATCAATAGGAAGGGTATAACAATCAATTAAGCTTTGTAATATGCTTAGACATCTAATATAGATATCAAAATATTCTCTAATCTAGATTGGGCAAGCTCTTAAGATGATAGGAGAAGCACATCTGGATAGGTCACATTTGGAGGTACAAAGTTGATTTCTTGGTCTTCAAAGAAGCAACCAACTCTAGCACTCTCATAAACAAAGGCTTAGTATAGAGGTCTTGCAAATGCTACATATAAACTACTCCTCATATCTTTGGAGATAATATCAGTTCTTTACATCTTGCTATCAATTATCATATGTGTCGACATGATCATAAACACATTAGATGATCATAAACCAAATAGGTTCAAATCAATGATTGGATTGTAATAGATCTTGAAGCATTGAAGATTCCAATTTCATTGGCATGAGGGGGAGTTGTTGGAGCAAATCTCTAGCCAAAAATCTTGCACTTGATTGATAGAATAAATCTCATATAGTCATCCCATGTAGAAATGTTCATGAGAATATATGCTAGTGAAAGTTTCTTGTATAAATACACCAAGTTCAAATTCATAATCATATATAAATACACCTACTTCGTAGCCGTGAGAAATCATGCCTGTTCCTTCAGAGATAAAGCTACATTTCTGAGCATATATTGTGATCACTTCATGAAGGAGTAGTCCTCTACAAATCACATGTATCATATGTTCAATATCATACGCATTTGTGATCAATACTTTGAGTAACTCTTTCTCTATCTATAAGGATCCATTTGCCATAATCACACTTGGGTTAGTTAGATATGAGTGTTATATATTTATATATATCAAGTTTCATGATCATTGGTATATTATATCATGAGAGATGAAGCTCTCAAGCTGAATTTGTCTACACATCGTCTTGTTCCTAAAAAGTCAAGGTGACCCCCGTAGACTTGTTGAATTCATTTCTCACTATATGATGCAGCTAAATTCATCAAATAATTTGTTTTAGTTAGCTATACACTTCAATTAGATCTGTGCAAAAGATCTCTTATTAAGTCATACAAAGTTGTGGGATCTGAACATGTCTTTATGACCTTCTCATCCAAAAATAGGAGGTTATTAACAATCCTTGCAAATAGAAGTTATCTATTTTGGTGCAAAAATTTGATAATGATGTTCCAAAGGACTTGATGTTTATTTTTGCATATTTCGGTAGCTAAATAAATGTATTAATCATCCGTGTTACATTGGTTGTTGTAGTGCAGTTTTATTGCAAACACCACTCATCTGTAAACTTATTCCATCATCTCTTCACATAATTGTGGGATTGCATTTAAATTATGGTAGGAACTTTACTTAGGTTTCTATGAGTGCTTAGGAGTACAAAAATAGAGTTGAGCTTGAAAGGGAAGAATTACAACATGTGGATCTCAAAAGGAGGCAAAATGAGTGGATTCTTTAGGCCCTAAAATCATGAGATAAAGGAAACATCATCATTAGGGGAAAAAGTGAACCCTGCATGGGCCTTGTAAGGATCCCTAATTTTTAGGGATTAAAATTAATCTTGTGTGGTATTGAGGAAGAAAAAACCACTAGTGGTTTTTAATATAAAAATACTATTCCCGAGAGACTAGATTTGAATTATTTCCCATGATGGATTTGTGGCTATTAAGAGTCGTTCGTGACCAATATGCATCTGTCAAAAAATGAAAAAATTGAATGCTTAGTGTCCTTGGGTTTGTGGGTATTTCAAGCTATTGTATGTTCTTCATGGATGGACACGATTGAGCAATGTGGGTCTGACACAAAAAGACAAAATATAGCAATCGTACCACTTGTAAGATATGGGAAAAAGGAAGAGAAAGAGTACAATCGCATGGGTAACTTATGTCCGTTGGATTTCGCTCACGAACGAACCGGATTGAGGCTAGTGTCTCTGGCAAAAAATGCCAAAATAAGGCTTATTAAATGCATGGGAAGTGGGAAAAGCAAGAGAGGGATTGCATGGGGATGCGAATGAATCTATCCCACTAGATTTTTATCAGTTGGATGTCTCAAATTGAAATGCGCTCAATCTAATTTAAAAGAGATCTTGAGCATTGGATCAACAACCTTATCGAACGATGGAGATTGAAATGCACATGTATTTCTTTTTTTCAATGTTGACCATTGGATTTCTTGCATATCCAATGGCTTAAATATAATCCTGATGATGAAATTCGAATTTCATGGGTTTTGAATCCACTAAGTAAGGTCTACCATCACATTTTGGTTGTTTTGACCATCCAAAACCAAGGAAAACTAGGCCTATCCTACTTGATTGAGGCCCTAGACTTGGCCACCACCCTGCTATCAATGGTCCATCACTAATCACCCCTTAATCTAAAAGGCCCATGCATGGTTCATTTTTCCCCTTAATGTAAAAAATTAGGTGGACTATTCAAAGGAAGAGAGCAAAACGACCTCCTTCAATGTGAAGCTAGAGTGGTGTACTCCCTACATCTAAAAGATTCAAGATCGTGAGTGTCTCCAATGACGCTAGGGGATCTTTTTAACCAACTATTACTCTACTAAATCATTAAATCTATCTAGATGATGTAACTTGTGAGTCCTAGTTGATTTCTATCTCATGTGCCCGAGGCAATGAAATGGATAAAAAAAAAACATAAGGCTTATGTAGATTAAGTGCTTCTAGTATCATTGACGTAGTTGACTGGATCTATAAGCTAGGTATGCATAAATTGATTCATAGCTCTAGTCGGGGCCATATGTGAAAGTAACTTTTAGTCCATGAGTAATATGGTATCTTGTTGATTTGTTTGATGTATGAAGTGTTTAATGAGGCTTTAAAGGTTGTTTCATTTATTCGAGTTGAGTTTTTCTTTTATTTGAATCGACCTTTTCTTTGGATACTACTTCTATGTTTTTGTCTTTCGAGGTGTTTTTCCATAAGAGCATATGAATTATCTTCAGATAATTTGGAAGGATTATTGTTCTTCTGGGCCAAGTAGATGCATCTTTCGCATTTACACGAGATAAATTCCTATAAGAATGTAAAATGAGAATGTCGTAGAGAACTCAAAATGAAATCACTCTAAAATCAATATGAAATATTTCTACCTGTAGTCAAAAGACCATTTTGTGAGGCATTCTCCCCCTCTAATAAATGACATACCATACTCCAGAAAATCAAATCTATGCATGCATGAAATGTATTCTAATAAAACCAAGATAAGGGTGAGAAAGATGATTTTATAAGTTTTTTCCTCCCTTTTATTTTGCAGGTTTGATAAAAGATGCTCAGATAGGCATGACGAGAAACGTGCTGCACAAAAGCAACGCTTGGAATGAACAAATGTCCAATCTCAAAGGCTATATAAAGTCCCCCAAGTTGGAGCCTTTTGGGAAGCAAGGTGGAGGCTAGTTTCAAGAAGAGGAACATAGGGGGTTTATGTCCGTATTAAGACTTTCTTGAAGAGAGGTCTTTTGATGTCCAATAGCCTTTCACATTCTTCATTCTTTGTGGGCGATACGTCCATGATTCTCCTTCGTAATGTCTACATTGCGAATTCTCCTTCGTAATGATTCTCCTTAGGAGGGTCTACATTGCAAATTCTTCTTTCGGATAGATTAATCGCTCCCTCTTATGATTCCTTGCATGAAATAACACATCATGTTTTTTTCTTCCTAGACGGGGAACCCCTTTCCTTTCTTTTACGTCTGGAAGAGTGTGCCATAGTGTGGCATTTCTATTTAGATGGTGATTAATGATCTTACCTCAATCTCGAACCCGCCATCTCCGTTTCCTAGCCATTTTGCATTCGACGGATACAAGCTTTTATCTTCTACTGAAATGCATATCTAAGTCCAGCCTTCGGGCTGATATACAGGATTAAGTTGACACACGTGATCATCCGAGGATCAAAAGAAAATAGGTGATCTATTAAGTCCCTCTGGTTTGCATTTCCATGCACATCAAATGAAAAGGATTGAAGCTTAGAAGCAGAATTATTTAGTAAATTGAGGTTATTGAGTTCATTTATCCGGTTTAATGGTTAAGGCAAAACATATGTGCACGAAAGGACATCGTTATTTGATGAGCTTTGCATGTCTTGACTGCGAGAAGTTAAGTAATTAAGCATTGTGTTATTGACTTGAATGAGGATTATTTCGTGTTATTTGCATATGGTTGTCGTCGGAACTAATTATAGGTATTCAGAGACACGAATCCCATCGCATAGCATTATGTTATTGATTTCAATTCGCATTCCTTTGTCAATATGGTTTAGTTTTTTGGGAGGACACAAGAAAACACTCATGTTGTGCGGAAAATCGTTTTGGTGATTCTTCATAATTATGGGATAATGATATTCAATGAAATACCTTGCAATGTTGATGTCTTAGTAGTTTAGTATCATGATGTTTGGAGAGGCCTGAAATATGCTTTATTGTACCTTGATCCTATGGGTTGTCTAGGGCATCATTTGCTTTCTAGATTTTGAGACTCTTAGCTCTCTTAAACTCTTTTGCTGTAGGGACATTTCTAGACCTTACAAATATGTGAAGATGGTTCTAAAAATATCTATTCACAAAGAGTATCTACAAACATCTGACTGTTCCACCCTTTGTTGTTCTTTGAGCTTGGGTTCCTTTAGGTTTCCCGAAATTCCTCTGCTTTAGGAGACGTGAGCATGAAAAATCTATTACAAGACTATTTAGA
Source organism: Ceratopteris richardii (assembly GCA_020310875.1). Taxonomy (NCBI): domain Eukaryota; kingdom Viridiplantae; phylum Streptophyta; class Polypodiopsida; order Polypodiales; family Pteridaceae; genus Ceratopteris; species Ceratopteris richardii. The sequence goes on along the minus strand of CM035443.1, from coordinate 18,705,303 downwards.
TATATTTCCAAATCCATAGAAGATTTTGTAAATTGCTCAAGCTGAAAAAGTAAACATTTGGGCTAAAGCTTGTGTCAAGTAAGGATTATAAGGGTCGGAAGAGGCAAAAAACCCTCTCAAGGATCTATGCTATTTTTAGGACTCTCAATTTTCCCTCAAACTTCCTTTTCTAATCCCTTAAGTTCTTCTCTCGCATACGTTTTAATTATACACATAGAGGTTGTGATGGCTAAGAAGTACTAGTGAGGCCCAAGGCTAAGTATCATGATTTCTATTTTGGGCTATTTTTTGAAGTGCATCACTGTATAGGTAAGGATATATCATGGATGTGTGTGGGTATGAAGGTGCTACAACGTCTTCTAGAGGTGTAATGCGAATGTCGTGACCTAGGAATTGAGATATGGCACTGAGGAATTACAATAACATGCACAGTAGGGATGCCATTTCATATCCATAGCTAGCACTATTCCTTCCTCCCAATACCATACCAAGCGGCCATTAACAATGCACATGGGTACATATCAAGGATGTATAATGGCGTTTTTTGGTACACTTAGGATGGTGTTGTAATGCTCAAGAAGGAGAGGGTTATGATATCCACCTAAAAGGATATAATTGGTTTCACCTCTCACCCTAGATGTCATGAGGTTTGAAATGGAGGGTTTCACGATATCCACCTAGAGGAACATTGATGATACTTATTATGTGGACTTAAAAGATCATATGGTCCAACCACAAAAGCCTAGCTGGTAGTATAGTGGTGGATTGAAACAAGAATGTGATTATGATCAGTGCATGGAGGCATAGGCCGAATACAATAGTTTTAAAAATCCAAATCTTGTGTGTCGAGCCAACATTCCTATCCTACCTCATGTTCAATTAGTCTCTCAAACCCACTTTCATGGATACAAACATTAACCATAGCATAACTTTCATGGCTGTGAAGACTAAAAATGGTAGCGCCCAATCTACCAAAAAGGCAAAAAACTAGCTCAAAAAATGGAATTTTTTATATATTCATTACGGAACTCAACACACACAAATAATATAAAAATTGAGAGGCAGATAGGTAGATAATAGTTCAACTCACATGCCAAGGATTTCAAAATACAAGAATAAAAATGGGCAAGATGGTGAACTTAAGGGATTCCAATTGCAAATAGTCTTCCCTCTCAAAATGAGACAAAATTCCTCTACAAATGCGTTGATTTAACTTACATATGAAGAGAATTTATGCCAGCTCAAACTTGAAGCTAGGAAATGTCATTAGTTTTACTAAAGCACTTGGAGGAGAGAAGTAGAAGAAGTTTTAGAAGATGCTTGGATTAGAGGACATGTTGCTGAGATTCAGACGGAGTGTTTAGATATCAAGCTCAACATGTGATGATCTAGGAGGACACGTATCACTCTTTCATTTCGTTAACGTGTATAGTGGTCACGCCAGCATATGTCAAGGATAATTCATTGAGCCTTACTAGATTTATCTACCGTGAGTGATGACACATTTGTTTCTTGCCATCTCACTCATTCATGGACATTGGTATTTTGCTTATCTACTATTCTTTATATATTGCACTAGTTGTATTGTTGTTTTAGGTCATTCTTGTACATTTCTTTTATGTAATAGAAGAAGAAGAAGAAGAGGATCATTCTTCCTTGCATCAATATGAGTATGTGCTCCTCTTTGATTGTGAGAGAGTGTGTGTGAGTCCTCTTCCTTATCTCCTTCCTCTTGACATGAATGAAAATACAATTATAATCTCTTGGGAGTTAGCCACAAAACTATCTAGCATATGAGCTCCTCATATCAAAAATAGGCATGAATGTAGACAGAAATATGATAGAAAACAAACTACATGGATTTAAGGAAGAATAAACTATGTTTCTTGAGGACATTTAGAAAAAAGTATAAAAGATCTTTAGTAAGTTCATTGAACATCTAATTGCATGTTTCCCTTGTGGCACATCAAATCTCTCCTCTGCAAAGGTTCTAGGAGGAATGTCCTGGTGGAAACAAGAGTGTAAGAACTTTTCATGGTATCTGAAATATTTGTAACATAACTTAGCAAAGTAGTTGTTCAACAAAGGAGTTGAGCAATAATCAGTTGGTGACTTGGCTCACAAAGCAGTGGATGGGAAGGTATCTTTGACCCAGTTGTATAGTATTATCTCATGAGTCCCACTTTGCATGGATTGTGTTCTCTTAGAATTGATCATTTAACTCAAAAACTTTGACTTTTTTCTTTCAAAGATGATCGATCAATTAGTTCTACCTCTCGCTAACTTAATTTATTTTGAAGCTACAGTGACAAAAGGCACGCATAACACTCATAGACTCCTCTAATCTCACAAAGCAAAAGTTGAACACCTAGCAACTTCTCGAATATACAGCTTGAAGCCTTGCTAGGTACACACTAGAAAGACATCTATGGACACTAGAAAGACGTGTCCCTAAGGCCAACAGAGATAATTGGTTTGAATTCGATAGCCCAAAAGCTTAAGATATTTGGTTTTGATTCAATAGCTCGAGTACCCAACGACCTCCAAAGATCAAGTTTTAACATCTCACCACCTAAATGGTGAAAGATGTCAAACATCAGCCACAAGGGGTTGAACCCCCACCCCCATCCTTGAGAGGCAAGGGCCCGACCAACTCAGCTAAAGGATTGGGCAAAAACTTATGCTCTCAAAAGGATGACAACTACTCCAAGAACTCGACAGACATGCATACAAATTGGGCCCTGGTGACATTAAGGATATTGCGTAGGCTGATGTGGGTGATCATAAAAAATCATTGCTTCAAAAAGGATGAAAATTGTATTACCAAATAGCCTACATATATTCATAAAAATCAGACTTGGGTGATATTTATGATAGTGCTTGTTCTCGAAGCAAGCATACAAATACATAGGTACATGGGTACATTCACGCGTACACACACACATACACACACATATACATATATATACATATATATATATATATATATATATATATATATATATATATATATATATATATATATATATATATATATATATATATATATATATATATATATATATATGTGTGTGTGTGTGTGTGTGTGTGTATGTGTGTGTGTGTGTAGAGAGAGAGAGAGAGAGAAAGAGAACGAAAGAAAGTTATATTAAAATCTTCTAAAGTTCAAAATTGGCCTATGAGACAAAATCATATACATCGTTCATACATCAAGTATCCATAAATAACAAAAAAAAGAGTAGAAACATGTAAAATGAACTAAAAATGAAAGCCTAACAATGTACAAAAAAGTAAAGTGGTTCTAACACCACAGAGAATGACCACTTACTACGAGAGAGGACCGCAAATGATATAATGTGTGTGGGACACAATGGAACCAACTAAGATGAAAAGACCTATGAATGTAGTATGGGGGTAGTGTATGGAGGATTTGAGACATGGGTATGGGATGAAGAACGACATGTGAGACTTAGGAAAGCCAATGTCCTCCATGTGGTGCTCATGAAGTAGTCTGATCCTTAGTATCTCATGCTAGTATAGTCATGGTCTCCTATATTTAGGAACATCTAAATGTCTCCTAGCTCTCTAAGTCTCTGCCTCCTTGAGAGTGAGCCCTTGGCCATGGGGGATCACACATGACTTGACCCTCCAAAAGATATGACTGATCCTTTGTTGTATGCCCTCACCCATTCTGTGTGTAGGTTGTATTAGAGTCTCACATCTCTAGTATGCAGCAATGAGGAACTATCCAAGCTAACATTGATCCAGTCTCCTCATACACTACTATAATGATGCTTCTATCTGATAACATAACCTAAGCTCAGCATACACAATGCATTGTACAATCAGATGCTCCTCGTTCTCCATCTCTATCTGGATAATCAGACATATGCAATCCTCCTTGGTTTGTTGCTGGCTGGACCTCTCTTGATCTTTGATTGATGTGATGACACCTTGAGCTACCTAGTTTGATGATACCCTAAACTACCGAATAGCCACTTGTATGTGATGTGGCATATAAATCTTCGTGTAATGAGGAATCTCAATGAATCCCTCGTAGGAAATCAATAGAAAAGGCTCATGATAGTGAAGCTTTTTGCTGGTAGTGTCTCCCTAGGCACGATCCACATCTTTTGTACATATTTGTGCCATATCTCCCATCAGACAATCATATTTCTCTCATGAAAAGAGAGTGAATACATGGAACCATGTGTATCATATTGTAGGGGTTGTAGTGAGTCCATGTCAAATTCATAGTAGGCGAACCAGTCTTTAATCAGGGCATACCAACATGAAGTATCTCTTACTAGGGAAAGATCTCGAGATGCTAAAAAGGCCTTGTATAGGATGTAACCGCTATCCATATCCTGTATTCTATGGAGCAAACATACTATCCAGAACAAGGCCTTATCTAGCATTCGGTGTAGTGAGATCTACTCTAATGATGTGATGCAGTATAATGGCTTGCTACATATCAGCCTACAAAACATGAGTACCTAGAATCTCTCCACCAATATCCATATATGGTCTACCCATTGTGGGCCTCAAATGATGACCCTACATCAATGAGGGTGTGATTAATGTACAAAATATTCAACTCTTCATGCAAGGCTCTAGAAAGTGTGTTTGATGATAGTGCCTCTCCATAAGTGGTAATGTCCATGAGTGACCCAATCATGGTCTGCATGGGCCATAACCAATGTTCCTTACATCGCTGCTAAAGTCAACCCAAAATATCCATATGAACTAGTGATCTCAAAGTGTCCACCAACAACTGTGGATATATTTTGTCTCCATATATGTGGTGATGTTCAGAAAATTAGCATCTTTCTATCGAGGTTTACTAAAAGTCCACTCTGTGATAAAAAAGCATCTAATGCATGTAGGTGGCTCTATAATCTCTAGATTGACTCTAAAATCAGGACAATGATGTTAGAATATAAGAGAATCTATATAGTGGCTCCCATCAGATCCACTCTTGCATTGCTAGCTCCTCCATAAAGTCTACAATCTCATCAATATATATCCCCATTAAGGTAGGGGATTATGGTCACCCTTGTTCTACTCCTATATTGATAACAAGGGGATCGAAAAGCCCTCCTTAACATCTGATTCTACCACATACCTACTCATATAAAGCATAAATCCCCCAGAAAAGGTTGTGTGTAACCCCAATATCAAGTATCCATATAAAGAGTCTCTCTAGAGGTACTTTATTGAATGCTCTCCACAATTCCACAAAGCAACAATGTAGTCTTCTCTTGCTCACCCATGGCTAATCAATCAAAAATCCCAAAGTTAATATGTGGTCAATGGTGGAAAAGGCACATTGAAAGCCAACCTACTCTGATTCTTGCAAGCCTGCTTGCTCATCATCAAGTGTTCAACTCCTCCTCAAGTATCCATAAAGATAGTTTGACCAATATGGGGCCAATTATGATAATCTGATAAGTCCCAGCATCCATTATATCCCTAAACTTGTCAATTCACATAATAGTGTGCTCTATCCATGAGACTAGGAACCCTCAAACAATGCTCGATTAAAGAGGTGCGTAATGAGCAGTGAGACGCTTGGCCTATAAGTCCAACTCATCTCTAGCTCCCATAGCTCTTCTCACTTTCTTCTATGTGAGAGAGTGGAAATATTCTGTGGTGAGCTTTGAGGTGTAGGAATTAGTGGTTGATCTAGTATTTGATATAAACTTTCTGCATGGTGATTCCATCTCATTGGATCTTGGATGGGGGTGTGTTGCGTCCCCTCACCTAAAAGACACCATGAGATTAAACAATCCTTTCTCATAAGTAAGCGGTATATGTCCCAAAATTTGGCCCATCCAACTCCCTCCATATTACGATGGGTAAGTGACTAGATGTGGCATTGTGGGTTTTTGTGTGTAACCTCTCCCATAGCTTCATCAAATCTATGACATCAATGTAGCTTGCAACACGCATCATCCCAACTGTTCTAGGGCATGGTCCTAGTGTGTTAAGGAAACCTATGTAGATGATGGGGAAAGCTATGTATAGCTGAGTCATGCAAGATCAATGTGATTTGTGAAGAGTATTATGTGGATCGAGTGAGAGGAGCTCTGAGCAAAGATGATGTACATATACATGTGAAAGCTTGTGTATAAAATGTTTGGTGGTATGTAGATGTCGAGATAGTGTGGGATCAAGTGATAAGGAAGATAGAAGAGTAAAGCTAAGGTATGTGTGGTTTGCCCCTAATGGGCACTACCCAACGACAAGAGAAGGGATGAGAGAAACTGCATGAAAAGATCCAACGATCTAATCCACACTTCTTTATCCAACACCATGTGGAAAACAAGTGATCATGTCAGTTCCTAGCCATTGATGCATGCCATTATAAGTAACAAGGTGGTGGCAACTACAAAAGTCAAGACGTTATCTACCATGTCCAATCATATCTTGGCCTATATCAAATGATAATATGCTCGTCCCAAGCTCATTTGAGTATCTTTTGTGCATGATATCTAGTTCTTCCATATCATATAGCTCGCACTGCCTAGACTTTGTATGTCCACTGAAGTCATCTAAGATGAAGACCTCACCTACTATAGAGAAGTGAACTATGTCCTTTGATAGTGGAATATATGGTGAATCAATATCTCTATGGTGACCAGCCCTATCATGCTTGGCATATGATGAAATCCATAGGAGAAAATAACATATGGCTATATATCCATCTCTCCTTGATACACTTGATGTGAACCCACATATATCATGCTTCCTTATATATCCTCAAATTTGGAATCTGTCTTTGGATGTGAACTTGGAATATGATCACCACACCTCTAGAATCCCATGAAGTGCCTTATCTAGTAGTGGACCTAAAATTGGGCTCCCACTAAAATTAAGTTATATGGGGTAAGCCTCTATATGGGACATCATGTGTCTTTGTGATATAGATGAAGTCATGTGCATCTAGTACTTGCTCCCCTCCTCCTATCGATAATGCCCCATTGCAATTTTGAATTTCCCTCTGAGAGATATATCCTGATATGGTATTGTCTCATAAGCTAGACTCCCCTATTTAGTACATTGTTCTTCCATAAAGACCTTACCATCATGGTAAAACGCCTTATGCCATGCTCTCATGGTTTGTAATATCTCGAGCATGCATGCTCCTCTGTGCTCAATCTACATCCTTATAAGGTCATTATCCATGAAAAGGGATCCTCTCGATAATACTTTAAGTGTGGATTGCTTTTTAAAGAAATCAACCTTTGTGCCTAAGAGGTATGAAGAGTGTGTGTGAGAATATGGAGAATACGAACACTTTACAATTTTTTAATAGAAAACACAAATTTTGATCAACCCAAATAAGAAACGAGTGACCTAGCAAGTAAGAACGGATATAGACTTGCTACTCACAATAAATCAACAATGGATGTCGATGGTAAGCTAGCAGAATCTCCTCCAAATAATCATCAAGATGTAGACCACAACTCCTCTAGAAGTGTGATTACTCCTCCTCCAAGATAGAGCACCTCCTAGTGATCACCTCCTCAAGAGTGTGTGAACACTCTCCGTCCAAGAAGAGCTTCTCCTTGAGTTGAGCACTTATTAAGCTCCTTGAGATGATCCTTGAGTGATACTCAACAATGAGCCAAAGCCCACCTTATATAGTTTTGTAATTGAGATTCTAAACGCATGAAGCAAAAGCTATGTGTGTTTTTGAAAAAGGATCATTAAAAAACTACATGGAAAACATGCTGCTCATGAGAATTTCGTGATCAAATTGACGTTGCTACGAACTAAGCTTCTCGAACTAAATCCTCTCTGGTTTTTTGCTATGCCACTTATGACTATGGGATTTGAACCCACATCCATGGGTTGAGAGAGTATTGGCTTAGCCGACACGCCAAGCAAGCTTGCTTGTAAAATAGGGAACACATAGCTGTATTAAGGTTGTTGCAATGTGTGAAACTTGGACTTTTTAGACTTTTTCCCAACAATCCCCCCTTCAATGTCACATTGTTAGAAGGTTAAATAACCTACAAAACTTCTGATGTCTGCAAATATATCCTAACTAATTTCCACTTAATCTTAAGCTGATTGTGCATGAACTAGTATACTTGAGAAATTGCAAACTGAATATCTAGTGGTGTATTACATAGGTATATCAAGCAATAGATTGCTTGACTATATAATGTAGCATAAAATGGTTATGAATGTGCTTCAAGCTATAGTAACACATTGACATCCATAGGTGTCTACATAGTCTTGGAATCGGTCATCTCAAACCTTTCCAATAATTCCTCAATGTACTTTTACTGTGTTATGTAGATATAGTCATCTTTGTACTTGGACTCAATCCTAGGACTTATGATAATCATATCCCTTTGCACTGCATCCTTAACACAAGCTGGTTCAGTCTCAGCTGAAGTAAGAGCTAAAATATTATGAATCTCAAAATGTTTTGCATAATTTACGTGGTCTCCTTGTTTTCTCCTTCTCTCACTTCTCGTTCTTCCTGTGTATCCCTTTAGGCCACTATCCTTCCTTGTTTGATATAACCACTTTGGCGTACTCATGAAAAGTGGTGGTATATATTTTGGTTCTTCAGTATCTCCATCTTATGGAACTCTAGATCCCTCTCCAACTTCCTAAGTTAGAACTTCAAGAGGTACTGATGATGGACTAGGTACTAGTGTAGGTAATAAAATTCTCTTTTCACCTATATCTCTTAGGTTTTGAGTAAGATCATCACCCCCCTGGTATGGCTCAATGTAAGCATCCAAATTCCTTCTGGAAAATGCATAGGCATCTTCTTTTATAAGTTCTAGAATTTCTTCCTTCTTATCATAAATCTAACTTTCTGCAATATATGCATTGCATGAGAGTAGGATATCATCTATATCCTTTTCTTTCAATTGCATAACCAATAAAGATTGCTTTAATGGCGTCTACATCAATTTTACCATGATCCTTCTTCTCAATGTGAACATAAGGTGGGGAACCAAAAGCTTTGAAGTAACTCAGATTGGGCGTCTTCCCATAATAAGCTTCATAAGTTGTAATGACCTTCAAAGGTTCTGTAAAAGACCTATTCAGAATGTAAATTAGCTGTTTGTACTCCATCAAACCAAAATTTGGGACAAATCCTTTTGGATGACATCATACTACGCATCATCTCAACAAGTATCCTATTCTTTCTCTCTGCAACACCATTCTATTCTGGAGGGTAAGCAATAGTGAGTTGATGAGAGATACATTTGTCTTCTAAAATAGAATTAAAGTCTTTAGACATGTACTCTCCTTCTCTATCACTTCTCGAAATTTGGATTTTTGACTAACTTTCATTTTTTACTATAGCAAAGAACTTCTTCAGAGTAGGAAAAACCTCTCACTTCACTTTAAGACCATAAATCCATGAATATCTTGAGAAATCATGAATGAACATAACAAAGTACCTGAAACCTTGAGTAGAATCTGTTCTCATTAGGCTATTCACATATGAATGTATGATCTACAACTTCCTTGTGGCTGTGATAAATCCATGCTTCTTGAAAGGTAGTTTGTGAAGCTTTTGTTCAAGAAATCCTTCACATGATTCTGCATCACCTGATAAAGCAAAACTAGGCAAACTCTCCACGATACCTTGATCTTTGATATGCTTAAGAGCTATGTAACTGATATGAGCAAATCTAGCATGCCATAACTTCATGTTCTCCTTAGATGTAGTAGACCTAGCAACAATAACATGACTTATTTTGAAGAAAACAAACATGGCACTTTTATTTTCACCTTGAAGTAGACAAAGCTCCTCATCAAGTAGGAGAATGTGACATGAGTCTTTCTTCAAACAAACTTTATAACCACCTGACAAGAAACTAGAGATAGAGAGAAAGTTCCTCTTCATGTTTGGAACATAAAGAACATTGGAAATTGAGAAATTTCCACCTGTTCTAGACATAAGCTTTACTTCTCCAACACCAACAATGTCCAAATCATGACCATCTACAATGGTCACTCTTCTATTTGAAGAGTTATAAAGGGAATAAAATACCTTTCTGCAACATGTCATATGCTTAGTAGCTGTAGAATCGAAATTCCAAGGATTATCTAAGATTGCATTTAATGCTACCTTATGAAAAGCTACCTCTTCAATAGTAGCATATGCATATGAGTCTACCTTTGAAGATTTATGTTTTGAATCATCTTCAACACTATTATCTAATGCTTTGTTCTTCTCATTGAAAATCCTTGCTTTGCATTCTTCTATGAAATGACATGGGTTCTTACTATAATGACATACTCCTTTCTTTGAATTAGATGTAGTCAAAGATTTTTCTTTGGGTGTAGAGGAAGCATTAGAAAAAGGACTCGAAGACTTTGGATTAGAAGACTTACTTACCTTCTTGGATAATTCACTCTCTTTTTCCTGTTTTGTCTCCTTCTTCTTCTTTCCCTTTGAGATGATAATATAGCTCCATCATTATCTTCCATACCCTTTTGTTGATCATCATCTTGAAGTAACAGGAACTGTAGCTCTTCCAATGAAATTTCTCTACCTCTTGTAGAGAGATATAAAGAAGTAACAAAAGCACAATAAGCTAATGGAAGTGAGCTTAGAGGTGTGTTTACCATCTCTTCATCTGAAATCTTTACTCTTACATTGACTAACTGATCTCATAAATCTTTGAGCTTTAAAATATGTGTATGAACTGATTCACCAACTTTTATCCTTGTGTTGGCTAATTGTCTCCTCAAATGAGCTTTCCTAGTAGGTTTTCTGCTCTGATAGAGATTCTCTAACTCCAACCAAGCATGACGAGAGGTTCTACAAGACCTGATTTGAGCTATAATATGATTCTTGACTCCCATAGCAATATATGAAAGTGCTAGTGCATCCCTTCAATCCCATATGGTTGCTCTTTTGTAGGAAATAATATGTAGTAGTACGGACTCTTGATGATGAAAAAGTTTCTTTGTCTTCACTAACCTCCTGTTGAGCAGAAATAGGAATAACAGGCCTTCTAGAAGATGAAGCAACATTTTTCTCTAACTTGTCTTGGCCTTAGATAAGTGCCATTGACAATATTCCATAAGTTCTTTGTCACTAATAGACTCATCATCATAAAACTCTACATTGGATAATTAGACATGTCCTCAAGCTTGTCTTCATTCTCAAGTCTATAGTGACTTATCTTGTTAAGGGTCTATGTCAACTAGGATCTGATACCAAATGTTGGTATTTTAAGCTTTGATACCAAATGTTTGAAGTGGTAGTGGGCCGCAATAACAATGTATCACAGGTTTACATGATCTTCTAACAAATGAACCTTAACATACACACCTAAGACTCAAAAATAGATGAGTGATGAACAGAGAAAGAATAGACAAGATTTCAAGTGTAATGGTAAGCTATGAGGCTCACCTACACTATCTATATTGCAATGTAAAATTACAATGTGTGAATATGATACAAACTGACAATATCTATATCTAGGTAGAAATAGGAAGTAGATAGAAGAGATTGTGTGCCTAAAAGATATGAAGAGTGTGTGTGAGAATATGGATAATATGAAGAGTTTAGAATTGTTTCATAGAAAACCCAAATTTTGATCAACCTAAATAAAAAAGGAGTGCCCTAGCCAGTAAGAATAGAAATAGACTTGCTACTCAGAGTAAATCAACAATCTATGTTGATGGTAAGCTGACAGAATCTCCTCCACATAATCACTGAGATGTATTCCAAAACTCCTCCAAAAGTGTGAGAACTCCTCCTCCAAGAGAGAGCACCTCCTAGTGATCACCTCCTCAAGCACCTTCTCAAGAGTGTGTGAACACTCTCCCTCCAAGAAGACCTTCTCCTTGTGTTGAGCACTTTAAGCTCCTTGAGATGATCCTTGAGTGATACTTAACAATGAGCCAAAGCCCACCTTATATAGTTTTATAATTGAGATTCTAAAAGCACAAAGAAAAAGTTATGTTCACTTTTGGAAAAGGATCACTAAAAAACTACATGGAAAACACGCCATTCATGAGAATTTTATGATCAGATTAATGTTGCTACGAACTAAGCTTCTCGAACTAAATCGTCTGATATTTTTCACTATGCCACTTCCGACTATGGGATTTGAGCCCCACATCCTTGGGTTGAGATATTATTGGCTTAGCCAACACACCAAGCAAGCTTGCTTGTAAAACAAGGAACACATACCATATTATGGTTGTTGCAATGTGTGAAACGTGGACTATTTGAACTTGTTTCCAATAGTTATTGGGCCTCAAAAAACCTCAAAAATAGTGGGATTGTTGCCATTGTACAACACGTTTTTACAATGTCAAGCATGCATTTGGAGAACTCAATCAAAATAAGATATCCTATGAATTGTAAGTATTACTCTTTAGTATTGATTGATGCATGTTTTCATTTCTTTATATGCCCTATTAAGATGTGTATTGTTCTTTTGTAGACAAATTTCCTTCTACCTTGGTGGAGCAGCAACCTCTTCATAATCTTACAATACTTTCTGTGCATTGCATGTAGATGTTGGGCCACTAGTCTTTCCACAAGGCCATCGTGCTCAAGGTTTACATGAGAGATTTTGCTTTTACACACCTATATATGTTGTACCCTCTTCATCAAATGATTTTAACCGGTTAGAGATGATTAAGGTAGATTTTCTTTTCAAGCTCGAGTAGGCACAACCTAATATATGGTCCTTGACATCTTTGGTGATGGATATACATAACACTTTGAAACTCACAAGAGTTTATAGATCTGTAGGATTACGTTGGTGTGTTCATGTTCATTGTTTTGTACATCTATTTCAGATATTCATAGTTCTAGTGACTTCAACAATGTTCATGTGCAAAGATATCACATATGAGCAAGTGAAGCATTTACTAGGTGAAAATTGGGGACTTGTACAAGGAGGCACCAAAGGGTATAGATACCTTTGTAAAATTGGTGCAACAAGCATAGGATTTTGATATCTGAAGCATTGTACTTCATTGTACATTAGATTCTATTATGATCATTGGATATGTAAACTTGGTGAATGGATACCATTACAAGGTTATGAGGATTTCTTAATTTCATTTGAAATTAAGATACATTTGTCTAGCAATGAAATGGAATTCATTTCAATGAATCATCATTGGACCCTTGCCAATGAGAGAGATTATCTGGTTATAACAGGATTTGAGAATCTGCATCAATCAAAATTCAAAATACACTACAACATATGAGGGGCATACCGATGTTGCCTATACCGACAATCACTCTCAGCATCAGTATAAACATTGGAAAAGTCTACTTAAAGATACTGACGTGAAGTGACAGTCGATATGACCATTTAAAACGGATGGCCGGGATGTCTCACGATCACCGATATAAGCATCCTTATAAGCGTCGGTATACCGATCGGTATAAGCATCGGTATGAGTCTTGATGATTTACTGGAAATTATCGACGCCCATATCGATGCCCATACCAATGGGTATATCGAGGCTGTGTCTTAAACATACCAGGAACTTGAGAGAAAAACTCATTATTTTGTGCATGCTTTACAATGAGTACTGCTTGCTTATGTCGAACTTGCACACGCAAACCAAATTGTGACGTGCATTGTCTTGTGCACACATGCACATAGATCTCTCTCTCTCTACACACACACACACTCTCTCTCTGATCTCACATCTTGGTAAGTGGTGCACGTACTCTTAGCCTTTGTCTTTCTCTATGCTTTATGTTTATAAATTTTCTTCTCTTTGATTGTGCAGAAATTTTTGGGCATCAATTCTTTGGAATTGGACGATAGACGACATACATTACGCTTTGACAAAAACGATCCAAAAGAGAGACATACCTATGTGATGTTTTTATTCTCTATTGAAAGAGAGAGACAGAGAGAGAGAGAGAGAGATAGAGAGAGAAAGAGAAAGAGAGAGAGAGAGAGAGAGAAGAGAGAGATATAAGAGAGAAAGAGAGATAAAGAGAGAGAGAGAGAGAAAGAGACAGAGAGAGAGATAAAGAGAGATGAAAGAAAGGAAGATAGAGATATCAAGATAGAGCATACATACACACACACATCTACACATGCACACATACACACACATATGCAGACAGATGCATACATACACAAATATATGCACATGCATGCATATATACATACACATATACACACATGCATGCATACATACATACACATATACACACATGCATACATACACACACACATGCATACACACATACATACACACACATATACACATATGCATACACACACATATACACACATGCATGCATACAGACACATACACATATACACACATGCATACATACACACACATGCATACACACATACATACACACACATATACACATATGCATACACACACATGCACATACACACATACATACACACAGACATATATACATATGCATACACACACATACACACACATATACACACATCCATACACACACACACATGCATACATACACACATGTACACACATGCATGTATACATACACACACATACACACACATGCATGCATACACACACAGGCCTACATACACACATGCATGCACACACACATACATACACACATGAATGCATACACACACATGCATACATACACACACATACACATATACACACACATGCATACATAAACACACATACACATATACACACATGCATACATTCACACACACATACATACACACATGCACACATATATGATTTCAATATAGATAAATAAATATGAAAATAGCTAGCTTTAATTAAATATATATAATTAAATATACAAAATTATGATTTTAAAGTTTTTTTACATCAAATAGATAAAAAAACAATTAGGGTTTTTAGGCTATTTACAGATACATACACATATACTTATACACACACATTTATATACACATATATACATACACATATATATACACATGCATACACATATATACATGTTTTAGGTCTAGGTCTTTACGATTAGGGTTTTAGGGTTTTTACACATGCATATATATATATATGTGAAAAGAAATCTGAATATATAAATAAATATATATATATAATAGGATAATTAGTTTTGATAAATAAATATGAAAAGAGGTAGTATTTTAAATAAATTAAATATATAAAAATAGTACTAAGTTTAAGGTTTTTTATCAGAGTAAATATATATACACATTATATACATATACACATACACATACACATATATTACATATATACATGTATATACACATGCATCCACAAATATACATATTTTAGGTCTACATCTTTAAGATTAGAGTTTGAGGGTTTTTACATACATATAATTCAATTAAATTTATATAAGGAAAAAATATAGAAAAAAAAGAAACAAATTTGAATATATAAATAAATATATATATATATATATATATATATATATATATATATATATATATATATATATATATATATATATATATATATATATATATATAATAGGATATTTGTATAGATGAATAAATATGAAAAAAGCTAGTATTTAAATGCATTAATTAAATATATATAATTAAATATATAAAAATAGGATTAATTTTAAGGTTTTTAATCACAGTAAATATATATACACATACACACACACACACACACACACACACACACATATATATATATATATATATATATATATATATATATATATATATATATATATATATATATATATATATATATATATATATATATACATGCATACACACACACACACATGTTTTAGGTCTAGATCTTTACGATTAGGGTTTTAGGGTTTTTAAACATACATAACATATATACACACATACACATACACATTCACATATAATAGATATATACATGTATATACACATGCATACACAAATATACATATTCTAGGTCTAGATCTTTAAGATAAGGGTTTTAGTTTTTTCACATGCATATAATTCAATTAAATTTATATAAAGAAAAAATATAGACAAAATTAAGGAAAAAATGTGAATATATATATATATATATATATATATATATATATATATATATATATATATATATATATATATATATATATATATATATATATATATATATATATATATATATATATATATATATAAGGATAGTTATATAGATAAATAAATATGAAAAGAACTAGTATTTTAAATAAATTAATTCAATATATATAATTAAATACATAAAATAAGATTAATTTTAAGGTTTTTAATCAGAGTAAATATATATACACATACACATACACAGACACACACACACACACACACACATACATATATATATATATATATATATATATATATATATATATATATATATATATATATATATATATATATATATATATATATATATATATATATATATATATATATATATATATATATATATACATAGACACATACACATATATATACACATACACATACATATACACATGCATACACTCATATACATGTTTTACGTTTAGATCTTTACGATTAGGGTTTTAGGGCTTTTACACATGCATAACATATATACACACACACACATACACATATAATACATATATACATGTATATAAACATGCATACACAAATATACATATTTTAGGTCTAGATCTTTAAGATTAAGGTTTTAAGGTTTTTACGTACATATAATTAAATTAAATTTACATAAAGAAAAATATAGAAAAGAATAAGAAAAAAATCATAATATATAAATAAATAAATATATATAAAGTAGGATAATTGTATAGATAAAAAAAAATGAAAAGAACTAGTATTTTAAATAAATTAATTAAATATATGTAATTAAATATATAATAATATGATTAATTTTATGGTTTTCAATTAGTGTAAATATATATACCCATACACATACACATACACACACACACACACACACACACACACACATATATATATATATATATATATATATATATATATATATATATATATATATATATATATATATATATATATATATATATATATATATATATATATATATATATATATATATATATATATATATATATACACATATATATACACATGCATGTAAACATAGACATGTTTTAGGTCTAGATCTTTACGATTAGGGTTTTATGGTTTTTACACATGCATAACATATATACAAACATACACCTACACATATAATACATATATACATGTATATACACATGCATACACAAATATACATATTTTAAGTCTAGATCTTTAAGATTAGGGTTTTATGGTTTTTACATACATATAATTCAACTAAATTTAGATAACATAACACATATACACATATTATATATATATATATATATATATATATATATATATATATATATATATATATATATATATATATATATATATATATATATATATAAAATAGAATTCTGGTTTTAGGGTATTTGGGTTTCTTATGATATATAGAAAATAGTCTTTAGGATTTTTATATATATAAAAAATATGATTTTAGGACTAGCTCTTTAAGATTACGGTTTTAGGTATTTTTAGGTCTTTAAGTCTTTAGGTTTTAGTATTTCAGATTTAAGTGTTTAGGAATATGATTTTTAGGTTTAATAAAAGTTTTTACTTGTTGTTTGTAAATCTCATGTGCATTTATCTCATTTCATGAATTTTATTTGTTGCAGGACTGTTGATATGGAACATTCTTTGCATGTGTATGGTAGGGGGATACCAAAATTTTGTATTTGATTCTTATATGGTAACGCTTTGCCACATTTTGTAAAAGCCTCATATATGACAATGGTGTGCCACACTCTTGTACATGCTTCATTTATGAAATATATAACTCTTTTTGTACATGGTTCATTCTGATTATCTCTTTGTGTCCAATAATATTTAGTTTTATGAAATCATATATCGGTTTCCATTAGAGTACACATCACATGTACTCGGTTTTTTTGGGCAGAGTGTATTGTCTTTTGGTAAGCAACATCATGGTAATGTTGTTGTCCCAAACGACAACACACTCTACCCAAAAACAATTTTGTAGATATGGTCATTGTTATAAGCGATGGTAGTCCTAGTAATGTCACTAGAATAAGCATCGGTACACCTAGCGAGCACCGATATACGCCACGGTGCACCTAGCACAAGCGTCGGTATAACCGTTGGTATGAGCATCGATAGTACCGATGGTTCTATCGATGCTCATACCGACAGTTATACTGATGCCTATACCGGCGGTTTTATCCCGATGCGCATACCAACACCTACACTGACATCGGGGCAAAAATGTGCCCGTTCAATTTCCTTGGTAAAAGCCTCAGTATACGGTTGATCTGTTGTAGTGATACAAGGGCATAAGGTGAGATATTTATGATACTTTTTCTTTTATTTTTACAAATTATTATATTCAAATATGATATTTAATTTCTTCTTTTCTCTACAGATTGGGAAAGGGTTGGAGGATAAAATAAAAGCCCTTCATAAGTGGAGTGTAGAGAGAACTCAACTTTCATTGTCATAGCTCATGAACTATTTCAGTACTAGAGTGTACACATAACCCATTTTACATTCATTATCCTTCTTTAGCCACAAGATTATGCACATGCAAAAAATGAAAGTTGTAAAACATTTTTATCTCAATATGATGTACAAATTGTCCAATCATTGATTTCTTCCATGACACTATTACAGTTTTAGAATTTGAAGATTTCTATTTTTTCTACTATGTACATGTGGTATTTTGTATCATGTTAAATGATTATCTATTCAATCATTTTTATAAGCCAATTTTTTTTTGGAGTTTTGTGCATGATTTTTATATTTACATCAATTAGTTTTACCTTTTCCCACTTGCTTGTAAAAATTGAAAGTACTATAAAATCAAGTCATATACTCTCATTTCTCACTTTTGTAACCAAGAGGATCTAGAAGCACTCTTAGAGCAAGCACACCATAGCAATCATGCTGCCTTTACGTGCAATGGCTACCTCCACCTCTACTACCCCTATCCAAATGTCCTTGACAACTCTTCAATGGGTTATTGGAATCAACTCAATCGAAAGGTCAAACACACTTGTATGCCCTTGTATCTAGAGTCCCAGATCTGGATAGCAAAAATTTTGATGTGCTCAAGGAAATCATAGAGTTCCTTCAATACTACATTGTGATATTCTATAGATATCCCACCTTATGGGGGTAAGTGGGTCCTATGTGACCTTTTTCTCTATGTTCATAAAGGTGATTGAAGTTTTATGAAGCACCTTAAATGCTTCATGGACATTATCAATGCAGTGCAGTTGTTGGATGAAATAGTTCCTGTAATAAAACACCTTAACAAAAACAAGAGGGTAGGTACTAGTTACCTTTCTTATATCTCTAGAATAATGTTTATTATCAATGAGGATTCAGAGACTCCACCATTTAATCTCCCCAACTTTGTCACATGGGGATATTTTCATGAAAGGAATGAGACTCTATTAGGGGTCATTAACTTAGCCAAAAAGACTGACATAGTGCAATAAGAGTTCCGTAGTGGTGTGGAGGACAAATTGTCTGAGAAATCAAGCATGGAAGAGCCCCCACCATCGAATCTCAATGCCTTTGAGCCCACATTATTAGAGTTGAATGCCTCTCCATCATCCTTGTGGATGGATGGGAGTTTATTTTTGTTCATGATATTGAGAAGGCATTCTGACTCTGTATTGACAAATGCCTAAGTCATTTCTGTACAATGTCAGATGTTCCACTTGATAATACATATGAGCTTCTTGAAAATAAATATATCCCACTAAGTAATTCTATGCCAAAAACCATAGCAATGGTGTGTGAATAAACTTTGAAAGATGATAACAATTACACTATGAAAGAAGAGTATGGTGCAACACGAGAGAGAATAATGAAGAATAAAGTACCTACATCCACATGAGCAGAGCATAGTGGGATGGCCCACACTAACATAGATCTTGATGCCCGTAGAAAAGAAGAAGAAGAAGAAGAAGAAGAAGAAGAAAAAGAAGAAAAGCTTCATCATGTAATTGGTAATAAGGAATTGAATAATTTAGTTTAATAAGATTGCAACTTGAATTATCATTTTCTTCTCTAGCAAGAAGCTGTTGAACTGGACAAGTTCACTGCAAGATCCAGTGGAAATCGTTCTTCTCATGATAGTGTCTCATCCTTGGCAAACTACATTGGAAAGTTGCCAAAGGATGATTTTTTCATAATTCATAAAGAGTAGAGTCTTGATGGGCTTTCATGATTTGATGCTTGAAGGCCTTTAGCAAATTTTTGTGTTTGTCTACAATTACCCAAGGCACTAATTGTGTCATTTTGGTTAGAAAATATATAGTTGTAACTACTCTTGTAGTTAACTTTAGAGGAAAGGTACTAGGACAAATAGGCATTGCCATCGATCATGGATTGTAAGACCCTAATGTAATTTCTAAATCTCTATCGACCTACCAGTTGCCATAATCTCTCCAAAGGAGAAAGGAAATTGTTGAGAAATTAGAGGCAATGGAAAACCGATGTAATCTTTTGAATAAGTAAATATTTGTTTTTCATATGTTGTGCATTCCATTGTGAGTTTGTTTGGTAATATTTGAACGATGCAGAATCTGTTTCTTGTGTTTGTGAGGACTTCGCAAATACGGTTTGGCCTATTACTAACATATATCTAGACACTCTTCACTTATGCAAGCCACCACATGTAAATTAGAGCTTTCTTACCTCCATTTCTATGCCTCTATAAGGCCTATATGTGCTAAAGTAGCCCAAACCACAAAAATGGAGGATTCAGGCTTGCAAAACATTTGTAGAGCTAAATCCCACATTTCTATGGTTGGCGCTCTTTTGGCCTTCTAAAGACTATCCAAGGATTCTAGACTCACTAAAAATCCTCATAATAAGAGAATAAGACTGAAAAGTTCTCATATAAACCATAGGCAGTATGTAAGCTTAGACTTGTTGAAATCTTGGGTTGGCTTTATACAAACCACCACAATTTGTATCTAAAAGAGCTTTGCTAAATCCATTTATATGTCTCGGCTAGGCCTATTTTTTATAAAATACTCCAGCCACAAAAACATGGGATTCAAGCTTGAAAATGTTTGTAGTGTTAAATCCCATGTTTTTATGGCTAGGGCTTTTTTGGCATTCTAAAGACTTTCCACAGGTTCTAGGCTCATTAATAGTCCATATCTAAAGAGAATGAGGCCAATGAGTACGCATAAAAACCCTAGGCAATCTATATTTAAACCTTATTACTAATGTGAGCTTAGACTGATTACAATCTTGGTTTAGCTTCATTTAACTACAAATCTAGCATTTCCTAGTCTTACAAAAGTTGAAAAACCCCCAAGCATAGAAACTCGAGATGTAGGCCTGCAAACTTTTTGAAGAGACAATCCCTGCCTTTGTATGGTTGGCGTTTTTTTTAGCTTTCGTAAGCTTAAGAAAGGATTGAATGCTCTGAAACAATTGATGTTGAATATCATTGGAGCTAGAAAGACCCCTTAAGCCTACCAACTTATCTAAGCATAACCAAACCTTCTTTGATCTCTCATTACAAAGATGAACTTGAGAATAATTGTCTGTTGTGATCATTCATAGGTCTTTCGAGAGCTCATAATGTTCATTATTTTGAGTGCTAGTACCTCTTTCAAAAAATGTCCTGCCTTATTCCCTATCATTGACACTTGTCGTACTCTATCTTGAGATTCCCCAAATTTCGTAACAACTAGGGTCACATCTCCACCATGACAACCAAATGAATGACGGAGTTCCTCTAATTTTTAGTGATGTGATTTCCTATTGGTGACTCCAAAATCCTAAGCACATGTTTGTTGCTCAAACAAGAATTCAAGAACTTAAGTTGACATCCTCAACAAATGACATGCACAATAAGAAACTCAAACTAAAAGTCTTGTAACATAAATAAACAAGCGAAACACAAACCTAATTGCATAAACACGTCACTTTTGTGCTCCACCACTAGTTGAGAGAGCTTGAAAGGATGATAATGGTTGTTTCCTATATCTAATACCAAGTGGAGTTTCTTTTAGTTGTGTTAGATTGTCTTTTAACTTTGTAGTTGTGATCTCCTTTTCTTCCACATCTTGTTGGAGTATATTATTGTGCTCTTTGAGAGATTTCGTAGGACTTTGTAAAGTGTGCATCGTTAAATGGTTATGATGATATAATTGCATCCGATAATTTGGAATAGCAAAATCGCTTGGAATAACCTAGTAGTCCAGGCTCACCACTACCAATGAATTGTGGAAACATAGAGACACGTTGGAATGTAGGATGAAAGTTAGACATTGGATCTAAGGGATACAATGCACCATTGAGCCAAAGATCAATATTCTTCTCTCCAGCTACATGTCGTTTATTCTAAGAATCCTTATCATTGTTATCTCTAGTTGTTGGTGCAAATTCTATTTGAACACGACCATGTACACTCATTGAATGAGGGGCACACATAGTTGCTAGAGTCATGTTTGTCATACATATGAGCCGCATGATGTTCAAGAACTAGAGCACCATAATAGAAAGGAGCACAGAGACGACTGGAATGGCTTGTATAGTATTTGTGCTACAAGAAAAAAGTGTGCTTTGGTATGCGGATAGGTCAAAAGGACTTTTTCCAGTGTTTAAGAGTGACAATAGGGTTTTTTAAAGTCATACTTTGGGGCAACCAAAGCTTTGAGTTTGATGGTGTGGCACTTAGATTTTGGAGGTGTTTTCAAAAGTATGTTTTTCATGTATTTTTTATAAAAAAGGGACTAAAAAAAAGTAATTCTTTTAGATGCATAAATGTATGGGCCATTTTGAATAAAGAATAGCTAAAAAATATACTTTTTTAGAAAAATCATTTGTTTATTCACATAGGTGGATGGATTTGGGAATGTGGAAAGTTTGTTTTCTCTCTCTCTTTGTGTAGAAGAGATCCTAATAGCCTTTGAAAAAATCCTACTTCAGCCTACTAAAAATTGCTCTATTTAGATGCACTTTTTGCACCTCATTTATAGAGCAGTCCCTCTCTTGACATTTTTTGTCTCTATCTCTTGCTCCCCAATAGAGAGAGAGAGAGATTTATATGTCCTTTTCTCTCTCTCTCATGCATTCAAAATATGCGTGCATACTCCTATAGGATCCCATATTAATGATGAGTGTCTACTTGTAGATAGCTCAAACAATAGTAATGGAAGTCGTTCACAAGCATTATCATAGTTGAAGGAATTTGTGACTATAGTACACAGAAATATAGACATGTAATGCAATAGACCGTACTTTTGCATGCAAAAGTTATGAACAGAGTTCTCTAGAATTTATCTTGAAGGAGATTCACCATTAAACTTAGAATTTTGAGTATAGTAGAGATGGTGACACGAATAAAATGAGGATGGGGTCTGGAAGAAATGACTAGCTTTTTGTACTAGGCTTTAAGACAAAATTTTTGAAACAATAAAAAAAACCCACTAAACCACTCGTAAATGTATCAGATTCATAAGATTTGACAAACACCACCAAAATGATAAAACAAAACTATCTATAAACACTTAAATGTTGGAAGTGTAGCACAAATTCCATAATATTTCCACCAAAATGCAGAAAAGTTTTCATAATGACTCCACAAAGAGGGTGGTTGATTGGGAACAAGAGATGGAAAGGGGTGGGAGGGTGAGCAAAAGAGTAATTTATGACCCAAACAAGCATAAAATGATGGCAAAATAAGGCTTCTCTGAATGAGCAGAAAGCCATACCACCAAACTCAAGCACCACCACCACCACCACCACCAAGACTTCCACCTAGAGCTTTGATATCATGTACAGAGTGCACATGCAGAAAAAAAATCAAAAGAAGAGTTTTCTCACAAAATGAAAGAGTGTAAAAGACTCAAATTGAGTAGACCAAGAAATAGGTAAACTCACATTGCTTAGAAATGAGCTCTCAAGAGTATGAAGTAGTGTGTACCTAAGTCGTGAAGCCTTATGGAATTGTGTCGATGTTACTAAATCTCAATCGCCCCACAACTGTGTATTGTGATGGATCGATACACGTTTAATTATAAATCTGAAGAACCACATGAACCAAGTGTATGAGGACGTGTGCACACATGATGGAAAATGAAGTAGTTGAGCTACAATGCATGTGAAAAGACTTATCTACCTATCCAACACACTAACTCTTTGAAAATGCATGCCACGATACCACTTACAGCAGTAAGCACGAATTCGAACTTTTCACGCAGCTCAAAGCTTTGAATATGGCCAATAGCGGGCTCATTTTGAAGCCCCTCGATAAGATGCATCTACTGGTCACTTGAATCTGACAAACACTCTTCAAGTTATGAGCAAAATAGTGAAGGTAGGAAACACCAACACTTGCTCTACAACTCATGGTGGCTCAATACACACACTACAATAGTTCGAAAATGGTGGGAAGGGATAGCCAACAACTCTATACACACATTCCAAGGATCATACATACACAAAAGATCATGGAGAAGATGGAAATCAACAGCGAAGAAGCGAATTCGAATTTGAGCTCTCCTTCTTCACAATGGCAAAAAGTCTTTACAAAGAGTCACAAAGTGACTTATATACATGTGCCCTAAAAATGGTCCTTTCACACAAGAGACCGGCACTTTATTGATTAATCTCTATTTTCCTACTAATTTATAAAAATTATGTTACAAGATTTTGTGGCTTATGCATCTAGAGGAATCTTCTAGTGCATTTACATAGCTTCGAGGGAATTTCCTAGGATTTTGAAGAAGAAAATTTGTGCTCATTAATTTGAAATTTTTTTGGGGCTTCTCTTCTGTGCCTCTTTTCTCTATAACATTCTCCCCCTCTTTGTCTCTGTCGTCCCTTGACAGGCTTTGCTTCTTGTCTGTAGCTTGTTTTGGCTCCGTAGTACACGCACCCAGTGGTCGAAGAAGGGATAAGGATTGTCAGACAATTTGTTACTTTATCCGAATTAAATTGTTCGTTTTTGTAACCTCCTTGGTATTCTGTACATTCATAAATCTCGGTTGCAGTGTTAAGTCGGGTTGCCACGCATGCCATGAGTGGCCACGAATGTGATAATCTTAGTCACCCGCTTCAACTTTTCAGCCTTTGCCTCTTGCTAACTTTTGGTCTTCAGAGCTTGCTTTGTTCTCACACATCTGACCCTGTTGTATTTCCTGGAGCCTGTTTCCTTCTTTCCACCGCATGCATCACATGGTTGGTCTCGCATCTCTCTAAGCTAGCATTACGTTTCAAAGGTCGTGTTCTTAAATCTTCTTTCACATCCTCTAGGACCTGATGCTTACTTTTTAGCCTATTCATTTATTTCCTTTCGCTCGCATTAAGTGGAGGCCTTAGAGGTTCAGACGCACACCTCTTGCGGATGAGGAAGCTTTGTGCAACCTCCCATGAAATGTCCTGGCTGTTATCTTTATTTATTTCCATTCCTTAGGAGCTGGTTCTTTGGTGTTGTTGCCTCATGCGTGCCCCTGTGGCTTTGGGCAGAGGATGGTTCTCTCTTTTTTGAGCTTCTTTTTCATTGAGCTATTTTGGCCTTTGATTTTCTTCTTCTCCTCTTTTTGCTTGATTCTTCCTCCACACGTCCCTCCTCCTGAACTCTGTCATCTCTGACATGTTTTTTGGGGTAACGTGCATATGTTTGGATGACTTTTTGCTCTTGATGGTTAAGAAAATTTGCTTGGCATATCATCAATTCCTTCCATTGACTTGACTTTATGCTCTCATCTGGTGCCTATCTATGGTCTACAGAAAAGATTAATTCGTAGGCCACCAATCGTGCATTTAAGTTAGAAGATATTTTTGCAAAAATTTCTAAATCCATTTCAAAAATTCTTGTAAAGAGTGCTCCTTTGAATGTCTGCATATATGGACTTGTCGAAAACATAAGTCTGGAGTATATGGCCATGAGCGCTAAGCGACTAGGGATAGTAGATAAATCAAACACTAGTGCATCTGAGCCTTGGTTTATTGCGATGAAGTTCAAAAAGGTATACTGAGCGTGTTGAAATCCCTTTATTATGGTAAGCATACTCAAAATTTTGTTGGTCATCTTGATGGCTAGATCAGGTACTGTGGCATATTTGGTGATCCAAAACTGGATAGTCTTCACCATGTATTCCTCGGTTGGTAAGTAGTTACGTGGTGGGCTTGGTAGTAGAGGGTAATTTAGCCATTGATTATTTAAGCTTCCTTAGTGCTGTGCTTCCCAAAATTGCATCCAGGATCGTCTTCAAGGTACGGGGCAAAAAGATGGGTTAACTTGAAGCACATACGATGCCAATTCCCAATGCACTCGTAACGTAGGGTTCTTCTCCAAAAGTTGCATCTTCACATAGGATCTGCTTTATCAAATTCCTCTTGTGTATAGGTAAATGTTTGCATGTTGAATTGCAGATTGTTATCTTGTTCTTTATTGGTGGTCCTCTTTATATATTGGCATGTTTCTTCTTTGAGTAACCCATAAGGTACACTGAAAGGCTTCAAAACCTGTTCGAGACTCTTGCTCTCAATCTTTGCTTCTCTCATTATTTTGATTATATGTTCTTCAACTTAATATGTAAGCTAGGACACCAGTAGTGCCCGCTCATTTCGGCTTAGTTCTGCAATAGCCCGATTATGTTTCTCAGTGTGGCTCTCTGTTTCTTCCCGTATCGGTGAATGATGCATGGGGGGAGAAACAGAACGTACCTTAGTCTCCTCAGTAGCCGTTGTGGAGCTTGAAACTTATGGTGTCCCCACGGTTATTTGTCATTCTATTTGACCTTTTAATTTGGTGATGAGTTCATCCTTTGCTTTAATTTCTTCAGTGGCTCTCATGATTGCATCCTTGTCCTTGTCCTTGTAAAGTACTTATCTTCAAATAGAGCTACATCCCTCCATTGATCCTCAGGAAGAACCTCATTAACTTGGGTCCATGCTTCATGCTCCCATCTTTGCCTCTCCTACAAACATCTTCTTCTTCTAAGAAAACTACATATCCTTGCTCTTGCTTGAAAGAGCATTAGTTCTAATGATGTAGTCAATTATCTTCATGCTTTAACCTCTTATGATTTGCGAGCCTTAACCTTTTGGAGCATAGAATTAGTTATGAGATCCATCAACAACAAAAATGACTTATGACTGTATCATTGAAGAAAGATTGGCAGATAGCAAATCACCTATATACAGAGGTCGCGGTAGGATCATGAATAGCAGATCGTCCCTACACATCTAGAGGTCGTGGGTCCTATACCCACATCTAAAATTTTTTGAGAAGCAAAACAATCATTTTTCCCGTGCCCTATGTACAAAGTTTGTTTCAAATAATCCGGCTGAAGCAGTCGTCCTTAGCCGTCCATCCTTGAGCTATGGCATCATACTCTGAACCAGAGAGCATGAGTTCGAATTCATTCTGCACCCTCTGATTACTCCATTTTTTTGTCATGTGCGAGTTATGCAGTGCCAAATTTGTTGTGTGGGATAAGTGATGCTTTCTGCAGGAGAAGGTAGCAGGATCAAGCCCAACAGCGACCTCTCAGAGATGGGACTCCTTTTTGCTTGTGCTGTAAGCTGTAAAAGTAATCATATAATAATGTATCAGCACAAAATACATGCAATCGGGGCTGGCTTGGAGGTGAGCGATTGAAAGATGCACAGTTAGAATCTCGAACATGTAGGAGCTGCATAGGACTCAATGAAGAAAACATTATCAAAAAATTACTGCTCCGCAGATAAATTTTGCCACAACAATTATACAAAAACGTAAGTCGATTTTTGTTGTTGCGTAGATGGATAGCGTGGATAACTACAACAAAACTTTTTCGAGTTCAAATCTTTTGCTACTACTGCATGATAAGACATTTGCTGTGCCAAATTTTGATAAATGGAACAGAGAACAACTCTATGACCATCGAAGTCGAGGCGTCATGGTTAACATCGCATCCAGTAGTGAGAAGATCGGATTGAATCTGGTAGCCAAGGATTTCGATCCCAAAGTCCTCTCCAATAATCATAGATTACTGTGGAGTACTTTTGTTGTCCCCTCCAAGAGACACTTCGCGCACAAGCAATCCTAAAAATAGATCCAATTCAAAATAACGATTGTGGAGCCGATTCATCATGAAAGTCATCGATTGCTCGCCTCGATAGTGAGAGCTTCAAAGATATGAATTAAACAGATAAATTTAGACATAAAAGATTATGCAGTAGATAATACAAATATCGATTGCCCACCTAGATAGCACGAGGTTCTGAGAGCTTATGAGGTGCGCTCTTGAGCTCATTACCTCACGCACGCTACATATCTAAGGCAAATTGCTACTTTTAATCAATGTGTAAGAATCATACTAAGGTAACGAACGAATTCACAAGAAAAAAGAAAGCGTATCTACATCTTCGCCACATCAATGAGTGTGATGGCTAACAAGTATTATGTTTGCATAGAGCTTTGCCACATCAATGAGTGTGATGGCTAACAAATATTGCTCTCCCCACAAGGTCGCAAGATCAACACCTGCGAGTCCTCTATAGCACTAGGTTCAGAATGTTATATGCATAACAAAACTTCTGTCGCGAAATGCAATTCATGATTAAAGACGACAAGTGAATACACGAGAATAATGAAAATACATAAGTGCACATAGATTAAAAATATACAACAAGCTCTATGAGCAAGGTGATGAGAAACACAAAGGTCTCAACGGAACCTCCACCATTAGCTCTGATACCAATGCAAGATTAGGACCACCACATGCTAGAGAGATGACTCTCCTCCCAACCAAATGCCTCTATATATAGCTCTCTCCAGGGGACTACCTTCTTAGGCAGGTGGATACTAACCATCCATGTGTCCGCCATGTAACTGCATATGCACCAAGTGTCCTAGTTAGCTTGAGTTAACTCAAGTGGATGCTTCTAGAAGGGTCTAGGTCTCTTTCGACAAAATACTCTCCCCATGTCCCCCATGGGGATTGAACCCAAGACCTTCTCCTTTACATCCTTGAGATTTAACCATTAAGCTAAGTGGATCACTTGTTCACAAGAGCAGAAGACCTCATAGTAAGTCTAAAATCGAGATCTTTGATCATACATATGGATGACCAAACGGTGTCCGATTTCAGATCCATCTAAACTAGCTGGATCCCTCGATCACAAACTTACTTTATTACAATGTATGTATGCCTATGCATGTGTGTATGCACATATGTGTGTGTATACATATGTGAATGTGTATGTATATGTATATGTCTCTCTCTTTCTCTCTCTCTCTCTTTATGTTTCTCTAGATCTCTCTCTTTCTTTCATCTCTCTCCCTCCTTCTCTCTCTATCAATAAAAAAAAACAATCACTTACATCGATGTAATTGTTTGGATCATTGTCATCAAAGTCCACTTAATGTTGTTCTTCATTGAACTCCAAACACCTAATGCCAAAAGCTCTTGCAAAACTAAAGAGAAGAGATATTAGAAAATGGAAAACATAAAGAAAGAGAAAAGAGTGCTATAGTATGTGCGATACTTACCAAAATTTCAGATCCAGAGAAATAGAGAGGTGTGCGTAGAGAGAGAGAGAGAGAATGAAAGATAAAGAGAGAGATGTAGCTCGTGCGTACAAAATCCATAGTAGTAGGCTTCATTTCAAAATGCCAGCAAATGTCGAATTTTTTGCTCTTGGGTCCGGTTAAAACATTGCGTTGGTATGAGCATCGGTGTATGCGCCAGTATAAGCATCGGTAACTTCCAATAGATAAACGATGCTTATACTGACACTCATACTAACACATATACCGGCGCTAGGTTTTCGACGATTAAGTGACTATCAAAATTACCTCCGTGCTTTTTCAAGCATTTTCAATAGCCATACTGATGCCGAGGCATGACCGTGGGTTTGCGCAACGTTGGTATGTCCCTGATATGTTGTAATATATATATATATATATATACATATATACATATATATATATATATATATATATATATATATATATATATATATATATATATATATATATATATATATATATGTGTGTGTGTGTGTGTGTGTGTGTGTGTGTTACACTTATGTGTTCCTCGAGTAGCTTTGATGTGAACCTTTTCCCTCTACATGGGCACTTTTTACTCTAGTGCTGGCTAGAGGGTTTTTCCCCATGTTACCAGATACTTGATACTCTCATATGTGGTGGTGATTTGTACTTAGGGATAATTATTCAACTCTTACTTTAGTTCAATTCATCATCGATAGAGAGAGCTATTCCAACCATCATCTTCTCCGTGTGTCTTCCTGCATTTTTGCTCCTTGTGTGTGCTTCTCATGTGTCTCTCACACTTCTACACACACCTAACAGTGGTATCAGAGTAGGTTCAACTCCTTCTGAAGTTTCGATTTTTCGCACCATGGCATTCGCACACTTCAACAGTGCAAATCGAGCTCGGAGCATAGAATAGTGAATTTCAACAGTGAAGAGACATTTCCACCAGGTGTACTAGGGTTTTATCCTCATTTTGAAGCCATTCATGCAGTAAGAATTGCTATTAGAGTGATGGTTTGTGAGCTGAAATTTCAGCACTTATTTTAGCTTTTCTCGAAGTAAAGATTTTGTCACATTCATGTTCTCTAGTGAAATGGCGGGTAGCAATGACTTGTTTGGCATGCTTCAAGCTGAAGGTAAGCTTGATGGGACCAACTATCCAATGTGGTCTTATATGATGAAGCATGTTCTTGTTGCAAAACAACTTTGGCACATAGTGGCAGATGTAGGTCAAAGACCTGCAGGTTCTTCTACTTCACAGTCTATTGTCACAGATGGAGCTTCTTCTTCAAGTACAGTGGTTTCTCCTTGTCCACGTGCAGAGGAGCAACTTAGATGGGATGGAAAAGATGCTCAAGCTCATGTAGTTCAACACATTCGGTCATGTTCTACATTACAAAAGGTAGGGGACAATCTTGCTTCTTTGTATGCCGTGTAATGAAGCACGTGTTGCATACTTCAGGAAGCAACTTAAGGATGTATGTATGGCTGAAAATGAGTCGGTGGATGTGTATGTGACATGCATCAAGGACTTGAAAGAGCAATTGGCAAACAAAGATGAGATCATTCTGGATGCATCACTCATTTCTACATTGTGGAAAGGATTACCAGAATCTTTTCAAAGCTTTGCTACTACACTCCGTTTGGTTGCAAAAGGGAATCCCAATATGTATGCATTTAATGAGGTTTTGTCTCTTCTTTTGCAAGAAGATCAATCTAGAGTGAATAGGAGTGGTATGATTGAGGGAACACAAGCACTTGCTATCTCTCAAAAGGGGAAAAGCAAGTATGGTTCAGCTTTGGGTTCATCAAAACGAAAGCCTCAATCTTCCTCTCCCACTCATTCCTCTAATGATGGTGATTTGCAAAAGAAGAAGAGATGCAAATAGTGTCGAAAGGCTAGCCATACTATTGATGAGTGTAGAAAGCTTTCTGAACGCAATGAAAAGAAGAAGGAATCTCGCATGTCTATTGCTGAAAATTCAACAAATGTAAAGAATAATAAAGCTAACATGGCTCAAGATTTTTGGGCATGTGTTATTACATGTCATTATGATGCTTCTTTGCATTCTAAATGTATGGTTGTGAGTGAGGCTGATTCAGATTGGTTCTTTGATAGTGGTGCTTCAAAGCACATAACATCATGCAAAAGATTTTTTGCCTCTTTGAAAGATGCACCCAAAGGAGGACATGTGGCATGTGCAAACAATGCCTCTTATCCTATCATTGGATTAGGAGAAAATGAACTTATGGCTACAAATGGAGGTGTGATTCTCTTGAAAAATGCATTGTATGTGCCCGGTATCAAGAAGAACTTAATTTCAGTTGCGTTGATTGCCAAAGTTGGACTTCATGTGCACTTTGTTGATGATAAGTGTATGGTTCATGATTTCAGCAATGGCGATGTTATCGTGATGTTCGGTACATTATATAATGGTTTGTATCACATGGATACATACAAGAGGGCTGTCTCGAATGCCTTGGTTGCTGATACTTCTTCCATGGCCGAAATGGAGCTTTGGAATGCTCGTTTTGGTCACGTGAACTTCAATAGTTTGCTCTGCTTGCAAAATAAGGACATGTTTATTGTCTTTTGGGAAGCATGTATATTTCGTTACCTTCATTGATGATGCTACTCGTCATACATGGGTGTATCCTATGAAAGCAAAGAATGAGGTATTTTCTTGCTTCAAAGCATGTTTAGTTATGGCTGAAAATGTTTCTTCACAAAAGCTTTTGATTCTACACACGGATTGTGGTGATGAATACATGTCACATGAGTTTAATGCTTTTCTTTGTGAAATAGGTATTTCGCACCAATGTATGGTTCCATATACACCTCAGCAAAATGGTGTTACCAAGCGTAAAAATAGAACTCTCATTGAAATGGTACAATGTATGGTTAAAGGAAAGCATCTTTTTCATGAGTTCTGGATGGAAGCGGTCACGTGTGCAAACTGTGTTGAATTGCTACCCTACAAAAGCATTGAGATTCATCACTCCTTATGAGGCTTGGAATGTTCATAAGCCTATGATTAGTCATATGCATGTGTTTGGTTGTTTGGCATATGCTCTTGTGCCATCACAACAACGTCACAAACTTGATGCCAAGGCAAAGAAATGTATATTTGTTGGTTATAGTGCTGAAAGTAAGGGATATCGTTTGTACCATCCATTGATGAACACAATTATTGTGAGTTGAGATGTGGCATTTTCTGAAAATTCAGTTTTCCGTCTATTTGAATGCAAAAATAGCCAACAGTTAGCTTACAAGATGTGTTCGATACACTCATGCCTTTGTTTCAAAATGGTGCACTTGAATATGGCCATGTAGACTAGCCAACTGAGGCTCAAAGGGCTAAAAAATTCTAACAAAATAGAGCTAAAAAAGCAAACAATTTCCAGCCAAACATGGCTGAAATTTTTCAGCCAAAAAAATATCAAAACTGGTAGAAATTTCTAGCCACATATCGTTGATTCACATTTGTGTCAAAATATGGCTGAAAATGAGCATGAAATTCAGCCCAAACATAATGTAGATGTTGAAGATGTATTGCATAATGAACGCATGTCTATCAAGAGTGCACAAACTATGCCAAAGTGGCTGAAACAAACTTTGCAGGACAACAAATTTAGTGCACCTTTACTTGGTAGAACAAGATCAAGCTCTCACCATGCATCAAGTAATTTTGTGGATTATTCTCTTATTGCTACAGCATGTAATCAAGAGCCACTTTCTTTTGAAGATGCATGTGACGATCCACAATGGATGAGTGCTATGCAATCAGAAATGGATTCCATACAAAGGAATGGTACTTGGGAGTTATGTGAATTGCCAAAAGGAAAGAATGCCATTGGTACAAAGTGGGTTTACAAGATTAAGAGAAAGTTTGAAGGTAGCATTGATCGCTACAAAGCTAGATTGGTTGCCAAAGGATATGCACAACAATATGGCATGCTACTATCTTGGCATCCAATTTGTATCCGTTGAGGGGGGAATTGTTATGCATGAAGCAAAGTATGTTGAAAAACTACTTCAACATTTTGACTTTGAGTATTGCAAGCAAGTTTCCACACCAGTTGAGACAGGATTCAGGTTCTCAGTTGAGGATTCCAATGATGCATTTGACACTTCTCTTTGTTAGAGAGCTATGGGATGTCTTATATATGCATGCAACACAAGGTTGGATATACAGTATGTGGTTTCCTAGTTGAGTCGATTCATGCATAGCCATAGCACTAAGCATTGGCAAGTAGTGAAACGTGTGTTTAGATATCTTTGATGCACTTTGAGCTTAGGTCTCTTTTATGGCAGAGATATTCAAACATGTTTCCATGCTTCTACAGATAGTGATTTGGTTGGTTGTTATGATACTTGCATGTCCACTAGTGCTATTTGCTTTTTCCTTTGAGACTCATGCATATCTTGGTTCAGTAAGAAGCAACCTATAGTGACGACATCGAGTTGTGAAGGTGTGTAGAAGGTAGTTTTCAGAGCTACAGTGGAGTGTATATGGCTGAGACACCTATTGCTGGATCTTTGCATCGAGATTGATGTTACTATACATATTCTCACTGATAGTTAGAGTGCTTTGGCTTTTGCACGAGACCAAGTGTTTCATGCACGAACCAAAAATATTGAGGTGCATTATCACTATGTGAGAGAGTGCCTTCATGCAGGAGATATTGATTTGGTATATGTGCCAACACAAGATAATGTGGAAGACATGTTCACCAAAGCTCTTCCACGGGAAAATTTTGAAGCTTTTCAAAAAGCTTTAGGCTGATTACCTTGTGGGGGTTGATCTATCACTCATTGTATGTGTTCACATCATTTGCTCCAATTTGTTACACTTATGTGTTCCTTGAGTAGCTTTGATGTGAACCTTTTCCCTATACATAGGCACTTTTTACTCTAGTGTTGGCTAGAGGTTTTTTCCTCATGTTACCACATACTTGATACTCTCATATGTGGTGGTACTTTGTACTTAGGGATAATTATTTAGCTCTTACTTCAATTCATCTCATCGTCAATAGAGAGAGCTATTCCAGCCATCGTCTTCTCCGTGTGTCTTGCTGCATTTGTGCTCCTTGTGTGTGCTTCTCATGTGTCTCTTGCACTTCTACACACACCCAATAATATATATATATATATATATATATATATATATATATATATATATATATATATATATATATATATATATATATATATATTTATATATATATATATATAGAGAGAGAGAGAGAGAGATACAAACACACACACACACACACACACACACACATATATATATATATATATATATATATATATATATATATATATATATATATATATATATATATATATATATATATATATATATATATATATATATATATATATATATATGTGTGTGTGTGTGTGTGTGTGTGTGTGTGTGTTGCTATATGCATACATACACAGGTATATACATACAAACATACATACATATATACATACTACTCTCTCTCTCTCTCTCTCTCTCTCTCTCTCTCTCTCTCTATATATATATATATATATATATATATATATATATATATATATATATATATATATATACCTTTATACATGCATAGTTACATACATTATTTAATACATAAATGTTAGAATTTCATCAATCTCAAGTGTGGGAACTCATGCTAAGTTGAAGTTCCAGATACCTCACACTTTTTGGTAGGATACACAACCACTTTTCCATGCCTTTTTGCACCCTTGTGATCACCTAATTGATGGAGAAAAGTTGGGATCATTTGGAGGGCATTTTTGAATTGAAATCTACAACTACCTTCTTTGACCATTATATAAGAAAACGCATGGAGAAAATTCGTGGCCATCTTTCTCTACCATTTGAGCACTTGTAGGCTCTCATTAGGAGTGTTTACTCTAGTTCTAAGGTAGCCCCTAGTTAAGCAAGCACCTTGCTTGTTGGAGTTTTCTTAGAGGAAGTGATCTTGGATCACCCATATCTCCTTATGTAGTAGTCCGATTCATTTGCAAGATAGCTCATTTTGTTCCTATGATTGTAAGCTTTCTTATGGATGTAATCTTAGTATCGACTTTTCATTAACCTTGAGTATATTGAGCTTGAAATATCTCTAGTATGATCTCTACATATTCCCAAGTATATGTGTGTTGGAAGGTACACATAGGTGTAAGCTACTAGTTTGGGAAGATTTGGTCTATCTTGTGCAAGGAGGTCAACATAGATCACATTCTCTAAATTGAGTGATCTATGGCTTGTTGGAAATCTTAGAGAGTCTAATTTTACTGTGGAAAATTTCATAAGTTCAATCTTCAGGTCAAGAGAGCAATTCAATTTTTGTGGACTATGGTAGTGAACTTTATGGTCGTAGGAAGGGCCTATCATTCTTCTACTGCCATGAGGTGTGGATATACTCCATCAATGGTATTAGAGCTCATCATTGAGCATTGAGGAAATCACAAGGAGGCCTTGAAGTTGCTTGAGACCCAAGGAGTGAAGAAAATACCAACAAGATTTGAAGAAGGATTTGAAGCAAGGGGGAGCTTTTATCATCATCGAAAGTTCACGACAAGTGGAGACTCTTGTGGGAAGGTAACATATCATTGTTTGTCACATCTATCACAATCCAAGGAGGGATTAGGATCCACATATAGACTTGTACACAATCGGAGACTGCGAAGCTTGAAAAGAGCAATTACCAACCTTGGAAGTTTAGAATATCTAACTTCCTCATGGGAAAGGGTCTTTGGGGGTTGGTTAATGGTACTGTGTTGAAGCCATACATAGATCCACATACACCTACTGAGAATCAAAGGAGAGCCATTAGAGAATGGGAAGAAAGGGATAGGAGAGTGATCTTTATTCTTTCTCAACACATAAGCGGTCATATCCAAGACCTAGATACATCTAAGAAGGTTTGAGAGTGTTTAGAAAGGTTGTACTCTACCTCTACAAAGGCTAGAAAAATTCAGCTGAAGAATGATCTCAACAACCTTAGGAAGTCATCAAATCAGAGCATTGATGACTTCATACTCAAAGTAAAAGAGACCTCAGATGCACTTGGTTCAATAGGATGTGTTGTAGATCATGATGAGCTAGTTGCCCACACACTTAATGGGCTTTGGGAAGATGATAAATGGAAGGCATTCACAACCTCTGTGTGTGTAAGGGATTCATTACTAGATTTTGACCAACTTACATCTCTTATGGTGATTAAGGAGCTCAACCATGGAGGCAACAAGTCAAAGGGCAGCCAATACCAACTCTTCTATACAGGCAAGGGAGGAAGAGGCAAAGGCTATAGAGGTGCTTCAAGAGCAAGAGGTAGAAGAAACTACTAACAAGGTAGCCAAAGCTATCAAGGGAGTCAATCAAGCCAAGATGAAGGTGAAAAGGAAGAGGAAGAGGAAGAGGTAGAGGAGAAAAATATGGAAATGGAGGCTACTCCAACTCAAATGGATGCTTCAATTGTGGGAAGCAAGGACACTATGCCAAATACTGTTGGAAAAAGCAACATGGGAACAATTACAAAGGGCAAGGTAATTATGTTAACTCCTCAATAAATTCTAAAAATGAGCGTTTGTTAGCTATGAAGCATAAAAGTGAGGGTCAACCACATGATGAGGTGTGGTATATAGATAGTGGTTGTAGTAACTACATGTCAGGTAAAGAGGAGTACATCAACAATCTTCAACCACCCAACAAAAGAGGCTTTGTGGAGACAGGAGACAACACAGAGCATGAGATACAACAAATGGGAGATATGAAGCTTGAAGGGAACCAAAAAACAAAAGGACTATCTGAGGTATTGCACCTTCCTACTATTACAAAGAACTTAATCTTTGTTGGGCAGATGATTGAAAAGGGATATCAACTCAAGTTCAACCACAAAGGATGTTTTATTGAAGGCCCAAGGAATGGCTATGATTTGATAGCCAAAGGAAAGAAGGAAGGAAGGATGTTCACTCTTGACATTGGCAAACGACAAAGCAACAAGGCAATGTTCATCACCTATGGCGACAAGAAGATTGGAGATTTGGATTTGTGGCATAAAAGATGTGGTCTCATCAACATTGAAAGGTTGAAAGACATGGAGAAGAGTCAATCGGTAAGAGTTTTACGACATTTTTCATTACAAATGCTGCATGAGATGTGTGAAGCTTGTCAACTAGGCAAGTCTACTAGGTAGCCCTTCAAGAAGAGTGGATATGTAGCACATGGTGTGTTAGACTTTGTGCATATAGATGTGTGGGGTCCAACCAAATAGCCCTCTCTCGCAGGTAATAGGTACTTTGTAACCTTCATAGATGACTAGTCAAGAAACGTATGGCTGTATTGGATGGGGGATGATTCTAACACCCCAATGCAAAAATGGAAGATGGCTGCCCTCCACTAGGTCCACAAGCAGTGATATATGTGCACTGTTATAAAATTTTCTTTGCACCAATATAGAGCCTTATAATGACATTTTGCACACTTGTATTAGACTCAAGGAGCTACCCAACAAGCTTTAAATCATCCCAAATGGATATTTCAGCTGGGAGAACTACCCCATGCAAAACAGGCTACCTGTTTGCAACACTCTCTACCTATGTGCAGAGATATACCTTCACAAAGTTGGCAATTTCTCACAAATCACTTAGCCAAATAACTTGAAACTTTGGCAATTTTCAGGGCACAATATGAGAGACCAAATGAAGCTTGAAATCAATGAAAATGAGTACAATGAGAGAGAAAACAATGCTCTACAATCTGGTACAATCATATTTGGAAAAGCCTAACTACACATCTAGATAGAGCAGAGCAAAATCATGAGAAAATGAGGTAAGCAAGCAAGGGGGCTGCTTGCTGGAGTTTATAACTTCACTAAACTAAGTGGGAAACTCATAGAATGCATACAGATCAAGAAACAAAGGTGGGATGATGCTTATATATACTTTTACTTTTCCTACAATCTAGCTAACCACCCACCAATTAGTTTAGGTGCACCTTTTGGTGGGTGATTTGATGACATTTGGATTTGATTGAGTTTGGTGGAGCTTCTAGCTTTATTACACGACTTTGGGTCCTCCTTTTTTATCGGTCCACTTGCAAAACTCGTGGTTGAGCCTTTTTGCATGATTGAGACTTGATTTTCAACACTCCCCCTCAAGTTTCAATGCCTAGGTCCTTCATTCCAATGCATGCCTTGAAGTGTTGTAGCTTTACTCCATCCAATGCTTTGGTAAACATATCTGCATATTGGTCCTTTGTATTGACATGCTCCACCGTGACATCCTTTGACATGATCTTCTCTCGACTAAAGTGGTACTGCACTTCTATATGCTTCGACCTTGCATGTCACACCGGATTTTGAACCAAGCATATGCTACTTATTTTATCACAAAAAATAGGTACTTGCTTAAACTACAAATCAAGATCAACAAACAACTTCTTGAGCCACATAGGCTCACATGAGACTTGTGCTAAGCCTCTATACTTAGCTTCAGTTGATGAAAGAGCCACGGTTGGTTGTTTCTTTGACATCCATGAGATGGTCTTCTTCCTTAGCATGATAACATATCCACTAGTGCTCCTCATGTCATCTTTGGAACGTGTCCAATCAACATCACAATAAGCTTGTACATTTAATCCATCATCAAATGGATAATATAGACCTTCATTCACTAATCCTTTGAGGTACTTAAGTACCCTTTTGGCTGCAACAAGATGAAGTACTCTTGGTGCTTGCAAAATTGAGATAACACTCCAACTACATGTGCAATATCAGGTCTTGTCATAGTAGCATACAAGAGAGAAGAAATTATTGACCTATACATGGTCACATCCTTCACTTCTTCACCTTCATGAGCACTTATTTTAACATGTACTTCTAATGGGTTTGAAATGGGCTTCACACAAGCCAAACTTCTTTAAAAGATCAAGAATGTATTTCCTTCGCATCAAGTATATACCTTCCCCTTTATATAGTACTTCAATCCCAAGGAAGTACCTTAAAATACCTAAATCTGAGGTTTTAAACTCACATCCAAGCTTCCTCTTTATGTCCTTGATGTTGGCTTCATCATCGCCTATAATGATCAAATCATCAACAGATATACAAATGAAAACAATTTTGCTACCTTCCTTCTTCACAAAGAGTGATGGGTCTTCATGCTCGGGGCTTGCTTGAGTCCATAAAGAGCCTTCTTTAGCCTGCATACATGATGTGGAAACCTCTCATCTTCAAAGCCTTGGGGCTGGTCCATGAAGAATACCTCTTCAAGCTCTCCATTTAGGAAAGCATTCTTCACATCCAACTGGTACATCTTCCAACCTTTTGAGGCTGAAATTGCAATCAAACTTCTGATGGTGGACATCTTAGCTACTGGGCTGAATGTTTCCTCAAATTCTATGCCATAGGTTTGAGCAAAACTTTTGGCAACCAGTCTTGCTTTATACCTAGAGATGCTCCCATCTACATGCCTCTTTACCTTGTACACCCATTTGTTGCCAATGAATTTCATGTCCTTTGTTCTTGGCACCAATGACCAAGTATCATTTTCTTCAAGTGCTTTGAGTTCCTCCTCCATGGCTTCAATCCATTCCCTATGCTTATTTGCTTCTTCAAAAAATTTAGGTTCTTCACAAGCTATAACTTGACTCATGTAGGCATGGTGTCTTGCAATGAATGAATCATAAGTTAACCTTTGAACAGGGTATTAACCCTATTGGATGACCTTTCCTCACCATTAGGTGGTAGGAATCTCCTCCTCCTTGGTTTAGATGCTTTAAATCCTGGAGTTTCTAATGTGTCCATATCTTCATCACTTGTAGATTCCATGTCTTCCCATCGATGCTCTTTGTCATTTGTCTTTTCCTTTCCTTTGCTACTTTCTTCACTTGAATGAGCTTAATTCCTTGTCCTTCCATGCCAAGCTGATGTATTAATCTCCTCTAATGGTGTGCTTGAAGTGGTTGGACCACTTATATCCATGATTTGTTGTTTCTCTTTGAACTTCTTCTCGGTCTCATATGCATCGTCAACCTGTAACACATCTTTACTACCATACCAAGGCAGCAACTCATCAAATATTACATCCCTAGATACCTTAAGGTCTTTGGTGCAAGGTTTATAGCATCTAATACCCTTTTTCTCTGAAGATTATCCAAGAAATATACACCTGTCCGCCTTCCGGTCTAACTTGTGTCTCAATTCTTGAGGTATGTGAACATAACAGACAAAACCAAATACTATGAGATGCAAAAGATTGGGTTTCTTAACACACCAAGCTTCATAAGGTGTAACTCCATGTACTCCTGAGGTTGGACACCTATTCATAATGTATATGGCTGTATTTGTTGCATCAGCCCAATAAGAGTTAGGAACATGCATTTCATTTAACAAAGATCTAGCCACTTCTGCTATGTATCTATTCTTCCTTTCTGCCACCCCATTTTGTTGAGGTGTATACCTGCAAGTGAATTGCCTTTTTATGCCATGTTCATGTAGAAAATCTGAAAATTCATTTGAAAAATACTCTCCCCCTCCATCTAATCTGAGAGTCTTTATATAGTTCCCTGTTTCCTTCTCCACTAGGATTTTGAACCTCTTGAAGTGATAAAACACCTCTCACTTTGACTTCATGCCATACA
Source organism: Ceratopteris richardii (assembly GCA_020310875.1). NCBI lineage: Eukaryota > Viridiplantae > Streptophyta > Polypodiopsida > Polypodiales > Pteridaceae > Ceratopteris > Ceratopteris richardii. Next base: position 18,664,192 of record CM035443.1, on the reverse strand, counting down.
TCCAAAAAAACCTTTAATGATCATCTATAAATGTGACAAAATATCTATTACCTCCAATGTATGGCTCCCTTGTAGGTCCCCATACATCTGTGTGTATAAGATTCAACACTTCAGTGCTCACATGTGCTCCCTTCTTGAATGGCAATCTGCTTTGTTTTCCTAATTGGAAAGGATGGCATAAATGTTGCATATTCTGAGATGTAAGATCCATTAGACCACTCACCAAGCCCTTCCTTTGATTTCTGCAATCTGTTTATTTCCAATTGACAAGTAGACAGTGTGAAGGGTTGATGGCTTTACCTCCATGGTGAAGAGTCTTCCTTGCTTCTTTCCTTCTGCTATGAGCTTGTAGTCGTGCATGAGGTCTTCAACAAAACATCCTTTCTCATTGAACCTCACCTCATAACCTCTTTCAACCATTTGATCTACCGAAACCAAATTCCTTGTGATGGTTGGCACATGCAACACATCCTTCAACACCTTGGAGTTTTGAGATCCATTCAATGCAACATCTCCCACATGTGTAATCTTGTGCTCAGTGTCACCCCCATGTCTCTACTGTTGGAGAAACACTCACTAATTGGACATATATTTGAAGGTCAAAGTCTTAGGAAGAAAACCCCATGCCTATGTGAAGGGACAAATTCACAAATGTATTATACTTGTAAAGCTAGTTCACTTTAGTTCTAGACGTTTTTCAAAAGTCACGGGAATGAGAAAGTCTATATAAGTTAGTTAGTTACTATTAACTGATGCGGAGAGAAGAAGAAGGAGGAAGACAATGAGAAAGTGAGAAGAACTCATTTTTGTATGACTGAGTATAGTCGGGCTTCTCTGAGCGAGAAAGCACTTGTAAGCTTCTAAGTTTTCATAGTTATGACAAGAACTAGTTAAAGTTCTGTGTATAAGTCTTCTTCCTCCATCTCCAGTGTTTGTCTTCTGTGTAATGATTTGAAAGGTTGAAGTTTTCCAAGCAAGTCGATGTGTGGCATCGAATCTCACTTGATAAGTCCTTATCTTCATATCTGATTTTTATCTATTGCCAAATCTTCTTGAAAAAATGATGTTGTTGGAGCAACTCGATGCCTGGCATCGAATTCCAGTTGATAAGTCATATTGTAAGTGTGCATGAAATCACCTATAGTTTTGGTGTCCAGAAGATCAAGACTTTATGCGGGAAGTCGATGCCCGGCATCGAATCCCTACTGAAAAGTGGCCAAAAACATCCCAAGTCGATGCCCGGCATCAAATTCTCGTTGCAAGTTGATGCTAGGCATCGAATTCTAATTTTAAACAGGCGCTCTTACTAAAACAGGTAATATTTCTAGTTTTGGAAGGTCATACACGGTCATCTTGTGAGAGCCATAACTTGAGTTCTAGAGATTCGTTTGATGCATATGATAGCTTGTTGGAAAGTTCTACTCTTCTAGTTTGAGCCTATAAAGTTTCATGAAGAAATAATACTTGAGCTAGGAGAAATTAGCAAAATATTGAAGGTATGTCATTTCAGTGACTAGGAATTTTTGTAGAAGCAAAGTTCTCACTTTAGGCTATCATTTCTCAAAGTTTGGAGTGGCAATGAGTTAATGGTGACCATAGAGGTGTTCTAGTGTCACCTTAATTTATTTCTTGTGGTGTTTCATACATCAACAAGTGGTATCAGAGCAGAAAGATTCTCGAGAGCAGAAGACGACAAAGGTACGAGAAGTTTTGTAAAGTTTTCCATTAAAGTTTGAAAGGTGAAGCATTTGAAGACACAAGGCATCAAAAGGTTACTTCAAAAGTATCCTCATACACAAAGAACTTCAAAAGGTATTATCCTTTATCCTTTAAGCTCACAGGTTGCAACAGAAGGAAAGAACTATGGCAGATCATATTTCCATTGACAAACTGGACAGAGATAATTACCCCGCATGGGTAATGAGAATGGAAGCCTTACTTATGAGTAAGGATCTCATGATATATGTTACAGGTGAAGAAGAGAAGCCAGTATTCGAAGATGAAAGCCGACCAAAGAAAGAGGAACTTGATGCTTTAAAGCATTGGCAGAAGAAGGATGCAAGTGCAAAAGCTTACATTTACAATACAATCTCTGATCATTTGCTACCACACATCAGAGGATTGGAATCATCTGAAGATATATGGAATGCATTGGAGTATCATTTCCAAAGTACTACTAAAGCACGGAAAGCAAGTCTATGGTCAGAGTTTACAACATTCAAGAAGAAGCCAAGTCAAACCATTAGTGATTATGTCACTAAGATGAAGGATCTTGCAGATAGTCTTGGATCCATAGATGAAGATGTTGAAGATCACAGATTGATTGCTCAACTACTTGTAGGTCTGAGAGGGGATGAAAGGTGGAAACCTTTTGTCTTATCAACAGAACTTTCATTAAATCATTATGTTCCAGATTTGAACCAGTTGCTTGGTTTGATGCTCACATATGAGCAAGACTTGAAGGGAGATGGAGATAAAGGACAAAGTTCTGCAATGTACATGAAGAATAAGAAGAAAGGAGATAAAGGTAAAGCAAAGGATGAAGAGGAGTCTAGTTCTCAAGCTTATTATGCAAGAGGTAAAGGCACTGGCAGAGGAAGAGCAAGAGGTTTTGGAAGAGGAAGAGGTAATCAAAATAACAACAAGAAGGCTTGCTGGATCTGTGGATTGAGTAATCATTTGGCTCATGACTGTTGGCACAACCAACAAGGATCAAACCAGAATCAAAACAACAATAGCAGAGGCCGAGGTGGAAGATATCAAAGTAATTTTTAAAGAGGTAGACAAAGTCAAAGAAGAGGCTATGGTAGAGGTGGAGGAAGAAGTTGGGGACAGAATCAATCCTACAACACCACCTACTACAACTATGCAAATGACACACAGAATGAAAGTCATACATCATTGATGATGAACTCAATCAACACATCAGATAAAGAAGATCTAAAGGTATTTTACATTGACTCTGGATGTTCTAATCATTTGTCAGGAAACATAGAATTGATGTCAGAATTGGAAAAAGGCATTTCTAGTCACACAGTTCAAACAGGTGATAATACGAGACATAGTGTACATTCAATTGGAAAGGTGAAATGCAAGAGTGGAGCAGATTTGCTAACCAATGTTTTGTATGTTCCCACAATACCTAAAAACTTGATTAGTGTGGGACAGATAGTTGAAAAAGGTTTTCAAGTCAGGTTTACAAATGAAGGAGTATTTTTGGAAGATCCAGAGAATGGATATAATCAGATTGTCTCTGGTAAGAAAGAAGGTAGACTCTTTACTTTAAGAGTGCAAGGGAACATTGGTCAAGCTTTGCTCACACATGGTGAAGGAGTGATTACAGAACTTGATCTCTGGCATAAGAGATTAGGTCATTTCAATGAAAGAGGAATTAAAGCTATGGTTGCTAATCAGTCTGTACTAGGATTACCAAATGTGCAAAGTCAACATATGGTTTATAAATGTGAAGCATGTCAAATGGGTAAAGCACACAGGTTACCATTTCAAAAGAAAGGATTCAAACATGATGGAGTACTTGAGCTCATTCATACAGATGTATGGGGACCAACAAAAGAAGGATCTATCAGTGGCTCAAGGTATTATGTTCTTTTCATTGATGATGCTACAAGATGGATAACATTATATGTTTTGAAGGAAAGATCAGAAGTGTTTGGAGCCTTCAAGCATTTTCATGCATATGCAGAGAGAGTAACAGGTCAAAAGCTTAAAAGACTGAGGTTTGATGGAGGGGGAGAATACTTCTCCCAAGAGTTCAATGATTATCTTTGGAATGCAGGTATTAAGAGAGAAATAATTTGCAGGTATACACCACAACAAAATGGTGTAGCAGAAAGAAGGAAAAGGACTTTGGTTGAGTTTGCTAGAGCTATGTTGAAGGAGAAGAATTGTCCAAATTATCTTTGGGCTGAAGCTGTAAATACAGCTACATATCTTGTGAATAGATTACCATGTGCAGCTCTGAATGGAATGACTCCATATGAAGCTTGGTGGGGTAAGAAACCAACACTAGATCATTGTAGAGTGTTTGGATCAATTGCATATGCTTATGTGCCATCACAACTTAGGCATAAACTTGAACCAAAGGCAGAAAAATATGTGTTCATTGGTTATGATGAAAAGCAGATGGGTTACAGGTTGTGGAATCCTCTAACAAAACAATATCTTGTTTCTAGAGATGTTACATTTGATGAACAGAAAAGTTGGTATGCAGATCAAAGTTATACAGCTGAGGAATTTGAAGAAGAGGTAAGAAGATGTGAGAAAGGAAAATCAATTGTGCAGGTAAATAGAGATGAAGACTATATGCAAGCAAGTACATCCAGAAGTGGATTAACAAGAAGGAATGAAGAAGCTCCTATATTTGATGAAGAAGTGTATCCAGACACATATGAAGAATGTGAACCAAGAAGGTCAAGCAGGACTAGAAGACAACCAGAAAGGTATTCTTATGATACTTCTTACATAACTCAGAAGAACTATGCATATATGGTCAAAGATGATGAAGAACCTCAGAACTATGATGAAGCTAAAGGTAAGAAGCAATGGGAAGAAGCAATGAAGGAAGAGTTCAATGCACTGGAGGAGAACAAGACATGGGAACTTGTTCCTAAACCAAATGGTAAGAAAGTAATTGGAAATAAATGGGTTTATAAAGTGAAGAAGCTTGCAGATGGAAGTATAGCCAGATACAAAGCTAGACTGGTGGTGAAAGGCTATGCCCAGACCTATGGCATAGATTATGATGAGACATTCAGTCCCGTAGCTAAGATGTCTACTATAAGGACAATCATTGCTATTGCAGCTTCAAAAGGATGGACTCTAAGTCAATTGGATATAAAAAATGCATTCTTGAATGGATACATATCAGATGAGGTATACATGGAACAACCTCAAGGGTTTATAGATTCCAGGTATCCAAATTTTGTTTGTAGGTTGAGAAGAGCATTGTATGGATTGAAGCAAGCTCCAAGAGCTTGGAACTATAGACTGGTGAAGTATCTCAATGATCTTGGATATCAAAGTTCAAAAGCAGATTCAAGTCTACTTATCAAAAGAACAGAGTAAGGTACAATCTACATTTGTATTTATGTAGATGACATTATAATCACAGGTACTTCAGATGAAGGAATCAAGGAGGTAAAGAGATTGCTTGAAAAAGAATTCAAGATCAGTGACCTAGGAAAGTTATCATACTTTCTTGGAATGGAAGTTACTTATACAGATCATGGCATATATGTGTCACAAGAAAGGTATCTTCTGAACTTGTTGAAGAAGTTTGATATGGAAAATTGCAGAGAAGCTTCAACTCCACTTGAAGTTAATCACAAGCTCAGTAAATATGATGGTGCAGACTACAAAGATATGAGTCTCTTGTGGGTAGTTTGATTTATGCTACACTAACAAGACCTGATCGTAGTTATGCAGTGGGAGTTTTGTCACAATTCATGCATTGTCCAAAGGACCCACATTGGATTGCAGGTCAAAGAGTTCTCAGATATATCAAAGGAACTATAAAGGAAGGATTATATTATCCTTTTACATCAGATTTGAAGTTAAGAGCCTACAGTGACTCAGACTGGGCAGGTAACCAAGATGACAGAAGATCAACTCATGGTTACATGATATACATTGGTGATAAGCTTGTAAGTTGGTGTTCAAAGAAACAACATACAGTAGCATTATCATCAACTGAAGCAGAGTACAAAGGACTTGTGGAAGCAGCTAAGGAAGTCATATGGATGCAGACATTGTTCAAGAGCTTAGGCATTGATCAAGGTACACCTACAATACATGGAGATAATATGAGTTCACTTTATCTTGCAGCAAATCCAGTATTTCATGCAAGGACAAAGCACATAGAGATACAGTATCATTTTCTCAGAGAAAAGGTAATGGAGAAGGAGATTGAAGTGGAGTACATTTCTACTAAAGATCAGTTAGCAGACATAATGACAAAGAGCTTGGATGGTGTGAAGACCAGCAGATTCAAAAGCATGGCAGGAGTAAAAGAAAAAAAGATGATATGAAGAAATAGGGAATGTCAATTAGTGATTGAGGGGGAGCTGTTGGAGAAACACTCACTAATTGGACATATATTTGAAGGTCAAAGTCTTAGGAAGAAAACCCCATGCCTATGTGAAGGGACAAATTCACAAATGTATTATACTTGTAAAGTTAGTTCACTTTAGTTCTAGAAGTTTTTCAAAAGTCACGGGAATGAGAAAGTCTATATAAGTTAGTTAGTATTAACTGACGCGGAGAGAAGAAGAAGGAGGAAGACAATGAGAAAGTGAGAAGAACTCATTTTTGTATGACTGAGTATAGTCGGGCTTCTCTGAGCAAGAAAGCACTTGTAAGCTTCTGAGTTTTCATAGTTATGACAAGAACTAGTTAAAGTTCTGTGTATAAGTCTTCTTCCTCCATCTCCAGTGTTTGTCTTCTGTGTAATGATTTGAAAGGTTGAAGTTTTCCAAGCAAGTCGATGCGTGGCATCGAATCTCACTTGATAAGTCCTTATCTTCATATCTGATTTTTATCTACTGCCAAATCTTCTTGAAAAGATGATGTTGTTGGAGCAACTCGATGCCTAGCATCGAATTCCAGTTGATAAGTCATATTGTAAGTGTGCATGAAATCACCTATAGTTTTGGTGTCCAGAAGATCAAGACTTTATGCGGGAAGTCGATGCCCGGCATCGAATCCCTGCTGAAAAGTGGCCAAAAACATCCCAAGTCGATGCCCGGCATCGAATTCTCGTTGCAAGTCGATGCTAGGCATCGAATTCTAATTTTAAACAGGCGCTCTTACTAAAACAGGTAATATTTCCAGTTTTGGAAGGTCATACAAGGTCATCTTGTGAGAGCCATAACTTGAGTTCTAGAGATCCGTTTGATGCATATGATAGCTTGTTGGAAAGCTCTGCTCTTCTTGTTTCAGCGTATAAAGTTTCATGAAGAAATAGTACTTGAGCTAGGAGAAATTAGCAAAATACTGAAGGTATGTCATTTCAATGACTAGGAATTTCTGTAGAAGCAAAGTTCTCACTTTAGGCTCTCAAAGTTTGGAGTGGCAATGAGTTAATGGTGACCATAGAGGTGTTCTAGTGTCACCTTAATTTATTTCTTTTGGTGTTTCATACATCAACATCTACATGTCCTTGAGTGATGGGTGAATCTACATTAAAGAAAACATCTTTATTGCAACTCATATGGTTGCTACAACCACTATCAATGTACCATGTAAAATCTGAATTGACTCTTTCACTTGAACCATACATCATAAGCAAGTTCTCATTTTCTGAATTTGTTGAAGTACTAGCGTAATTACCTTGGTTCCTTTTATATCCTTGATTGCCTCCTCCTTTGGACCAACAATCTCTTGCATAATGGCCCGGCTTTCCACAATTGTAGCATTCTCCATTGGATGCTTCTCTTCCATTGATCTTCCTCCTCTTCCTCTACTCCTTCCTCTTCCTCTTGATCCATAGCGTTGGTTGGAGCCTTCTTGGTCTCTTGATCTTGAGCTTGACCTTCCTCTCCCTCAGCCTTGGGGTTTCTATCCACCTCTTTTGCCTTTACCTCTACCTACATAGAAATATTGGGCTTGGCTACCCTTTGATTGTGAACCTCCTTGGTTCATCTCCTCGATCACCATCAATGTGACCAATTGATCCAATTCTGGTAGGGAATCCCTCACATAAACTGATGTGGTGAATGCTTTCCACCTTTCATCCTCTCTCAAGCCATTGAGAGTGTGTGCAACAAGATCATCGTCTTTGATTGGGCTCCCAATTGAGCCTAAAACATCTGCAAGTTCTTTAACGTTCAAAATGTACTCATTTATGTTAGTACTTGGTGATTTCCTAAGATTATTTAGCTCATTCTTGAGCTGAATCTTCCTTGCCTTGGTTGATGAAGAGTACAATCTCTCCAAGGTCTCCCAAACCTTCTTGGATGTGTCCAAGTCTTGTATATGCCCTATCATACTATTGCTTATGTCATGAGATAGAATGAATATGACTCTCCTATCCCTTTCTATCCATTCATTAAGTGCCTTGACCTAGCCTTGAAGTGGTGGATCATGTACATGAGGCATTGGCTCCGTGCCTCTCACTAATCCCCGCAATCCTTTGCCCATAAGGTAGTTGCTAACTCTAAATTTCCATGGTTGATAATTGGCTTTCTCTAACTTCTTTATTTGTGCATTATACTTAGCCATACTGAGCTCAAAAAATGCTCCTCTAGCTTCTTCTCAAGTGTTTTTATGCTTTAGAATGTGTGGATATTGCCTTTTGATAGCTTCTCCCTTGCTAACCTTCGACTAGTTGAAATCTCAATCGACCGAAGCCCCCTTTTGATGTCTTCTTGCTTTGATGAGTCCTCCTTGTGCTTCCACGAGTTGTCTTGATCCCTTCAAGTCTTCAATATGATGCCACTGATGTCTCCAAGCCTCCAAAATGGCTCTGAAAGCACTGATGGGGGATGATTCTAACACCCCAATGCAAAAATGGAAGATGGTTGCCCTCCACTAGGTCCACAAGCAGTGATATATGCTCACTGTTCTGAACGTTTCTCTGCACTAATTAAGAGACCTAAAATGAAATTTTTCAAACTTGTATTAGACTCTAAGAGCTATCCAACAAGCTTTAACTCATCCCAAATGGATATTCCAGCTGGGAGAACCACCCTCTACAAAATAGGCTACCTGTTTCCAACACTCTCTTCCTATGTGTAGAGATATACCTTCACAAAGTTCGCAATTTCTCACAACTCACTTAGCCAAATAACTTGAAACTTTGGCAAAGTTCAGGGCACAATATGAGAGACCAAATGAAGCTTGAAATCAATGAAAATGAGTACAATGAGAGAGCAAACTATTCTTTGAAATCTGGTAAAATCAGATTTGGAAAAGCCTAACTACACCTCTAGATAGAGCGGAGCAAAAGCATGAGAAAATGAGGTAAGCAAGCAAGGGTGCTGCTTGATGGAGTTTGTAACTTCATTCCACTAAGTGGGAAACCCGTGGAATGAATACAACTCAAGAAACAAAGGCAATATGATGCTTATATAGACATTTACTTTTCCTACAATCTAGCAAACCACCCACCAATCAGTTTAGGTGCACTTTTTGGTGGCTGATTTGCATGTTTGAGACTTGATTTTCAACAGTATTGTATAAAGCAAAAATCAGATGTCTTTGATGTATTCAAAAGATTCAAGGCACAAATTGAAAAGGAGATAGCTTTCTAAATCAAAACCCTAAGGTCCGATGGAGGGGGAGAATACTTCTCCCATGATTTTTGTGATTTCTTGCAAGACCAAGGTATAAAGAGGCAATTCACTTGCAGGTATACTCCCCAACAAAATGGGATGGTAGAGAGGAAGAATAGGGATATTGTTGAAATTGCTAGGAGTATGTTAAATGAAATGAATGTGCCTTTAACATATAGGGCATATGTTGTATCTACTACTGTGTACTTGATGATTAGGTGTCCCACATCACGGGTACATGACATGACACCAGAGAAGGCATGGAGTGGAAGGAAACCAGACCTTTCACACATTAGAATCTTTGGTTGTGTATGCTACACACATGTGCCACAAGAGTTGAGAGGTAAGATGGATGCAAGTGCTGAAAGATGTATGTTTATTGGTTATGTTGTGAAGCAAAAATGTTACAGGTGCTACAATCCTAATAGAAAGGAGTTAAAGGTATCTAGAGATGTAATATTTGATAAACTCAAACCATGGTATGCTTCCAAAGTTCCATTGCAGGATGAAGATATTGAAGAGGCCGAGAGAAGATATGACGCTAGGTTTCAAGATAGCTTGGAAATCAGTGGTCCAAGCATACAAAGCAGTTCAAGCATGGATTCAGCCCATCAATGAGTAAATAAAGGAAAAGCAAGATTTGTAGAACT